>JAJTJO010000060.1:0-143941 GCA_024550625.1 Dendroctonus valens
GACGTAAAATTCAATTCCTCAAAATGTTTGTTTGTGGTTCGCACTCGGGCTCTATACGCTTTGGGGGACGGTGGCTGACTAAAATATGGCAGTTTCATTTATTTCAGACAAATGACTAGCGCAATTGTCGGACCGTTCTCATTCAGTGGGAAAACCGTACAATTTATTAGCCAGTGATATACTACAGCCATGTATCCAGCTGTACGTTTGGAGGAGAATGGCCACCATTAACGTTCAGATCTGATTTACGCATTATTTCAGCTGGAAAACTGACCGAGTTTTGAATGAATCTCTAACAGTTTTGATCTACATAAAATTCTAACTTTTGCCCGTAAAAATGTACAGGGTGGATCATCAAATGGTCCTGCCAGTTCTTTGTCTCATTTCCTCTGCGATTTATCGTCGAAGTTGTTCAAAAAATTTATTTTCGTGTAATATCAGTTAGACTCATATTGATTATTCTATCGCGCCAATATATTTGAAAAATGCCAGGTTACATTTTACCAGTCCGGCTTTTGGATTTTGTTTGTTACGGCCCGATGGATAATTCTAGTTGGAGTTTTCCTTTTTGCCATTCTAGGAAACTGGCAGTTTCAGCTTACAATGTCTGGCAACTTGCTGTTCTTTGACAAATTGTTGGGTAGCAGTTTTCCGATTAATGCAGCAAATGAAAAAATCAAATTAATTATTCCGATCCATTTGACTAAAAAGGGTTAGACGGGGCCGGGGCCGCGGCCCTGAGGGAGAGCGAAATAAACCTTTGATACGGGGGCCCTCTCTAATTAAGCAAATTTAATTTGTGTTTTCAGTTCAGGAATAATAATTACGAGGAAATCATTAGGTTTTATCACTTTTCAGTAGGCTCCGAAGGGGCGCCTAAAATAAGGTGCCTGGTTAATAAAACATATATTTTCAAACATGATGGTAATTTCGCACTGTACCTGGAGAGAAATCGCTTTAGAAGCGTTGATTTTTATGTTTGTTTGTTGCGTGCCGGAAGTGTTTTGGATGGGGAGAAATGAAGAAAAAATCTGTTTTCCTTGTTGAGTTGAGTTGAGTTGAGGTTTATTTTGAAGAAGGCAGTACAATTAACACTTTTTGCTTTTTACTCACTATATCCTTTATTTCAGGAGGTTGATATTTTCTTCAGATATTTTTAGCTTCATTGTAGATTTTGCTGAAAAACATTCCTTTTTTAGAAATCTCAATTGCAGTGTTTTTAGTAGGAAACAATGGCGGTTACTACAATTGAATCCGACTTTCCGAAAAATGCATCTGAATTCTCACAATTTTGAGACCAATCTGGACTATTGATACGCATTTTTGCTAATGGATTTACTCAGACATCCGTCCCTTCATTTCCCATATTTCGACTTCCAGCCTCTTCTTGTTTAAACCCTAATAAAACTTCGTTTTCCTCATGCAAAACACTTTCATTATTGCAAACAACTGCTGCTGCTGCCTGCAGCTAAAGTTTCGTCTTTATCCATCTTTCCCCACTAGACTGATGGTCCCCTGTTGGACGAATTGAATTGAATCATCCAGCTCCTAATTCATCTTTTTTCCTTCATCATGCCAATTTGCTTATTCCCTATTCATGAATGAGTAACTCAAGCACATAAGTAGGATAGCGATCAATCAACTGGCTAGTGGCTTTCGTTCAATTTACTTGCCATCGATCACCGCAACGAGCTGAAAAACACCCAAACCGCTCTTTGTTCTTCTCCTGCGAAAAATTCAATCCTGCTCCGAAACGTCTAACTACTAATTAAAGTCGTGTCTAGATTTCAAACCCAGTCTCATTTGAATATTACCTTCGGGAAAATAATGCTCGCCCATAAAAGAAAAAACAGGGGGCGAGAGAGAGTGACAAAAAACATAAGTCCCCATCGGCGTGTGGTCTATGAAGATAAATGTAAGGAAAACACCTTTAAAACAGGAAGGGGAGCCCAAATAACAGCTTGTCTTGATAGAACCGAAGCACACTTTACGATTCCGAGTGTAGTCGGGCCGAAACAAAAACAGGAGCGGAAAAACCGAAAAGCAAACATTGATTCCAGACGAAAGAAAAATGCTCGGTTGGTATTTTATTTCCACGATAAAACCACCTGCATTCTTTCAACAAATCATGGAAATCGCATGAATTTTGCAGGTTTTTCTTCTGCGTAAAATAGCTAACAGTTTTCGTTCCGAGCTGAGTCGTCTGAACTAAAATCGAGAAAGCCAAGGGTTTCCCTGGATGACTGATTTTACACCTACTTCGGCAGGTCCTTTGTTGAACCAATTCGGAACGGTTTGCAGGCTTTTCAGCCTGGCTTTTATTGGAATTCAATTTATATTTTTCTTTGTAAGTTAACTAAATGAAAAGCAACTCAATCATCGTTTCCCTGTTAATGTAGCGCCTTTATTTGAGCTCAGTTCAAACAGGTCAGGTTTTTTTCTACTGCCTGGTTTGTAAATCATGAAAGGACTTTTTGCATATGGTCCGCAAAAAGCGGACTATTTTACGTTAGCGCTTTTTGGTTAAAAACGTTTTCACCTACATTTAGGTGATTTGTTCAGGCTAAATTTCAAGTTGTGCATTTGAAAGTTTCTCTCAAAAAAATTCCAAATTTGTTTTCCTATTAATCAAAGTATGTACATATTTTGACCTCTTTGGCATACCCTCAAGATTTTCCCATTTTTTTTTGAACCACCTTATGGATTCGCAATTTTCAGCTTCAAACGAAAATAATATTGTATATTTTTTACAACCTTTTTCTGGGGAATTTACTGTCTTGTATTAGGAAATTGTTGTCTTTTAAAACTTTAGACAGAATTTCTTCACCCGTTTAATTACAGATTGATAAAGAGTGCTTTTTTTCCCAATAAGGAACGAATTCTTAAAAAAAAAATGCTTGGAATAATTGAAAAATTGCTAACAAACAACAAGAAAAGAGCAGAAGAATTTTGGAAACCGTTTAAGATGACAATAAGGAAAAATGTTTTGTGAGTTTGCAAATTCCATAAAAATTGTGAATCACTTCGACTGATATCGAAGAAGTTTTTCGCGACGGAAAAAAAACTCCAACTTGTTGAATGGAATATGATCGAAAGGCGTTCAAGTCGCCCGTAAAAAGCCCATATAAAAAATCATAAAACACACTTAAGGAAACCCACACCTGGAAAAAACATAACGAGAGTTACATAGCCATACCCACCTGACTCTGCAACTACAATACTAGGAAACCACCATACTCCAACATTCCACGAGTCAGCAGAAGTGTTTTCCTCATTTGACTGTTTTGCATGAGAACTCATTCTTTGTAACCACGTTGTGGAATTAAGTAGCTAAATAAATTGTCGTTGTAATAATAAAACTTTTTAAAACGAATTATATCGTTAAAGTTTCATAATTGGCGCAGTCGGTAGGATTGTGCAGTAGCAGTATCCAAGATTCGGCTATTTGGGTTCTTCAACTCTTCAAGCACAATCTCTAGAACCAACGGCAGAGGCTACTCCACCAAAGAATCGGGAAGGAAGAATCAACGTAAGTGCATTTTCCTTTCAATCCTAATCTATCTTCCGTATAAAGATTTCATTAGGAATAGTAATAGGGCCGTGTATCGCATACACACAATTAAAGTTAGGTCAGTCTATTGAAGACATAGTTTAGTTTGATTTTTTTTCTCTCTCTCATTAAGAAATAGAAAGCATAAAAATAGTACTTTTTTAAAGTGAAATATAAAGTTTATGCTTATTTATGAGTGAAGTAGACGATATTGTCCAACAATTAGAAAATATTCGTCTTAGCAAACCAGTAAGTACCAGCGTTAAAATGACTACTGCAAACCAAAATAATATGAATTGGAGTTTATTTCAAATCAAAGTTAGATAATATTAAATCTTTTGACGGTGACAGTAATTACCTGAATAAATTTTTAAGTAGGTGCGAGAACCTAATAAGTACATATCTACCACTAACGATGCTGATTTAAACAAGCATATTTTGGATTGTATTAATGAGAAACTGATCGGAAAAGCCGAAACTATGGTTGGCAATCGATCAGAACTTCTTAGTTGGGATAATCTCAAAACCGCTTTGATTCAGTGCTTCTCTGACCGAAGAGATGTAGGTTGTTTAATTCAGGAACTTACAAGGACCCGCCCTCATAGAAATGACGATTTAATAAGTTTTGGTACTAGGTTGCAATTGCTTAGGAGTAATGTAGTCCAGCGTGTCAGTAACGATACCCAAATGTCTACTAGCGATAAAGTTTGCAACATTAATCATTTTGAGAAAACTTCATTAAATACGTTTATCGCAGGATGCTCAGGCACATTGAAAAATAATATGCATCTGAAAAGACCAGAATCCCTTGAGGATGCGATGGCCTATGTTTTAGAGTTTGAGAATTTTGAGCGACTTTATGGAACTTTACGTAATAGTGAAAAATCCCAAAAATTTAATCCAAGTTTCACTAAGCCTGGATTTAACCAAAATTATTATCGTCAACATTTTCCAAACGCGCAAAGCTTTTTCCCCACCCCACAGTTTAGTAACAGCCAACCGCAATATAATCAATATCAAGCCAACAACCAATCAAATGGTTTTCAACTTAATCAACACACTAATTCAATCACGTCTACTAAACCGACATTTCCCTCTCAACCGGTAAATATTCAAAGTAGACCAACACCCCCTAGACAATGGCCCACAAATAGAGATGTTTTGGTCCGCCCAGAAATGTATTCAGACCCAATCAGAACTCTCCAAATCAATTTCCAAGGCCTACACCCATGTCAGGAATTTCCAGAAATTCTCTTACCCCCACCAGAAAACATGGATTAAATTCTCAATATAATAACTTCCAAAGACCATTTTATCAAACACCACAGCCAATGATAGTTGAAGAACTATATTCGAACGAATACGAAGATCATTCTACAAACCCGTATTGTCAAAATTTTGAATATTTTTATAACCAAGAATACCTTGACTACCCTCAGTCAACAGAAACATACTCTGATCAATTTGAAGACCAAATCAACTTCCAGGAGCTTCAAGACCCTCGAACTTCCCAAAATACTGTCCTCGAAGAAAATGGAAATTTTTGCGACCCCAGCCCAACGAAAGAACACAGCTAATAGAAATTAACATTTCTTCATACAATGCCCTTCCATACATTGAAATTAGCAGTCTTAACATCAAGCTTTTAATTGACACTGGCAGTTTTCGATCAATTTTAAGACCCACCATTGCCGAGACTTATTTTCCACACTGTATATTTCGGTCAACCAATACTATTAAAACAGCCATAGGTAGCGAAAGCACGCAGTTTCAAGCTAATATTTCCGCGCTCGCAGAAGTTGGTCTCGACTACGAAATCAGCTTTATTTTATTTGATTTTCATGATTATTTTGATGGCGTTCTAGGACTCAATGATCTTATAAATATGAATCTTAACATTGATTTAATTAACAAGCGATTGATTGGAGCAAACATCGAAATTCCCTTTAAGTACAGAACACCTGCAGAAGCTAGTTTTACATTCTCGGTAAACCCATGCAGTAAAATTAAGAAGAAATTACCAGTTAATGTTAACGACGGGGATATTATTATAAATACCCAGAAGATGAACGACCTGATCATTCCGTCAATGGTCACCTGTGCACGCTACGGATTCGCCACCGTTGAAATTCAAAACCCCACAGATAAGACCGTTTCAATAACCTTAACTGAACCACTAAAGGTCGAGGCTTTTGAACCTGTAAAGTATGAAATTTATACTCTTGAGGCAGTCTCGCAAATCTTGGAAATCGTAATAACAAAACGTTTAATATTAATAATCAAGTTCGAACGAATCACATGAATACCGAAGAAAAATTAGCTATCAATCGATTGTGTACGGAATTTTCCGATATATTCTATAAACCAGGAGACCAACTCAGTTTTACATCAAGAATTAAGCATGAAATCAAAACAACCGACGAGATTCCGGTGCACGTTAAACCATATCGATACCCATATGTTCACAAAGCAGAGGTTAAAAAACAAATAAATGAAATGTTAGACAAAGGAATTATTCGATCTTCCAGCAGTCCATGGTCATCACCAATATGGATTGTCCCCAAGAAAATGGACGCGTCAGGGCAACAGAAATGGAGGATAGTTTGCGATTTCAGAAAAATTAATGACAAATGTGTTCCCGACAAATACCCAATACCCAACATTAACGATATATTAGATAAAATGGGCCGTGCCCAATATTTTTCTACCCTCGATTTGGCGAGTGGGTTTCACCAGATTGAAATACACAAGGACTCGATAGAAAAAACAGCATTTAGCGTGGAACATGGCCACTATGAGTATTTAAGAATGCCATTTGGACTGAGAAATGCTCCAGCGACATTCCAACGTGTAATGGATGAAGTACTCAAAGATCTACAAAACAAAGTTTGTATGGTATTTATGGATGATGTAATCGTGTTCAGTACAAATCTAACAGAACATATTCAAAATTTAAAATTGGTATTTAAAAAACTTCGTGAAGCAAATTTAAAAATTCAACTCGATAAATGTGAGTTTCTGCGACGAGAGGTCGAATTTTTAGGACACATTGTCACACCAGAGGGAATAAAACCAAACAAAAATAAGATCACGGCAATACAAAAATACCCACTTCCAAAAACGCAACGCGAACTAAAATCATTTTTGGGATTGGTTGGATATTATCGAAAATTTATCCAGAATTTTGCAAAGCTAACTAAACCCTTAACACAATGTCTTAAGAAAGAAGGAAAAATCGTGCACACAAAAGAATTCATAGAGTGTGTTAATACTTGCAAAAATGTTCTAACAACAGAACCTGTCTTGGCATATCCAAATTTTACGAAACCCTTCGAGTTAACCACCGACGCTTCTAATTTCGCGATTTCAGGAGTACTATCTCAGGGAAACCATCCCATATGTTACGCATCTAGAACCCTTAATCCAGCGGAGATAAATTACTCAACAATTGAGAAGGAGCTATTGGCAATTGTCTGGAGTTGCAAGTACTATCGCCCATATTTATTTGGAAGGAAATTTATAATCTTCACAGACCATAAACCCTTACAATGGCTCATGTCAATGAAAGAACCAAATTCCAGGTTGGTACGTTGGAGACTAAAATTAGAGGAGTTCGACTACGAAATCAGATATAAAAAAGGCAAATCCAATAAAGCAGCAGATGCACTTTCCAGGAATCCTGTTGACCTCAATGCTCTAGAAACAGATTCATTATACAACAATATAGGAGACACCGATGAAATAACCAATGACTTTATGTTAAATCACGAAGAATTGCCAAGCTTAGATAACTTAACAGTTTCAGAGATTTTAGGGCAAAACACCGAACCCTCAAATTCAAATAAAGGCAAAATTAATATTATATCGAATATCCAGTTAAGAACACCGAACCAAGTTAACAACCAACCGTCCGATTCAGAAACAATACACTCATCATCAGAAAATCCTATTTTTGGAATACCAATATCTGAACGTCCAATAAATATGTACAAGAATCAAATAATTATTACAGATGGAGATATCCTAAATGTTCATATTAAACAGAAACGCATATTCGAAAACATCCGTATGTACTTAACTATTTCAAAAATTAATCCCGCCACTCACATTATCAAATTTATAAAAGAATACCTCAATCCCAAACAATCATACGCATTATATTTTCGACACGATGGCCTTGCGCGAATTTTTACAGTAACCCTTCAAAATATTTTTAAAAATTCTGCTTATAAAATGCTTCATTGTACAAAAATGCTTGAAGATGTACAAACCAGAGAGGAGCAGCAGGAGAGAATGAAGCTCTATCACACCACAAAGACTTGTCACCGCGGCATAAGCGAGCTAAAATTGAGTTTAAATCAAAGATATTATTGGCCAAAAATGTCTGAAGATATAGAAAACTACGTGAATAATTGTGAAATTTGTCAGAAAAATAAATATGACAGAAGTCCACCTATTGTGAAGTTCAATCTCACTCCTACAGCATCCAGACCATTTGAACACATACATGTCGACACTTTTAGAATGAATTACGATGCTTATGTCACAGTTTTAGATTCATTTTCCAGATACGGGCAGGCATACCCACTTAAAAGTATTACCGGAATTGAAGTTATCGAAAATCTATACACCTTTATTACACATCATGGTTTACCATTGAAGATAACTACAGATCAAGGAACGGAATTTAAGAATAAAGCTTTAGAAGATTTTTGCAAACTCTATAAAATTGATTTACACTACACAACAGCGAAGAATAGTAATTCAAATTCACCTGTTGAACGCTTTCATTCGTCAGTCATAGAAAGCTACAGATGCTTGAAAGAGGAAAATAAAGAACTATCAACTGATCAATTAATCAAGCGCGCAGTTTTGGGTTATAATAATTCTATTCATACTGTAACAAAATTTACCCCCTTTTGAAATCATAACTGGTCACATTAAATCAATAAATCCGTTTGATCTCAACGATAACGCAATTATTTCAAGTTATGTGCAATCGCATAAAGAAAATTCGAATAAGTTATACGAAAAAATTAAGCAAAAGAATGAAGAAGCAAAATGTGCAATAATAACTAAACGGAACGAAAACAGATGTGAACCACCAGATTTCGAGTCACAAAATCACGCTTATATCAAAACCAAAAACCGCGGCAAACACTTACCAAAATTTAATAAAATGCAACTAATCGGGCAAACCGATATTAAATTACAAACACAAAATCACGATTATCACAAAAGTTGTGCCCGAAAACCAAAAACTAAGTTACACCATTATTTGCAGAGAAACCAAGAAAATGGGTCTCAAATGGAAAATCCCGATTGTCCTGTTCCTGGTTCTTCAAACCAAATGGTCAATTGAAACGGAAATACAACTAAACCCCTTAAATAATCCAATACTTCCGATTAAGCTAGGTAATGCTAAGCTAGTTTATAGTAAACATACATTTCTACACTATATAGATTTAATTGAGATAATTACGCAAATGGAAAATTTAAAAAGCAATTTTCTAATACTTAAAGGCTACTTAAAGTCACATAACGGTAATAACGGTATATCATATCATCAGTTATCAGAAAATTTACTAATAAGAACGGACAACTTAATTCACATCGCATCAGGTAAACTTCAAAATTTAATACCAAATAATCGAAAGAAACGAGGCCTTTTGAATATAGTAGGGCAATTAATAAATGGCTTTTTGGTACACTTGACGCTGAAGACGGTCAACATTACAATGAAGCAATTGCTACTTTAGAGAGTAGTCAAACAAGCGTTAACGATGAACTAAAACTTCAGATGTCGCTATCCAAAGGTTTAATCACTCATTACAATAAGACCATAACTACCCTTAACGAAAATCAGGACAAACTTAGATTAAGTATAAGGTCCTTTCAGCAACTAATGCAACAAACGATATCCAATGTTCAGAATTATCTTGGGTTCCACGGGTCAATAACGCAATTAAACCTAGATTGTCAAAACTTAATTATGTTTTTGGATAATTTAGAGGATGCAATAATGTTTTCCAAACTAAATGCGCTGCATAACAGTATTTTGTCCACTAACGAATTAACAATTATGCTAAAATATTTAGAAAACATGTACAAAGTTGCAGCAATCCCAAAATTTCAAAATATACTCTCGTATTATCAATTTTTTGGAACTCAGGTTAGTTTCTCTCACACGAAAATAATTTTTTGCGATACACGTACCTATACTAAGGCCAGAAGATCTAATGTTTTTTCACCTATACCCTATTATCCTAAATCGAACTATATTCATTCCCCAATACCCTTACCCTCGCACAAGAAGAAGTTAGAAACCAGCACACCAGTCAGCCTTGCTCAAAATAGAAGACACATATTACTGCAACGAAGAGTTTCACCCACAAGATGATTGTACCAATGAACTTTTAAAGGCAAGACAATACATAATTGCCCAACCTTCAACATTAAGTTAGTAGAGCCAATAGTTGAACAAGTAACGGAAGAATTGGTCCTCGTACTGTTAACAGAACCTGCAAAGTTAATATCCAAATGTGGTACCGATCAGTATCACCTACTTGAAACATCAACCCTTGTCAAGATCCCGAAAAATTGCGAAATTCAAATTAATGAAAAGAAATTCATCAATAACATCAACATACAAAAAGGAAAACCATTTATATTGCCGAAAATCACACTACCTCAAACAATTACTACGAAGTTCTTGGACGCACCAAACATTTCCCAAAATTAATCTAGATGAAATTTATCATTTGAAGGAAATAGCCAATCAACTTTTACCAGTGACTTTAAACCAGAAGTCAAAACACCAAGAATACACCTTCTTTGGTATTGTGGGAGTCTGCACATTTCTTCTGATTCTCCTATTGACGAGCCAATGGAACCGAGTCAGAATCTTTTGGCTATCGACCCGAAATGCTTTCCATAAATCTACGGATCTTCAAGTACCAGATGATTACTCAGCAACTACCGCTTCGAAAAAACAGTCCGTTATTTTCGAATCCTGAGGAGGGAGAAGTTACATAGCCATACCCACCTGACTCTGCAACTACAATACTAGGAAACCACCATACTCCAACATTCCACGAGTCAGCAGAAGTGTTTTCCTCATTTGACTGTTTTGCATGAGAACTCATTCTTTGTAACCACGTTGTGGAATTAAGTAGCTAAATAAATTGTCGTTGTAATAATAAAAACTTTTTAAAAACGAATTATATCGTTAAAGTTTCATAATTCGAGAATCGAACGAACTGTTTATTTACGTTCGCGAAAAATTCTTCCAAAATATCATCGTTTGTAGTCGTAAATGTATATTCGATCACTTCTTTTCCAGCACAAAATCAAAGAAAATCTAATGAGAAGCGAACGGAACAAACTGACAAAAATTTCCTGAAAATCGACGTTAGAAAAATAAGACAGGAAGCAGTTAATGAAGTCTTGAGATACCATAAAAAAAGGCGGACAATACGAATCAATTTATAATAAAAAAATTATTTATTCAAAGTATAACATAGAAAAAAAGCATTGAGTTTAATACAAATCTGTAGTGATTTTGAGCAAGAAATGTTTTCTAAATGGAGAAAAATACAGTTTAATATGAAAAAAACAAAGCCGTGATAATGAAGAAGCCGTTTTGCCATTTGCAAAAACGCCAATTTGTTAAATGCAATATGTTTAAATTAATTATTATAAAAAAATAAAAATTATAAAAAACCTTATAAAATATCATAAATCAAACGTACATAACACACGATTACGAGAAAAAAAAGTATCAAAAACTGCTGCGTTTCCAAGACGAAATCTAAGAAGATTTTCGAAAATCGAACTACACGAACTGCAGAAAAAATCTTGCCATCTCTTCGCTTTACAGCTGCTCGGCACAACTTTACATCAGACTACATTGGAAGTATCTGGTTCCAAAGTAAATCGATAAAAGTGTTTGTTGTGAAGTTGTGCCGAGTCCTTCGGGCACGACACTGCTAGGAGCCTAAAAACTGTGTTTTAACTTAATTGTGCCCGAAGGGCTCGGCACAACTTTTACATCAATGTACGTCAAGAGCATTTGTATGCAAAGTACTGCAAAAAAACTGTGTTTTTGACTTAATTGGGCTTTTATTAATCTCAACCAGTGTAGTGCCCGAAGGGCTCGGCACAACTTTTACATCAAAGTACGTCAAGATCATCTGTATACAAAGCAAATCGAGAGAAAAGTGTTTGTTGTGAAGTTGTGGCGAGCTCTTCGGGCACGACACTGTAAGGAGCGTAAAAAACTATGTTTTTGACTTAATTGGACTTTTACTAATCTCAACCAGTGGCGTGCCCGAAGGGCTTGGCACAACTTTTACATCAAACTACATCGAGATTATCTGGTTGCAAGGTAAATCGAGAAAAGTCGTTGTGGTAAAGTTGTGCCGCGCCTTTCGGGCACGGCACTGGTAAAACGCTGTGTTTTTGACTTAACTGGGATCTTGTTAATCTCAACCAGTGTCGTGCCCGAAGGGCTCGGCACAACTTTAACATCAACATATGTTGAGAGTATCTGATTGCAAAGTAAAGAACTTTTGAGATATCGCAGGAAATAACAAAAGTGGACAGTGATTTATTCTTAATTTGAGAACTATTGATTTAAAAAAAATTGAACTAAGGAAAAGATCAACAAAAAGATAAATCGAGTGAGGTAGAAACCAATAAAAAACTCATTGAGATTGTTGCAAAGCGGCTGTAATTTTGTGAAAGCCCTGGACGTTGCAAGAAATGTCTTCTAAATGGGGAAAATACAGCCAGAAAAATCAAAAGCCTAAATACAGCAGATCAAAACACATGAAAAACTATATTATTTAAAATTAATTTGAATGATTATGGCCGCTACAGGCCAATTTAATCTCATTTTTCACTCATTTGCCGAGGAATTTTGCTTTCCCATAACTACTTTGGCCGATTCTTAGAGAAAAACTGGTGATACATTCGATTCAGGCAGCTCAAAATACGTAAGAAAAAATAACTTAACTTAACGAATTAACACGTTTGTTGGACATTTAAAAGGGGTTTTAAAAGTCAAATTCTTATTTGCACAGAGTTCTTAGAGCTAATAGAAGAGGGTTTCACCCGGGGATAAAGTCCCCGAAGAAAAAAAATTAAGTTCCAGCTTAATACTTATGTTGTACATAGTAATAATAAACCAATTTTACTTTCTTTTGAAAGAGAAATTGGGGCATATTATTTTTAATTTGTGCAATTTAAGGCACGATCCAATTCACACGATTCAAACTTGTTAAACAGCAGGTCCTAAAAGTAATTATTATTGTTTGATTGCGACTGTTTGCTGCGGAGTGACACGCATTGTTATAAACCAAATAAAATTTAATGTTTGCTCGTCCAATATTGGACAATGCCTAAGTACAGCGCCGGTTGCAAAGGGCACATGTTATCGATTTATTCGGTTAAATTCATGTTGTTCCTAACCAGCTTTAAGCAGGATTTTATTTGATTATCGATGAATGAGTTTTCCGGCAGTGTGAACTGAATAAATCCTCATCAGGCAAAGATAGCAGGCCCCCTTGTCAATTAGGGCCCATATAAAGCAAAACCACTCCGCTATAAGGTAGTTTGAGACCGCAGTGACCGCAATTTAACCGCCATGGAGTAATGGCATCATTATTAACTCTCTTTGAATTACGGAATTCGCCCTATGCTTAGCATGCTAAATGGCGACTACCTGTTGCTAGAATACACTCCCTTTCGTTCTAGTCTTTTCACAAAAGAGACGAGCTCTTGAGTGGAATATGGAATATTTCGGAATTTTGCTTCACCTGAGACTAAGTAGTGGGCGGAAATAAATAGGGAGAGTAGGTATAAAGAAGTACAGGTAAACTGAAGCTTATCAGCATGAAGCGAAACTTGAGCAGAATCAGCAGTAAATTCACCCTTTTTGCAACTAGTATTCTCATACATTTCCGGAAAATCACTTTAACATTGAAACCCATTTGGTTCTTTGATGTTTTTTTTTGGGAAAGTGTGGCTCTTCCATCTGACTTGGAAATCAGAAATAAATCGGAATTATCGAAACATGAAACATTCAGCCGCATCCTCGAGACACACTAACCAGATTTAATTATGCAGAGAGTTTCGGGGCTGGGAATTTACATTTGGTAGAATATGCCAGGCCTAGATTTAGTTTCATAGCGAACGTCACAAGTAATGGCTGTTCGTGTTGCATGTTTATTTCAGTCGGACAAACATTGTCATAATTAAACAGAACACATTGTGCTCGACTCACTGCGGCGGATTTATTGTTGTTAAGTATCGCGGCGGGGACTTTAACCGGTCCTATTCGTTTTGCATAACAGAAAGCCACTTTTTCATTATAATAATCCTGGATGAATGGCAAAAGGGCTAATGAAAGTGTTTGGTCGATAGCAATTGGGTTTCTTTTGCGGACACCCGGTATAATAAGGCCGTTAAACGTGAAGAAGATATGCATTTGACAGAGCTGTTGGCGTTTATGAGAGATGAGAGTAACAATTTAAGTTTTCCTCAAAAATGTTCTTCTAGAAGTGCCATCTTCTTACTAAGGTTGGACTTAATGGAGCAAAGTCATCAATCTATCATGCTCCTATGCCAAGAATCTCTTCGTCTTCCTGATGATTTGTCTGCATTTTAGCCTAATGCTTCTTCATCTGATACACTCTTCTCTTCTGATGTGTCTGAAGCATTGAACTTTTCTTTTCTTTTTTTTTCGCTGTTTTATGTAAAACATCTTAATTCTTGCTGCCCGAATTATATTTCTATTTCGCTTTCAATTTCTTTAAATTTAACCGATTTTTTTCTTGGCCGTAATAGTTGTAGGACCTTCTGGGATCCATTATTTTTGTTTTCTTCTCAAGGCTTCTTGCCTTCTGATTAAGGTCTTAGCTAATTCTTCATTGATTCTCTTTTAAAGTTGATTCTTATCCATTCCAGAGAATTTTTTTATGAGTATCGTGATAATCATATTTTCTCTGTAATAATCGACATCTCCACATTTTGCAATAAAATGTTCGTCTTCTGATTACTTCTGGATCTTAATTCAATTTTTTTAAATTTGACCTATTTTTTTAAAGATTTTCTACTATTATTCGTAATACTTGTAGGAGTTCTTCGGTGATCCATTATTTTTGTCTTCTTCCCGAGTCTTTCCACATATAATTTGCCTTTACATTACGGGCTCTTATAATTTTGCATTAATTCTCTTCTAAAGTTAATTCTTGATATTCGAGTCTTGTAGTTTGTTAGTCTATCTGTTCTGAGGTTGCTCTGTTTGTTGCTTTTTAATTATGTTATTCATTCTTGTGTCTGTTAAGTCTTTCATCTTTCTACGATTCTCATGATAACCATGTTTTGTCTGTAATTATCGACATCTCCGCATTTTCCTATAAAAAATTCCTCCTTTGACAAGTTGAGGATCTTATTGCGCCTTCGATTTCTTTATTTTCATCCGATTTTCTTTGGTTTTTCTGCTTTCATCCCTAATAGATGTAGGATTTCTTTGGTTACCCATTATTTTTGTCTTCTTCTCAAGTCTTCTCACTTCCAATTTTCCTTTACAATACGGGGCTTTGCTAATTTTTCATTAATTATCTTTTAAAGTTGATTCTTGATATTTGAATTTGATCTTGTAATTTGTTTATGTCTATGTCCTCTCATGTTGCTCTATTTGTTGCCCTTTTAAAATTACATCCTTCCTTGGGTCTGTTCACTCTTTGATCTTCTTATGGGCGTGGCGATGTTCATGTTTTTGTAAAATCTTGTTTTTTATGACAACTTTTTGGTCTTATTCCCCTTTCAATTTCTTTGTATTTGTTGCTGAAATCAAAATAAGTGTTTTCTTCGACTTCATCATCGACTTGCCGTTGGCTTTTCTTCTTCCATCTGTAATAGCTGAAGGAGTTTTTCTTTGATACATTTTTTTGTCATTTTCTCAACCTCTTGCACTTCAGGTTTGCCTTCATTGTCTCTGTTAAATCATTATTAATTATTGTTTTCAATATGATTCTTGATTTCTGAGTTTTGCTAATTTGTTCATGTCTATCTGTTGTGAGATCCCATTGTTATATTTTATATTATGTTTCTCTCAAATTTTATATCCATTCTTGTGTGTTAACACTTTGATTTTCTTATGAAAGTGTATCCAGCGACATTTTCGCATTTTCCTATAAAAAATTCATCTTTTAACAACTTCTGGATTTTAATCCACTTCCAATTTCTTTGTGTTTTACTGGTTTGCTCTTGTTTTTCTTGATGCATTATTTTTATCATCTTCTCAAGCCTTCCCACTTCTGATTTGTCATCATTTTATGGTCTTTGCTAAAGCATCATTAATTCTCTTCTAAAGTTTACTCTAGATATTTAAGTCTTGTAATTTGTCTATATCTAAGAAGATTCTATCAAAGTTCTTTGTTTGCAAGCAAAAATCCCTCTGACCATGCTACTAACCTGTGCTTACGAAACGCCTGAAAAAATATATTCTTCCTAACGCTCTACTTGTTATATTTTCATAATCGTCTTCACCCTGAATATTCCATATAAAACAGTGTTTCTTCTTTTATGCAGTGTTGATCACTTTATCGACTAAAATTGATGAAGAAATAGTGAAATAGCCAATAGTCAACCCCGTGTTCGGTTCATCCAGGAACTTAAAAATGTCCAGCTGCACTTTGCGTATGTATAATTTCCTGAAATGCAACCCTGCTGTTCCAATCTAATGAATTTACTGTACAGAGGAGCCAAAAAATACGAGCACCTTGGCGGAGCAGAAATATTTGAATAATAGAAAATTTCATTTCTGGAAATCCAGCTAGTCACTCGGCCCGTTCTTCTCCGATGTACCCAAATTACACAAAGGAGCTGTTATGAAACGTATAAATGCGCGTGCTCTTGAGAAATTCTATCCATTTAAAAACGTACTGAGCACCGCTCAGAAATAAAGCAAATAAACCCGGGCGAAAAAAGCCAAGTTTGTATAATTTCTGGATAGGAATACCCGTGCGCTTTTCCGGGGAATGGCGTAACCGGAGAAGGCTTTGTTTCATTACTGATGTACTAAGTTTATAAAGAAGTTGCGGCTGCAATATAATATAGAGTCGCTCTCTACCCAAATAAATTGCACAAGCTGAGATAAAGCAAATTAAATAAACATTTTCATGTTAATATGTTGCGACTAGCCGCAGGTACAAAGCGCGTTGATATTATGGCGCAGGCAAAGGCTGGAAATATTTATATAATCCTGGATCATTACATATAAATAGGCACGTAATAAAAAAAAACACTTAAACGCCACAGACAGCCACATCTTCTTAAATTAAATTATCTATAATTCAGCGCGGGTTTTGCAACGTGTAGTAGTAAATTCTGGAAGGGCATATTCCAGGTTTTTACGGTAGCGCTTTTCCTGCACACATAAACATTACGGTTTCCAAAGAAAAAACCAAATCATAAACTGAGCTCTCGAGTTCGTTTAGTCATAAATCATCCGAAAATCCGTCGGCTCAGCTGGCAAAAACCTTGGCTTTTTACCTGGAATTACTGGAAAAAAGTTCCCTTTACCTCAACAACTAACTGATGACTTCTAATAAGTTACCCATTGAAATGTTGCAATAAAATAGAACTCGGGAGTACACACACGCAAAGTCCTGCACTCTTCAACGAGTTAAATTGAAACTTCGATGCAAATCTCTTTTATGCAACGACGTAGCTACGGACGCTGAACTCCGGAACTTTGAAAGTTTCTTTACAAGCGCGAATACATAAAGCTTAGCTGCAAAAGCTCGCTTCACTTAGACATGCCAGTTCTCAATTCTACGTGCATCTTTAATATTGTTCTTATGGCGCTTTATCTGGATGAATGTCAATAACTTCTCACGATTTTCAATTGTTTTTGCAAATGGATTTTGTAGATGGACTAGAAACTTGATTTTGTTGTCTTTGGAATGAATTTTCCAGTATCCAAATTCTTCGACAAAATATTTTAAAATACAGTTTGCCCAAGCATCGAGTTAAAATATGCCATCAAAGGCATGCCTCCTTATTAATTCCTCCTGCGACTCTCGGTTTCCTGCAAAATTAAGGTCTAAATCATAAAAAATGTCCATAATAAAAAGTTGTTGTTCAGCCCTCAGGTGTGCAGGGGACTAAAAGTCCCAGGTGTTGTTTGCATAGATGACGACGCCTGGCATTATTGTCCCTTTCGCAATGATCCAGCGACGAACGCTTAGTTGGATCTTCAGAAAATTATATTTTGCTCCAGCGAAAAAATCTTGAACTTTGTCAGTTGAAGTCTGAAGCCATCCAGAGAAACTGTGAGTTTTCAATGCTGGGGATGGAAAAGGTCAGTTTATATGCGCAAATTTCAATGATGGACTGTTGAGTCACTGCTTCCTCATGCAGTGGGTTTCCTGCTTATTGTCTCAGCCAATAAAACATATTAATGGAAAGCTTCCATTAAAGCCCCGAGAGGAAAAGCTCCTCCAACTCAGCTTCCCTCCATGGCTTTAATAAATCCGAATGGCGGTTCAGCCAGTAATCCTTGTCAACTGGATGGTCAACCGCGGGTTGGAAACCGTCGTACACGCAAAGCGAGCTTTATAAAACGGCATTCCATTGATATACTCCGATTTTCAATAAAAGCCCTCCTCTAAATAATTCCCTTTCCTTGTATGGTGGCCGGCCATTCCGGAATAACTGCTCGCTTGGAGGGATTTTATGAAGGAGAATCAGCCGCAATAATCTATGAAACCTGAATTTTAATATTGGGTAAAGCTGCGGAAAATGTCCAGTAGAATGTAGATTCTCGGCTTGAGCAGAAATTAGTCACCTACGTCTGCATGGCGGGCATGGTTTTAACGCAAGCAAACATTCTGGACATCATGTGTGGGCCAGAAATTGGATGTTGGAGCGAAGCTCATTAGGGTTCATCAAAGTCTATTGGTCATGTTCTGGAGGCTTGAAAGCCTGATTAATGCACTCACATGGCAATTAAATTTTTTGGGAGGCAATTTAGTATTTGTCGAAGACTTCGATGAAATGTGAATTGAACGCTTTCCAACCTTTGAATGAAGCTTTATTCAGTGATAATGTTTAGAATATTTTTTCTCATTTTGTTCGACCGACTTCTTCTTGATCGTCTTTCTGTCTAGTTTATCTTCTTCGTTGTCAGCCATTATCTGTCCACTCCTGGAACAAAGGCCTCTTTCATTTGTTTCCATGCTGTTCCGTCTTTCGCTGTATGGTACCATCTTCCTCCTGCTATTCTTTTAATACCTTTCAACCATCTCCTCTGTGGCCTGCCGACAGTCCTCCTTGTTGCCGTGGTCTCCAGTGTACAAGCCTTGATACTCATCTGTCCTCACTTAGTCTGATAACATGCCCCACCCATTCGCTGCACAATGTCCATTACCTTTGTTCGTTCTCTTATTTCTTCGTTACGAATTTTATCTCGTAAGCTAACTCCAAGCATTGCCCGCACCATGGCCCTTTGCATTGTCCTAAGGTTATTGGTGTACTTCTTGGTTAAAGCCTTAGTCTCAATTTGTAGTCAACAAGCTATTTGTTGCGACAGGCAGGATGGATGTGTTAAAGACCTTTCGTTTAAGCTTTATGGGGACGTCAGGATGGCGGACTCTGAACCTGCATTGCAAATGGCAACTTTCTGAATATTAGGATCCAGCATAACGGAGGTGTACAAACGAGAATAAAATATTTCCACTTGTTTAGAGATTTCGTCTCTTCCAGTCAACATACAGTCATCCTCATCCTTCATTTTGAGAAATCTACTTTTTCCAGGCGAAAGTCTCGATCTAAGAACTTCCATGTTAGAGTTATCCTCAATTACGGTTTCACTTGTTCTGGTATTATAGGATGTTACATCTCTCCTCACTGCCCTGTGTATCCTCCCGTTGAGCTCCTGGTATCCTGCTGCATCTCTGGATGTTGTTTTCCTTTCTTTTGTAAGTTTTAGTGTGCTTGGCTTTAGCTTACTGTCTCTTAGTATTTTAACTCTAGGACAAATTTTCCTATTTATTGTGTGAATGTCTTTGCTTATTTTCTCGGCGAGATGTTTCAAGTTCATTCCTTCTATGTTGACAATGGGGTCAAATTTCTTCTCCAATTCTTTCTGAAAAGCCTCCTTATGGACGCTTATTTCGCTTGCGTTTGGGAAAATTTGAATATTGACATGTTTTGCTCTTTAAATTCTCAGGCTTAGGGAAATTGTAGCTCTAATCAACCGGTGGTCGCTTCCAGTATCAAACCTATTTAAAACTGTTACGTCCATGTCCTTTCTTAAGGTTTCTGGTAGGTTTTCAGCTACAATGTAATTAAGGAACTTCCAACATTATCTGCATCTCCTTCTATTTTCTCTTCGATTTTTGCATTAAAGTCGCCGATGATCATTTTTAAATGTGTTTTTTCTTTATTCAGTGCGTTTGATATGTCTTCCAAAAAGATTTCCATTTCTTCATCTTCTGTCGAGGTTGTACGAGGACGTAAATAACCCTTTCGGAAACTGAAACATATTTTGAGACCAAAGGAACAACTTTTTTTTATTAACAAGAATGGCGATACCTCTAACACCACCATTGGTGTCGGAGTTGTTTTGATAAAACAGATGGCCTGCTTTTAACAGTGTGCGTTTCTCTCCCCGTAGCCGTGTTTCGCACAACCCAAGTATGTGCCATTTGATATGCTCAAGCTCTTTCTCTAAATGTTCAAGACGTTCAGAAGTACTCATTGTTCTGATGTTATACGATGCTATATATAGTTTGGTTGGAACTTTTTTGCCTCTCCCAGCATCCACGAGACAGCCTGAATTTTCTTCAGCATGAGATTCTGTGCCAGAAGCTCTACTCATCTGGGATAAAAGGTTTTGGCATTTAAACCGTCGCGCTTGCCTATCGTGTTGGCGAGAGGGATTGAGTCTTGCATTTCCTCAACTCTCTCTTTGAACAGTTATACCGCTGTTACTCTGTTTTCTTGCAGGGTGCACCGGATAGCCAGATGGCTACACAGAGAGCAGGTCCCTTCCTGTCTTACCTTCGAAACCCTTTGTTTTGTCTAGTTACTGGCTGTTTTTTTAAGCCGACATTCATTCAATCCATTTACTTGTTTATTCCACAATCTTCATCTCACTCTAATCCATATAGCCACATCCTGGATTTCTTGTTCTCTCCTGAGGTTTTAATTTTTCATTTTGTCGCACTGTTTTTTCTTTAGCATGTTTCAGCTTCTCTGGGTCTAACAGAGCAACTGCATATAAAAGAAGCACTCGTTTTGGGTGTCTTGCAGTATTAGATGCTTTTATTATCTGTGTTTGTACTCCCCTTTTCCGATCTCATCATTAATCGTTAAATTTGCTTCCAGATTCGTAAATTGATTGACCTCCTGAACTACTTGCTTATCAAATTCGATTTTACATTTTATTGGATCTTTTTTTAGTCATGGTATATAGTCTTCTGTTTCCGCGATAAGCACAGTGTCGTCCGCCTAACACGCTATATAAAATATGTTGCTGGACATGTTCTGGAGGCTTGAAAACCTAACTAATGCACTCAAATTGCAATTAATTTTTTTAGCATACAATTTAGTATTTATAGAGGACTTTGATAAAATGTAAAATGAACGCTTTCCCACGTTTTGCAGGCAAGAAAATTTTAAAAAGTTCCCGGACGAATTGTCTCTACTGTTATAACATCGTCTAACTTTGCAGGAAAGTGAAGTAATTCCTAAGTACGAAGTTAGCGAACGGCCGCAAAGTGTAAATAGTTAATGCTGTTTGCACACTTAACTGCTTTGGGGAATTGTTAATAATGTTTTTAGTAAAACCGCTTAGATACAAGTTCTGCTTTAAAATGTTTAGGAAATCGTTTCATTCCGCATTTAACGCCGTTAGTTTAGCCCCGCTTGGAGCTCTCTTATTGTTCCCAATGACTTAGATCGGAAGCTAAAAATTTATAAAAACAACAGCCAAAAGCTGTAATTTGTGAGTTTAGGCTGCTTAATTTCGGATAGTAAATTGAACATTACTGGGGTAATTCTACAGCCGAAAACGAGACAGGTGAAATATATGTGTTCATTCCCACTAACAAGATATAAAGACAAAGGGCTTAATCTGCAAGGGATATACCTAGTCGAGGCATAATACATTTTACGATGCATTAGCGATCCATCTTTGCAAGGGATATTAACCGGGGTGTTAGACTGGGATATGCAAGAGCCTGCCAAGTTTACTGGAACCGCAAAACTGCTTAATCGGACGGTCACGTTATAAAATAGGACCTCGCCTTAGAAACTTGCTGAAATTACTTTGCCCTTTGATGCTCGCAAATTTGCAAAATGAAATTCATCTATTGAACCATTTTAAACTAACTTCTTTTTTCTTATTCTTTCTTGGGAACAACTTGGGAAATATTTGCCAAAAACTCAATCAGAAATGTGGAGCTATCAAAACTACCCATCTTCACTGCATAACCTCCTTTCGCAACATCAGTTTCCATTGAAATAGTTAAGCGTTTGCGGCCATTGATGGTGAGTCTTTTGGGAATGCGCCCGTCGTGTAACAGAATTTCTTCTTGAACTTGCCAGTTTCAGGTTTCATAGCTTACTAAAACAGAAAAGTCTTGAAGCCAGAGCCTGATTCGGAGTTCAATGGTTTCCATGCCTGGTTCTGGTGCTTGGTTCTATGAAACTCAACACGATTTTAATTTGCCTTCTGCAGCTATTTTAATACTGTACATCAGCACTCGACTATTCACCCATTCTTCACTCTGACTAACAATATACAAACTACCCACCTAACTGACAGAAAGACAGCTTGCCTGTTTATGGACATTAGCAAAGCTTTTGATGGTATCTGGCATAGAGGCTTACTATACAAACTATACACACACCAACATATCTACTCCGCACCATAAATAACTTACTAGAAACCAGACAACTTTAAGTACAAATTGACAAAACGCTGTCATTTTCTTTTTCTCCTGAACAAGGGCTCCCTCAAGGATCCCCGCTCTCACCGTTTCTCTACAATATATACTGCCAAGACATATACAAATACAACTTACCAGACAAAAATCAAATCGACAGATCGGCATTCATATTACAATACGCAGACCACACGGCACTTATTGTACATGACAAAACTACTGAGAGAGCAGCTCAAAGACTCCAAACACTAACAAACAATACAATGACATGGTTTTATAAATGGAGACTAACACCAAACGCGTCAAAAACCAACTTCTGCTCACAAACCACAGATTCAACGCTGACTCCCCTACAATAACTGCAGACGGCCAAACGACACTACCAAAAACGACGTCAAATACCTTGGAATCACAATTGACCACAAACTTAAATTCACTAAACACATACGAAACATCAGGGCAGAAACAATAAAGAGAACAAAACACTTCCGATCACTAACCTACAAAGACAGAGGAATTAGCACAAACACCGCCACCAAAATATATAAAGCTATTTGTAGACTCTTGCTAGACTCTGGACATATACGACTCATGACCAACGGAACAGAAAGGACAAAATGTTATATACAAACAACAGAACAAATTGCACTAAGACTAATAACACGAATAAGACACCCCCAAAACCCACTACACAACCCCTCCACCCAACTACTATACGAACGCACAAACATGACAAAGATTTCGGAAAGACTCATACATCTACAGACAAAATGGACAAACAACCCCTACAACTGGACCATACTGAATCCCCTTTGTCTTACAAGACCAACCAGACAATCCCGCTTTCGTTTCCCTACATTAACGCTACTCGAACACTTACAAACGCTACGGACTAGTGGACAATCAAATAATTCCTTCTTGCCACTGAAATCTTATTTATTTAATAGTATTGTTAACCTAGAATAAGAGAATTTTCATATTTGTTTTCATTTAGATTAAGACTGTATGTATTAAACAAGGGCAGAAAGACCGATAGGTCGATAGCCTTTTTTAGAAATAAATATGTTTACTACTACTAGAGTAGTACTACTAGAGTAGTAGTAGTAAACATCTTTATTTCTAAAAAGGGCTATCGACCTATCGGTCTTTCTCCCCTTGTTTAATACATGTAGTCTTAATCTAAACAAAAAACAAAGATCAAATTCTCTTATTGTAGGTTAACAATCTTATTAAATAAACTTTCCAATTCTAATGACAAGGAAAAATTATTTTATTGTCCAGTAGTCAGTTGCCTTTGTAAGTGTTCGAGTAGCGTTGATGTAGGGAAACGGAAGCGGGATTTTCTGGTTGGTCTTGTAAGACAAAGGGGATTCAGTATGGTCCAGTTGTAGGGGTTGTTTGTCCATTTTGTCTGTAGATGTATGAGTCTTTCCGAAATCTTTGTCATGTTTGTGCGTTCGTATAGTAGTTGGGTGGAGGGGTTGTGTAGTGGGTTTTGGGGGTGTCTTATTCGTGTTATTAGTCTTAGTGCAATTTGTTCTGTTGTTTGTATATAACGTTTTGTCCTTTCTGTTCCGTTGTACTACTCTAATATTGTGCCAAATTACGATTGAACTACTCCTTGAACCTGAAAACTGAACATTTTCCCGGACATTAGCGGCGCCAATTGTGAACCACCATGAATATTATTTGCAACTCCTTTTAGACTTTAGCTTCCTGGAAAAAAATCCTAGTTATCATTACGACAAGCGTCTATTTGGGCCACTCAGCGCTCCTGAAGTAATAAAAACTGTGCTCATAGAAAAGTTTTTATGTTTCCCATTGGTCGTAAAGAGCAAAATTCATTTGACTCGGCCTCTTACTAAGTACGCTTTAGCTCTGAAGTTTTCACTAGGTAACTCTATTAAACCCATGAGCACTACTTGCGCTTAACTTTTGCTGTAAAAACTCCGTAAACAGGTGTATTAGCGACAGGGTGTTTGGTGTTTTTTTTCAGCCCAGCTCATAACTGAGCGAGAAATTAATCCCAGCGAACAGAAAATGTTGTTCGTTTATTCGAAAACATTCCAGCAAGTTATTTTAATAAACTCCATTCAAGTAGTGGAAATACAATAAGCACATTACCCAGATGAGAATGATGTACGGCAAACTTGTATGTTATTACATTCCAGTTTCCTATTGAAATTCACGAGAGCTTTGAAAATGTGCATATGAAATTAATTGGGCAATTTATAATTATGCTCCTAATATGGGCCTGGATTTATGACATTTTGCAGATAGTAAAGTTCAGTTTTAGTCTTGATTACATGGCATAAAGTATAAAGTACAAGCGCTTGACTTTTAGTTGGAACGTTATTAGATATCAACTTTATGGGCTATAAAGGATTTACCGCAGTTCGCCAAAAGCGCTTTATTGGATTTGTCATTTTTTTTTACATAATTTCTCAAGCTTTAAAGACATTTAATGAACGTATGACAACATCTCTTATTGGGCAAGTTTTAAGGAAAAATTATATTATAGAGTCATAGTGCATACGGTTGTTGAGTTCCCAAGGTACCCACTTTATCTTCTTTTTTAAATGAAAAAATGGGAGTCGTTGTGAACATCAGCTAGTAACAAAAAATTATGTGGACAAAAAATGAGCTGAAGCTGATGAAAACAAGCCTTAATACGATATTTAAAGAACCACCAATACCATTTTTAAGCAAGAGACTTTGTTTTCTGCTTCTTCTCTTTTCTTCTTGCTATTTTTTCGATATCCTTCTTCTTAGTCGTTTGCTCGGTTTCGAGCATCGCGTTTTCTTGTATTGTCTTCTGTGATGGTTTTCCATTCCAGTCTATCTTCTGCCATCTTGAAAGTTTGGGTGAGGTTTTTGCCGGTTAGACCTGTTATTAGATCTAACAATATGTATTGTAGGCGACCTTCCTCTTGATCTTTTGCCAGGGACTGACCCTTCCAAAGTGTGTCTCTCAAGACCATTTCTTCTAACCGCATGACCAACGAATTTAGCTATTTTCTCCGCTACCATAATGCTCAATCTTTTCTTAACTTTGCGTTGGTTCAGAATGGATTGGTTGGTTCTTCTCTCAGTCCAGGACACTCTCAGCATTCTGCGCCAACTAAACATTTCGAAGGCATTTATCTTCCGTTGATCCAGTTTTTTTAAAGTCCAGCATTCTGATTCATATAGACAGACTGAAAACATCAGGCTCCTGACCAATCTCATTTTGGTGTTGGTTAGTTTGGTCATGGATTCTTTCGCTATTGCGCTTCTCCCCTTTATCTCCTCGCTGGATTCGCTCTTGCTCGAGATTGTGGTACCAAGATATATGAAAGCGTTAACTGTCTCGATGTTGTTCATCCTTTCTACTTCAGGTCTGTTATTATTTTGGCGATCAATTATCATCATTTTGGTTTTCTTTCTGTTGATCCACAGGCCTACTTGGTTGCTTGCTTCTTCGACTTTTCTTATAAGATTGATCAATTCTTCTTCCGATGCAGAGATTAGAGTCGTATCATCGGCGTAGCGCAAGTTGCAGATTTTGATGCCGTCGATGGTAATTCCTCCCTGCCAGTCATCGAGCGCTTTTCGTATGATCCACTCGCCATAGATGTTAAAGAGTAGTGGGCTTAGTATACAACCCTGCCGGACTCCTTTACTCACTCTACATGAATTGGTCAGATTTCCCTCTTCTCTGACGTATGCTGTGCTGTTGTCATATACATTTTGTTTTAGCGATATTAAGTGGTGAGGTGCGCCCATTTCCAGTTAAGATCGTCCATCGATTTTGCCATCGTATACCGCGTCCTGGGACAAATCCGACTTGTTCTGGTGGTATTTGTGGTAGAAGGTAAGGCTTTATGCGTTCCGATATTATCTTTAACATGACCTTGCTGGCGTGTGAAATAAGAGCTATTGTTCTATAGTTGTCGCATACAAATTTTGGTCGTTTCTTGTGTATTGGCACATATACTGACTTCGTCCAGTCATCAGGCCAAGTATCGGTGTCCCATATCAACTGACAAATCCTATGAAGTAGTTCAACTCCTGTATCTTCAAGTGCAGTCAGCATTTCGGCAACCACGCAGTCCTCTCTAGGCGACTTGTTGGTTTTCAAGTTGCTAACTGCTGTCCTTACTTCTTCTCTCAGTATAGGAGGTTCTTTTATATTGTTTGTTATAGTTTGTGTGTGACTTTCTGAGTTTCCAGTGTCTTCCATTAGTTTCTCGCAATAGTTTTTCCATCGCTTCCTTACCTCTGCTCTGTCTATTATTATTTTACCATCTTCCTATCTTATTGCCCAGGACCTTGAGTTCAACGTACGTGTAATTTGGTTGACTTTGTTAAACAGGTCCTTTGACTCATTGTTGTGTGCGTGATGCTCGACTTCTGTGCATATGACGTTTAGGTACTTGTTTTTGTCGTTTCTACAGTGGTGTTTGATATCTTGATTCAGTCTGTTATATTGTTCTCCATACTCTTCCTTGTTAGACCCGTGGCCTTAAGTTGTTTCCGCAATTCAATTTTCTTCCAGGTTTCGTCTGCGATCCATGCTTTCCTATTTTGTGTCGATGTGACTTCAGTTTGTGAAGTTACTTCAAGCAGTTCCGTTTTTGTTTGTTCCACAATGAGTTGGAGGCATTGTCCAATTGCGTGTGTGGATTTATTTTGGAGATTTCTATCTTTGCCCGTTTTGAAGGTTTGGTAGGCTGCGATCTGCTTAATTTTATGCGGAGCTCTACTGCAAGAAATTGGTGATCACCATAGCTATGTTTTCTCGGATACGTCTTGGTATTCCTTTCTGAGGTCCTCCAGCTGGATTTTATGAAGATATAGTCTATCTGATTTTTATATAGGCCTCCGGAGGACGCCCACGTGTATAGTCGCTTTGCATGATGTTCATATCCTGTGATCGTAATGAAACATTTGTTCTCAGTGCAGAATTGCAGCAATCGTTCTCCTCTGGAGTTTGTTTCTCCCAAACCGTATTTGCCGATCATTTTGCGTATATGTTCATCTCCAGGTTCCCTTCCAACTTTGGCATTATAGTCTCCTATTACCATCGTGGTTTCTCGATTTGGTAGAGTCGCCAATAGTTGTTCTAATTGTGAATAGCATTCTTCTGGGTTTTTGGATTTGGTAGCCGGTTTATCTCCATGAATCCTCTCCTAATGAAGATGTTTGGTATATTTTTCATTTCTTCGCCGGACTTCGTCTTAATTCTTTTTCTTCTGGTCACTGGAGGTTTTTTGTGCTCTTTTTTAAAGCCTGTATTCTTCTCCAATCTTCATCTCCAAAAATCTTCGTCCGATTCTAATCCATCTTGTCACATCCAGGATTCTACTTGGTCCTCTAAAGTTTCATTTATCATTTTATCCAAAAAAATTCCTGGATTTCAGTCAATTTTATTGTTTATTATTCAAAATGTCACAAATACGTTTCGGTGTCTTTCTCCACCATCATCAGTTTGTGTGTAAGGCTGTTTCTACCTTCACATTTGACTCTGAAGTCAAGTCAACGCGTCAACTGTTGTAGCAAGGAAAATCTTGGGCTTGTGATCAACTGTATTTTATTCCACCATTTATCTGCATTTTGTATGGATGGAGTTTATGCATTTCAGTGCTTTTCTTACAGTCTCGTGTGATATTCCTGTCTGTTCTGCCACAGTCCGCAAGGAGTTGGTGGGCTCTGCAGCAAATAATCCCAAAACCTCATTTTCAGCTCCTTCATTCATCACTCGTAGGTTGTTTTTTTTCTATTACTCACCGAACCAGTTTCGGAGAACTTCCAAGAATCCACCAAAGCAGGTTTGGTGGATTGTGTAATGGGTTTGCTGGGTGTCGGATCTTCGTTATCAGTCTCAGTGCTATCTGTTCTGTTTTCTGTAAATGCCGTTTAGTTTTGTCAGTAGCGTTGGCGAATAAAATATGCGCGTAGTCAATTAGAGGTCTGCAGATCGCTTGATATATGATAGTTGCTGTCTTGTTGCTGATACCCTTGTTTTTGTAAGTAAGTGTGCGGAAGTGTTTTGCTCTCTTGGTTAGATCTGTTCTGATGTTCTGTACGTGTTTTGTGAATTTTGGTCTATTGTCCATTGTTATTCCTAGGTATTTCACTTTGTCGGTGGGTTTGGTTATTTGACCGTCCGTGATGATGTTTGGAGAGAGTGGTTTAATTCGGTGGTTTGAGAGGAGCAGTCGGTTTTTTGATGCACTTGGTGTGAGCCTCCATTTGTAGAACCATGCTGTTGTTGTGTCTGTTAGTGTCTGGAGTTTGTCCACTGCTCTGGCGGTCGTTCTGTCATGGGCGATAAGGGTAGTGTCGTAAGGGTATTGCAGCAGGTAAGCGTTTTGGTCTATACCTTCTTTGCCTTGTCTGTTGTGGTTGTATATGTTATGGCAATATATGTTGTAAAGCAGGGGTGAGAGTGGTGAACCCTGAGGTAAGCCTTGCTCAGGTGGAAAGGGCACAGAGTAGTCGTCGTTGATTCGTACCTCCAGTTGTCTGTCTTCGAGTAGTTGTTTAATAATATGTATTAAGTAGTTTGCATTGCCAAGTTTGTGTAGTTTGTACAGTAGGCCCTCGCTCCACACACTGTCAAAGGCCTTATTTATGTCTAAAAACAGGCTGGCAGTTTTTCCTCCGGTCAGGTGTGTGGTTTGTATGTTATTAGTAAGAAGAAAAAGTGGATGTATAGTTGAGTTTTTAGTCTTGGAGCCAAACTGGTATTTTAGAATATGATGTCCTATTAAATTATGTAATCTGTTTTTTATTATGTGTGCAAACAGTTTGCTCAACCCCGGGAGTAGCGTGATGGGTCTGTAGTTTTTTGTTAGTGTGTCATCTAGTCCATTCTTTAAAATAGGAATTATTATACCGTTCTTCCATGACTTGGATATTTTGTTAGTCGTGATGCATTCGTTAGGTTTTCCTAATATGAAGTCATGTGTCTCCTGTGCTAGATGCTTAAGAACCTTGCTTTTAATATTGTCTTTCCCGGGTGTCGTGTTTTTCAGTTGTGCTAAAGCTTCGAGATATTCGGTCTTTGGAATGAGTTCGTGATTTAGACCCGTCGTGATTCTTGAGAATTCGTCATGCCATTTGTTCACCCGTTCCCAGTTGTCGGTGTCAAAGTTTGTATTTGTTGATCTTTTGAAGGCCCTCTGAAAGTGGCCGGCGAAGGCGTCCGCTTTGTCTTTGTCCGAGTATCGTTGTGTTCCCTGCTCATTGATAATACCTATCGGATTTGTTTTTTTGTATTTAGATAATTTTTTTATTTTCCGCCAATATGTTCTTCCTTTGTCTTTTCGATTTCCTGGCATATTTCAATCCATGTGTGTTGTCGGTATTGAAATATCATAGCTTTAATGTTTCTGTTTAAGTTGTTAATTGTTCTTTCGATAGAGTCGTCCTGTGTAATCCGGTATTGTCTGTATAAATCTCTTTTATGTTTTATTTGTCTTAGTACAAACCTGGGTAGAGTATGCTGGTAAAAGGGCATTTTTAATTTGTGGTGAGAATTTTTTTATGTTATGTGAAAGGTGCTCTTGCAGATCTTCGATAGAGATAAGTCCGGGGTTTGCCCTTATGTAGTCCAGTGTGTGTGATTTAACTTTATCCAAGTCGGTCTTGTTTAAGTTGAGTTTTTTGGAGCTGGGTTTTGCTGTGGCGATAGTAGGTACAGTTTTGTTGTGAGTTGAAGTTAAAGTCATAGCCAAATGGTCAGATCCGAGTTCGTTGGTCAATCTTATCGTGTCTATGTTTTTTGTGAAGTTTCTTGTATGTAGTAAAACGTCTGGTGTTGAGTCTTGGTTGTCAGGCATCAAAAATATCGGTGGAGTGTGTCGTCTTATAAAATCTGAGTTTTGTAAGAATCTGTTTAATTGTCTCTTTTCGTTTTGTTCATGTTAAGGTCTCCAATAATTATGGCGTTTTTGTATAGACTTGCTTCGTTAGAATGTTTTGCTCTATGTTGGAGCGAGGGTGGATATACACTAAGAAAATGTGCACTTTGTCGTCTAGGTAAGGTAGAGTATGAGAGTCTATGTAAGGTAGGAGTAATGAAGACAGCCGTTCAGAGATTTGTTTAGGGAAGGAGGATTGGCCTACTCAGTTGCACCGTTGGCTTAAGTAGGACTGTCGCACCTCCTCTAGCATTGGCCGTGGTGTTGCCGTGTTTATAAATGTATTTCCAGTTTCTATAAGTAGGTGTTTGTCCCAGTTTTGTTTTGGTTTCGACAAACATGCAGCAGTCGGTGTCATTACGTTCTATACAGGGTGATTCAAAAGTGGCGTCATTCCTTTTAAGGGGTAATAGGGGCTCACTTGGAGAGTACGGAAAATTTCTAGAAGATATTAACAGTTGAAAATCGAATTTCAACTTTGTTATTAAGCATTATTCTGAAATTGTTCCATGTTTGATTGGTAGCATATTGGAATACTTAAGCATTCGAAAAGAGAAATTACCATATTTACATTCAATTACGAAAATTTTCGAAATTAAAAAAGTACTCTTCTAGAATTTTTTGAAGAAAAGTCAAAGCGGCAATGATGTTTTTTGCCATTATCAGGTACTCACAGGAAGATATCTGTTGTCAAGAATAACAAGCATTTGTCAAATTGTGACTTACTTACTCGAGATACTGGACGATTAGCTCCTGTAATTGAAGTAGATATTGGACGACCAAGAGATGCTCGAGTTCCAGACATAGAGGAACATGTATTGAATATCATTGCAGCAGATCCTTCCAGGAGTACACGGAGTATTGCGCAACAAATGACGCTTTCCCAATCAACTGTACACCGAGCATTATTGCCGAGGGAGGGCTTCATCGTTACCATTAATGTAAGACACACGCGCTTTTACCCTCAGATTTTCCATTAAGGCAGCGTTTTTGTAATTGGCTTTTGAAGCAAAATCGACAAAATTCTCAGTTTTTATCACATTTTTTTTTGGACTAACGAAGCCAATTTCAGTAGAGATGGATTTTTCAACTCCCGCAATTCTCATGTTTATGCTACCGACAACCCACATGCTTCCATTTCGCAACATCATCAAAACCGTTTTAGTGTGAATGTTTGGGTAGGTAGTCTGGGTATTCACCTACTGGGACCCGTAATTTTGCCATCTCGGCTCAATGGTAATTTTTTTAAATTTTTTATTCATTCGGAGTTTGAAAATCTTGTTGACAATCTGCCCCTAGCCTCCGTTCAAAATCTGTGGCTCCAAATGGACGGGGTTCCAGCCCATTTCGCTGCTCCGGTAAGAGCTTGGCTGAATCAGGAGCACACGGACAAGTGGATAGGCCGAAATGGACCAGTAAACTGGCCACCAAGGTCACCTGACCTGACTCCTAAGGATTTTTCCTTTGGGGACACATTAAATCTCTTGTCTATCGAACACCGGTACAAAATGAGCAGGAGTTAGTTACTCGAATACAAGAAGCTGCTCAACTCACTTTTCAGAACCACTTATTTATATCTAAGATTTTTGTTTTACCACCAAGCATCGAAATGAGTTTCGTATTTAAAGGTTAATTCAATTCAAACCATTCCTGGGCTTCGGTCAATTTTATTGTTTATTATTTAAAATGTTACAAATACGTTTCGGTGTCTTTCTCCATCATCATCAGTTTGTCTAAAATATATATTTTACAGTTATCATCAATTTAAATAAAAAACTTTCACCAAAATTCACATATTAAAATACAAATCACACACATTAAAAAGTACATTAAGAACATTGGTTTTCAGGTGATGAGTCAGGACAAACATGTCTGGGAAAAGACTAGAATCTATTGTTTAGAGATTTAAATTTAACTTACGTGTCTAGATGTTTATCTACCTTCACATTTGACTGGGTTATTGAATTCCCTATTTATTCGACATCGAGCGAGAGAACAAAAAAATGTTTATAGTTCGCCTTTTCTTTGCATTCTAGGAATTGCTCTGCAATTCCTCAATATCAGGTGTTTATATTTCACTTACCTGGTCCAATCAGTTCATGCATGCGATCATTTAATTAGTGTGTGATACACAGAGTTAAGATTGTCTGTGTCTGATCTAAAATTCATTGCATTATGATGTTTTTTAATCTGTATCATTTCATGGATTCTTCTCTTATTATAGTTGTTTTCATTGATTAATATTTTTGTGTTATCGAAATCAAAACTATGTAACTTTGTTGTGCATGTTGTGCTAATGCTGTTCCATTTTCGTTAACCTTTCTTAAGCTATATTTATGTTCGTATATTCTTTTTTTTAATATTGTCCTGTTTGACCTATGTATGTGTTGTCACAGTTCAAACAGTCATCTTGTATATTACGTTAGGTGTGTCCAACTTATCGCTTTTAGGTTTAAATTTTGTAAAACATTCTTTTACCAAGTTGTTTTTAGTTTTTTCCGCTATAGTAATATTATGTGGTTTCAAAACACTTTTTATTTTTGTGTTGATTTCTGGTATGTACGGTAATGATACATACTTGATTTCACCTTCTTTTTTCTTATTTATATTATTTATGTTGTTCCATTTATTTGAATTGTAGATTTTATTAATTCTTTGTTTATTATTGGTTCGAAGAAAGCTTTGGGATAGTTGTTCATTATTAGTATCTTTTTTATTTTTTCAAGATTTTTTGTTCTATATCCATAATGTGCCAATTTAATCGCTCTATCAGTAAGAGCTGTTACAACACTTTTTTATATTGTATAGGTGCATATGATTGGTAATTCAAGTATCTACCAGACCATACATCCTTTGGTGTACCAGTTTGTTTTTATTTCCCCATTACCGTCATATATAACCGTCATATCCAAAAAGTTATTGATCTGTTTTTGGTCTTCCTCAATGGTGAATTTAATGGTCTCATGGAATGCATTAAATTTCCAAAGTGCATGGAGTGCATTTTTGGAGTGTTTTTTTTTAATTAATTTTATTATTATAATTAAAATTTTTAATTTAAAAATTAAAAATGCATTAAATTTCCAAAGTGCATGGAGAAAGACACCGAAACGTATTTGTAACATTTTAAATAATAAACAATAAATTGACTGAAACACAGGAATGTTTTGAATTGAATTAAAGTATAGTCAGGAAAATATACGCAACGATTTAAAGGTTAATGACTCAATTTTTATGGATTCTTCACTTACCGTAGGTTGGTTTCATTAAGCTATAACTTTTTATTGGAGGTATTATTGAAATCAAATTGAATTTTCAAATTATTAAGCCGTGCCGTATTTAAAAAATATTCTTATTTAGTGAAAATTATTTTGTTTCGCATCATTTATTTTCCGAAATCTGGAATTGCATTGAAACATTAGTTAAATACAAAAAGGTACCAGCTAATTAGTACTCGCAAATGACGTCATCACTAGTATAAAATATTAATTTCCGACAGACCAATTGACAGAAAGGGAAGAAGTTCTTTACAGGGTTGTCCTAACCTCAATCAAATATAATTTTGACTTCAATGTTTAGTTATGGCTACCCGAGTTCTAGGATCATTAATAAGGAACAGGTATTTATGTAATGCTAATTAGGCTTATTACCTTGCGAAGCATCGTTGCCGTAAGTCTGATCTAGTTTTTTTCAAATATCTCAGTTTTTGGTACGAATTAATTTTTTTTACTATTTTTCCTGTACTCCCAAAACACCCCCAGACAACACCCCCAGAGATATGACGCCACTTTTGAATCACCCTGTATAATTGTAAATCAGAAGTTTTTTGCTGTTAAGTCCGTTGACGTTCTCATGTTGCAGGGTCTATATTTGTAATTGTTTGTTTTAGTAGCTCTCGGGGTTCCGTCTGGAACTGCTATTAGGGAGTAACATATCGATCATAAGTATACATATATGAGTGCCAAAAAAGACCACCGAGGTGGTAATGTTGAAATCATCAACAAATTGCTTCTCATTTTTTTGAGTAGCTCTTCCCTTTTGGTGTTTTTTGTGGTTTTGTTCAGCTGGTGTTTATAATTGTTAATTATATAGTCGTGGGTTGCAATGGGTGAATTCCTATTTTGGCTACATCTTTAAAATTTGGGGGTTTTTAGTTCTGGTTATTTTTAGTGATTTTTGAGATATTTGCCTTCTTAAAAGTGTTGGTTATCGCTTCTAGTTTTTTCCTGGAAGTGGAAAGTGTCATGTTTTTCGTGCAATTTTTCTGCTTCTTCACATTGTTTATATGACCATGTGTTCTTTGCCTCTCTAATTCTGCGACAAATGTTTCTGTGGATTTCATTATATTTGAGTGTATTAATTACCCTTTTATAGCCTCCTTTCCTCCATCATATCCAGAATCTCGTTGGTCATCCACCCTTTGTTAGCTTGTCTCTTTTTGTATCCAAGGACCGTCTCTGTAGCTTCTTGTATGTTTACTTTCATGTTATTCCACTGTTGTTCTATGTTTTCCTCGGTAGGTGTGTTTTCTGATCTTCTCCTGTTTAAATCATCCCTTAGTTTGTTACGTTTTTCAGTCTTGCTAAGTGCATTAATATTGTATTTTTTGGCCTTTGTTCCTCAGGTTTCTAATTTTCCCTTAGACCTAAGGTTGCATGTTAATGGATTGTGGTCTGATGCGATTTCGGCTCCGGGATAAGTTACCACTCTCTTGTTATTTTGGAATCTTTTGTTGATCAGGAGGTAATCAATTTGAATAAGAATTATTATTCGTCTCTCATCATCTTGAGGAGGTTTCCATCTGTATGTTCTTCTGGGTGGTAGATTATAGAATGTATTCGTGATGACAAGCTCTTCCTCCTCGCAGAATTGTATGAGCATTTCTCCCCTTTCATTCCTCCTTCCAAGTCCATATTCCCACAATGCCGTCTATCTTGTCTTTTCCTACTACTACTTTATACAGAATTCGTTCTTTTTTACTGTTCTCATTAATTCCCGCGGTTGTTCGTAGAATCTTCCGCTTCATCGTGGGGTTTATCGACTGTGGGTGCATAGACTTGTATTATGTTTATGTCTATCGGCATCCCCGCTATCTGTAGCAACAGTAGTCTATCGGAGTTGGGTACAAAATATTTGACGTGGTTGCTGAGTGAGTCTTTTCTCAGCATACCCACTCCATTTCTATGGTGAGGACCAGTCTCTTCAGCTCCAGAATAGCAGAATGTTGTTCCGTCTTGTGAGCCTGTTCCTCTATTTGCCCATCTTGTTTCGCTGATTCCCAAGATGTCAGCATACAGTGTGCCCTCATTCGAAGCTCCAATCCTGTTCTCCAGCTTTAATATGTCAAGCCCAGTTGATATCGGTCTCAAATTGAAGGTTTTCAGTCAACTACACTTATTCTTTGAAAATTCGCATCTTACGAGCTAAAGCATGCCTCATTTTGAAATGTCCCCCATCATCAAACAACATTTTACTTTAAGGTTCTGGAAGTTGCCTGAAAAGCAAACGTAAAATCGATTTTTGGCAGCTTCGTAACATGAAAATAAGGCAAAATAAGCCCAGAATGTACACACACTTACCTAAAACAACAGCAAACTTAAAATGCGTTTTAGAACCATGATTAGATGGTGAATACTTTCCGCTTAGAAGGACCAAAGATACCGAAAAGAACCAGTAACGACAATCTGAACACGATCTTCATTGAAGTCTGCTTTTTCTTGAAATCCTTCCTCTATTAGGATAAAACAAGAGCGTATTTTACATTTTTCTTCCACCATATAAAACAAATTTTAAAATGAGGGAAAATATGCATCACATCCGGAATAAATGCAATAACCAGCACTGGAAATGTGATTATCCAGCATAAATAATTATCAGCAAATTATTGAATTAATTAATATTGAACGTCCATTTCCATAACCGATAGATATTCAAGTGACAATTGTAATGCGAGCCCAGATAAATTTAAAACTGGCCCATGCCCATATAAATTCAATTTTGTGGCTAATTGGCAATTATCTCGACAAATTATTAACTGTTTTTGTAACTCGTTTTAGGAGCCAGGATACGACACATTTTATTTGATTCGCTATTGTGTTCATTTCAATGCGAAAATCAATTTTTCGTTATTTATTAGCGTTTGAATATATGCGGGCCATATAATGAATAAAAACGATTTATCAGTTTAGTTACATAAAATAATAAAACAAATGTTACCTCTCAATCCGGCATTGCTCTACTAACTTGGCAATGAATGCTCTTATTGTGGAGAAATCAATAGGGATTAATGCTTGGCTCTGTTGGAATATCATGATTCATGGTTTAACTTTCTCGATTACTCTGCAACGTTTTCTCTATAAGCTCTCGTTTTCCAGTTTTCCATTAAAGGCTTAATGAAATAGTGGTAATGGAACTTTAATGATTTTGCTAATTACTAGTCAAGTTTCAACAGTTTTTACGACGACTGTGTGTTCTCCAAGCAAAAGAACCCACTTGAAAAACCCACAGAATTGCATTCAGTTGCTTTTTATCTGCTCAAGTGTTTTTCGGTGCCAATGATATCCCAAAGTGCTAAATAAAACTGTCGCTGAACAAAAGCAATGTTAAGGCTGTTATGCCCTCATGCGATTGGCAGCTAATTTACCGCCATGCGAAAAAAAGCTGAAGGTTTTACAGAAGACAAAGGAGAATTGGGTGTAAGTGCGATTTTAATACGACGCTCATAAACAACCGAAAAATGAAAGGGTTTGAACGGCAACACGATAAATTATAGGAAAATAATTGGAGCTTGAAAAATAGGCCACTAATAAATTGATTCCTAATCCACAGTCAAATCTCTGCCAGTAACTTTCAAAACTTTTATGAAAGCTGAAATAAAGCGATTAAATTTCGCCCCTCATAATAGACCATAAATTTAAAAGTTTAGCCAGGAAACCGGGTCATTAATATAATGCACTGGGGGCCAAAATAATTTCATTTAATATATTTTAATAAATTTACAGGCCTCCGCTAAGGCCAAACCCCTATTATAAGGCTTACGCTGTACAACGGTACGATCTGCAGAATATCACTAATTCCTGAATTTTTCTCAGCAATATATTCAGACTAAGGCTTATCAGGCCTTTAATGTTCCTCAACCTCTTTCTTTCTGTTGCAGTTGCCAAACATTTTATACCTGTAAGTAGCTTTCGCCCTTGAATGGTTTGGAATCGACTTTATTCGCGCTCGTATTCTACTGAGGAGTTTAAAAAGTTCAAAAACCCTCAGGAATAGAAAAAATTGCATACGCAAAAAATTATTGTTGCCCAATTCCTAGCTAAAAACTTCGTAAAATCCGTGTGTCAACAGTTAAAATAATTAAACTGACGCTGAACAATATAGTTTTGGTTCAAAGAAAAATGATGTAAAGTCATACGAAATCAGCCCCGAGTGTACAATATATTCGTCGAAATATTTAGAGTCATATTTCCGTAAGATATTTTCGGTCGTTTCCCGAAATTGGGTATTTTATTTCGCGGTATAAACGGTCAGATACAAATTAGCAACATTTATTTGCCGAATGCACTTTAGCGGGGCTTGCAAATACCGTTAATCTTCGCAGTCCCTTCGAACGACTTTATCAGATTTAATGTTTGTAATATATTCCACTTTGTTTCGCAAACTGTTTCGAAGGAAATGATGGTAAGTGGACTAGTTTGATGGTTTTAGCCTGCTGAAAACGTAAATTTTCGCTCAAATTTATAGACGCAATGATTTCTCGTCGAGTCGAAGAGGAAAAATGAAAATTTCTCAAAAGTGCAGCTTGACAAACCCAAGACAGGAAAGTTTCTACAAGTTTGTGAATTTGCTCGGAATCATTCAAGCTATAAAATCGCCCACTTTGGGGCAAATCAATATACGCACTAATTTTGCAGAGGCATGGGAAGTTGAAGGCGAAAAATGAAATTTTCACAAAAGTGCAACTTGACAAACAAAAATTCCTGCTTCGAAACCGAAGAGGGAAAGTTCCTACAAATTGGTCAATTTCCTCGGAATGATGCCAAGTTTTGCACAAATCAATAGACGCACTAATTTTGCAGAGACATAGGAAGTTGAAGACGAAAAATGAAATTTTCTCAAAAGTGCAGTGTGATAAACAAAAATTCCTGCTTCGAAACCCAAGAGAGGAAAGTTTCTATAAATTGATCGATTTTCTCGGAATGCTGCGCACTATAAAACTACCAAGTGTGGACCAAGTCAAAATACGCACTAATTTTGCAGAGGTATGGGAAGTTGAAGGCGAAAACTGAAATTTTCACAAAAGTGCAGCTTGACAAACAAAAATTCCTGCTTCGAAACTAAAGGAGAGAAAGTTCCTATAAATTGGTCAGTTGCCTCGGAATGCTGCGCACTATAAAAACTACTAAGTTTTGCGCAAATCAATATACGCACTAATTTTACAGAGACATAGGAAGTTGAAGCGAAAAATGAAATTTTCTCAAAAGTGCACTTTGACAAACAAAAATTCCTGCTTCTAAACCTATAGAGGAAAGTTTCTAGAAATTTGCGAATTTCCTCGGAATCACTCAAGCTATACAATAGCCAATTTTGGGGCAAATCAATATACGCACTAATTTTGCAGAGGCATGAGAAGTTGAAGGCGAAAAATTAAATTTTCTCAAAAGTGCACTTTGACAAACAAAAAGTCCTGCTTCGAAACTCAAGAGAGGAAAGTTTCTACAAATTTGTGAATTTCCTCGGAATCATTCAAGCTATACAATCGCCAACTTTGGGGCAAATCAATATACGCACTAATTTTGCAGAGGCATGGGAAGTTGAAGGCGAAACATGAAATTTTCACGAAAGTGCTGCTTGACAAACAAAAATTCCTGCTTCGAAACCCAAGAAGAGAAAGTTCCTACAAATTGGTCAATTTACTCAGAATACTACGCACTATAAAACTACCAAGTTTTGCAGAAATCAATATACGCACTAATTTTGCAGAGACATGGGAAGTTGAAGACGAAAAATTAAATTTTGTCAAAAGTGCACTTTGACAAACAAAAAGTCCTGCTTCGAAACTCAAGAGAGGAAAGTTTCTACAAATTTGTGAATTTCCTCGGAATCATTCAAGCTATACAATCGCGAACTTAGGCGAAAATCAATATACGTACTAATTTTGCAGAGGCATGGGAAGTTGAAGGCGAAAAATGAAATTTTCACAAAAGTGCAGCTTGACAAACAAAAATTCCTGCTTCGAAACCCAAGAGGGGAAAGTTCCTATAAATTGGTCAATTGCCTCGGAATGCTGCGCACTATAAAACTACCAAATTTTGCACAAATCAAGAGACGCACTAATTTTGCAGAGACATGAGAATCTGAAGATAAAAAATGAAGTTTTCTCAAAAGTGCAGTTTGACAAACAAAAATTCCTGCTTCAGAACTCAAGAGAGGAAAGTTTCTACAATTTTGTGAACTTCCTCGGAATCATTCAAGCTATACAATCGCGAACTTTGGAGCAAATCAATATACGCACTAATTTTGCAGAGGCATGGGAAGTTGAAGGCGAAAAATGAAATTTTCACAAAAGTGCAGCTTGACAAACAAAAATTCCTGCTTCGAAACCCAAGAAGGGAAAGTTCCTACAAATTGGTCAATTTCGTCGAAATACTGCGCACTATAAAACTACCAAGTTTTGCAGAAATCAATAGACGCACTAATTTTGCAGAGACATGGGAAGTTGAAGACGAAAAATTAAATTTTCTCAAAAGTGCACTTTGACAAACAGAAAATCCCGCTTCGAAACTCAAGAGAGGAAAGTTTCTACAAATTTGTGAACTTCGTCGGAATCATTCAAGCTATACAATCGCGAACTTTGGAGCAAATCAATATACGCACTAATTTGCAGAGGCATGGGAAGTTGAAGGCGAAAAATGAAATTTTTACAAAAGTGCAGCTTGACGAACAAAAATTCCTGCTTCGAAACCCAAGGGAGCAAAGTTCCTACAAATTGGTCAATTGCCTCGGAATGCTGCGCACTATAAAACTACCAAATTTTGCACAAATCAAGAGACGCACTAATTTTGCAGAGACATGAGAATTTGAAGATAAAAATTGAAGTTTTCTCAAAAGTGCAGTTTGACAAACAAAAATTCCTGCTTCAAAACTCAAGAGAGGAAAGTTTCTACAATTTTGTGAACTTCCTAGGAATTATTCAAGTTATACAATCGCCAATTTTGGGGCAAATCAATATACGCACTAATTTTTCAGAGGCATGGGAAGATAGAGGCGAAAAATGAAATTTTCACAAAAGTGCAGCTTGACAAACAAAATTTCTGCTTCGAAACCGAAGAAGGGACAGTTCCCACAAATTGGTCAATTTACTCGGAATACTACGCACTATAAAACTGGCAAGTTTTGCAGAAATCAATAAACGCACTAATTTTGCGGAGGCATGGGAAGTTGAAGACAAAAAATTAAATTTTCTGAAAAGTGCACTTTGACAAAGAAAAAGTCCTGCTTCGAAACTCAAGAGAAGAAAGTTTCTACATATTTCTGAATTTGATCGGAATCATTCAAGCTATACAATCGCGAACTTTGGAGCAAATCAATATACGCACTAATTTGCAGAGGCATGGGAAGTTGAATGCGAAAAATGAAATTTTCACAAAAGTGCACTTTGACAAACAGAAAATCCCGCTTCGAAACTCAAGAGAGGAAAGTTTCTACAAATTTGTGAACTTCGTCGGAATCATTCAAGCTATACAATCGCGAACTTTGGAGCAAATCAATATACGCACTAATTTTGCAGAGGCATGGGAAGTTGAAGGCGAAAAATGAAATTTTCACAAAAGTGCAGCTTGACAAACAAAAATTCCTGCTTCGAAACCCAAGAGGGGAAAGTTCCTATAATTTGGTCAATTGCCTCGGAATGCTGCGCACTATAAAACTACCAAATTTTGGGTAAATCAATAGTCGCACTAATTTTGCAGAGACATGAGAAGTTGAAGACGAAAAATGAAATTTTCTCAAAAGTGCACTTTGACAAACAACAAGTCCTGCTTCGAAACTCAAGAGAGAAAAGTTTCTAAAAATTTATGAATTTTCTCGGAATCATTCAAGCTATACAGTCGCGAACCTTGGAGCAAATCAATAAACGCACTAATTTTGAAGAGACATGGGAAGTTGAAGGCGAAAAATGAAATTTTCGCAAAAGTGCAGCTTGACGAACAAAAATTCCTGCTTCGAAACCCAAGGGGGGAAAGTTCCTACAAATTGGTCAATTGCCTCGGAATGCTGCGCAATATAAAACTACCAAGTTTTGCATAAATCAATAGTCGCACTAATTTTGCAGAGACATGGGAAGTTGAAGACGAAAAATGAAATTTTCTCAAAAGTGCAGTTTTACAAACAAAAATTCCTGCTTCGAAACTCAAGAGAGGAAAGTTTCTACAAGTTTGTGAACTTCCTCGGAATTATTCAACTTATACAATCGCCAAGTTTGGGGCAAATCAATATACGCACTAATTTTGCAGAGGCATGAGAAGATAAAGGCGAAAAATGAAATTTTCACAAAGTGCAGCTTGACAAACAACATTTCCTGCTTCGAAACCCAAGAAGGGAAAGTTCCTACAAATTGGTCAATTTCGTCGAAATACTGCGCACTATAAAACTACCAAGTTTTGCAGAAATCAATTGTCGCACTAATTTTGCAGAGGCATGGGAAGTTGAAGACGAAAAATTAAATTTTGTCAAACAAAAAGTCCTGCTTCGAAACTCAAGAGAGGAAAGTTTCTACATATTTCTGAATTTCCTCGGAATCATTCAAGCTATACAATCGCCAATTTTGGGGCAAATCAATATACGCACTAATTTTGCAGAGGCATGGGAAGTTGAAGACGAAAAATTAAATTTTCTCAAAAGTGCAGTTTGACAAACAAAAATTTCTGCTTCGAAACTCAAGAGAAGAAGGCTCCTACAAATTGGTCAATTTCCTCGGAATACTAGGCACTATAAAACTACCAAGTTTTGCGTAAATCAATAGTCGCACTAATTTTGCAGAGACATGGGAAGTTGAAGACGAAAAATGAAATTTTCTCAAAAGTGCACTTTGACGAACAAAAAGTCCTGCTTCGAAACTCAAGAGAGGAAAGTTTCTACAAATTTGTGAATTTCCTCGGAATCATTCAAGCTATACAATCGCCAACTTTGGGGCAAATCAATATACGCACTAATTTTGCAGAGGCATGGGAAGTTGAAGGCGAAAAATGAAATTTTCACAAAAGTGCAGCTTGACAAACAAAAATTCCTGATTCGAAACCCAAGAGGGGAAAGTTCCTATAAATTGGTCAGTTGCCTCGGAATGCTGCGCACTATAAAACTACCAAGTTTTGGACAAATCAAGAGACGCACTAATTTTGCAGAGACATGAGAAATTGAAGACGAAAAATGAAATTTTCTCAAAAGTGCAGTTTGACAAACAAAAAGTCCTGCTTCGAAACTCAAGAGAGGAAAGTTTCTACAAGTTTGTGAACTTCCTCGGAATTATTCAACTTATACAATCGCCAAGTTTGGGGCAAATCAATATACGCACTAATTTTGCAGAGGCATGGGAAGATAAAGGCGAAAAATGAAATTTTCACAAAAGTGCAGCTTGACAAACAACATTTCCTGCTTCGAAACCCAAGAAGGGAAAGTTCCTACAAATTGGTCAATTTCGTCGAAATACTGCGCACTATAAAACTACCAAGTTTTGCAGAAATCAATTGACGCACTAATTTTGCAGAGACATGGGAAGTTGAAGACGAAAAATTAAATTTTGTCAAACAAAAAGTCCTGCTTCGAAACTCAAGAGAGGAAAGTTTCTACAAATTTCTGAATTTCCTCGGAATCATTCAAGCTATACAATCGCCAATTTTGGGGCAAATCAATATACGCACTAATTTTGCAGTGGCATGGGAAGTTGAAGACGAAAAATTAAATTTTCTCAAAAGTGCAGTTTGACAAACAAAAATTTCTGCTTCGAAACTCAAGAGAAGAAAGCTCCTACAAATTGGTCAATTTCCTCGGAATACTAGGCACTATAAAACTACCAAGTTTTGCGTAAATCAATAGTCGCACTAATTTTGCGGAGGCATGGGAAGTTGAAGACGAAAAATGACATTTTCTCAAAAGTGCACTTTGACGAACAAAATTCCTGCTTCGAAACCCAAAAAGGAAAGTTTCCACAAATTTGCCAATTTCCTCGAAATCATTCAAGCTATACAATCGCCAATTTTGGGGCAAATCAATATACGCACTAATTTTGCAGAGGCATGGGAAGTTGAAGACAAAAAATTAAATTTTCACAAAAGTGCAGCTTGACAAACAAAAATTCCTGATTCGAAACCCAAGAGGGGAAAGTTCCTATAAATTGGTCAGTTGCCTCGGAATTCTGCGCACTATAAAACTACCAAGTTTTGCACAAATCAAGAGACGCACTAATTTTGCAGAGACATGAGAAATTGAAGACGAAAAATGAAATTTTCTCAAAAGTGCAGTTTGACAAACAAAAAGTCCTGCTTCGAAACTCAAGAGAGGAAAGTTTCTACAAGTTTGTGAACTTCCTCGGAATTATTCAACTTATACAATCGCCAAGTTTGGGGCAAATCAATATACGCACTAATTTTGCAGAGGCATGGGAAGATAAAGGCGAAAAATGAAATTTTCACAAAAGTGCAGCTTGACAAACAACATTTCCTGCTTCGAAACCCAAGAAGGGAAAGTTCCTACAAATTGGTCAATTTCGTCGAAATACTGCGCACTATAAAACTACCAAGTTTTGCAGAAATCAATTGACGCACTAATTTTGCAGAGACATGGGAAGTTGAAGACGAAAAATTAAATTTTGTCAAACAAAAAGTCCTGCTTCGAAACTCAAGAGAGGAAAGTTTCTACAAATTTCTGAATTTCCTCGGAATCATTCAAGCTATACAATCGCCAATTTTGGGGCAAATCAATATACGCACTAATTTTGCAGAGGCATGGGAAGTTGAAGACAAAAAATTAAATTTTCTCAAAAGTGCAGTTTGACAAACAAAAATTTCTGCTTCGAAACTCAAGAGAAGAAGGCTCCTACAAATTGGTCAATTTCCTCGGAATACTGCGCACTATAAAACTACCAAGTTTTGCGTAAGTCAATAGTCGCACTAATTTTGCGGAGGCATGGGAAGTTGAAGACGAAAAATGACATTTTCTCAAAAGTGCACTTTGACGAACAAAAAGTCCTGCTTCGAAACTCAAGAGAGAAAGTTTCTACAAATTTGTGAATTTCCTCGGAATCATTCAAGCTATACAATCGCCAACTTTGGGGAAATCAATATACGCACTAATTTTGCAGAGGCATGGGAAGTTGAAGGCGTAAAATGAAATTTTCACAAAAGTGCAGCTTGACAAACAAAAATTCCTGATTCGAAACCCAAGAGGGGAAAGTTCCTATAAATTGGTCAGTTGCCTCGGAATTCTGCGCACTATAAAACTACCAAGTTTTGCACAAATCAAGAGACGCACTAATTTTGCAGAGACATGAGAAATTGAAGACGAAAATGAAATTTTCTCAAAAGTGCAGTTTGACAAACAAAAAGTCCTGCTTCGAAACTCAAGAGAGGAAAGTTTCTACAAGTTTGTGAACTTCCTCGGAATTATTCAACTTATACAATCGCCAAGTTTGGGGCAAATCAATATACGCACTAATTTTGCAGAGGCATGGGAAGATAAAGCGAAAATTGAAATTTTCACAAAAGTGCAGCTTGACAAACAACATTTCCTGCTTCGAAACCCAAGAAGGGAAAGTTCCTACAAATTGATCAATATCGTCGAGATGCTGCGCACTATAAAATTACGAAGTTTTGCAGAAATCAAAACACGCACTAATTTTTCAGAGGCATGGGAAGTTGAAGACGAAAAATTAAATTTTGTCAAACAAAAAGTCCTGCTTCGAAACTCAAGAGAGGAAAGTTTCTACAAATTTGTGAATTTCCTCGGAATCATTCAAGCTATACAATCGCCAATTTTGGGGCAAATCAATATACGCACTAATTTTGCAGAGGCATGGGAAGTTGAAGACGAAAAATTAAATTTTCTCAAAAGTGCAGTTTGACAAACAAAATTTCTGCTTCGAAACTCAAGAGAAGAAGGCTCCTACAAATTGGTCAATTTCCTCGGAATACTAGGCACTATAAAACTACCAAGTTTTGCGTAAATCAATAGTCGCACTAATTTTGCAGAGGCATGGGAAGTTGAAGACGAAAAATGACATTTTCTCAAAAGTGCACTTTGACGAACAAAAAGTCCTGCTTCGAAACTCAAGAGAGGAAAGTTTCTACAAATTTGTGAATTTCCTCGGAATCATTCAAGCTATACAATCGCCAATTTTGGGGCAAATCAATATACGCACTAATTTTGCGGAGGCATGGGAAGTTGAAGGCGAAAAATGAAATTTTCACAAAAGTGCAGCTTGACAAACAAAAATTCCTGCTTCGAAACCCAAGAAGGAAAAGTTCCTACAAATTGGTCAATTTACTCGGAATACTACACACTATAAAACTACCAAGTTTTGCAGAAATGAATAGACGCACTAATTTTGCAGAGACATGGGAAATTGACGACAAAAAATTTTATTTTCTCAAAAGTGCATTTTGACAAACAAAAAGTCCTGCTTCGAAACCCAAGAGAGGAAAGTTTCTACAAATTGATCGATTTTCTCCGAATGCTGCGCACTATAAAACTACCAAGTTTTGCCCAAATCAAAACACGGACTAATTTTTCAGAGGCATGGAAAGTCGAAGGCGAAAAATGAAAATTTCTTAAAAGTGCAGTTTGAGAAACAGAAATTCCTGCTTCGAAACTTAACGGATGAAAGTTTCTACAAATTTGTCGATTTTCTTGGAATGTTGCACACTATAAAACTACCAAGTTTTGCTCAAATCAATAGACGCACTAATTCTGCAGAGGCATGGGAAGTCGAAAAAACCACTTTAAAGCAATAGTCGATTTTGAAGCAATTGTATCCATGTCTGATCTTGAAAGGATTTCAATTGCATCTCGTATGAAGACAAAAGGAGAATTTGGGTTCAAAAATCAGTATTTTCTAATATTTCAAGCATTGACCTGAAAGTCAGCATTGCTGAAGATCAAGATCAGACATTGTAAAGTGGATTCGTAAGGTTCAGCGCCAATTGTTCTGGATTTGGCTTCCGGTTCCATAATTTCCAGAGAACCGCTTTGTCATCCACAAATCTGAAATAAGTGCCATTATCCCTCTCGTGGTCCCGAAAGTGGAAAAAATTGCACCGCAGAATGACGACTGCATCGTATTGAATTCGAAAACATAAATCTTGGGCCCGCCTGGGTCGTTAAACTTGGAGCGCGTTTCAAAAAGCCGCAGCCCGATATGACGCCTGGATGGAACGATTTATTAAATTAATTAACAGTTTTGATGAGTGGGACAGAATCTGTGAAAGTAGGTTGGATGGAGGAGATATTTACAGCTGCGCGTCAAATTGATAGTTAACTTTGTTGCAAAACTCCTGCCCTTCATCGGTCTGAATGCTTAAAGAATCAGTTATGGTTTTAAGCAATTTTTTTTATTAAAAACTCTATTTTTCTGTTTACACCTGCTAACATTTGCAAAGAGTTTTTTTATGGAAAACACATCCTTTTCCCCGCTAAACGATGCAGACGATCCATCAGCGTCAAGACGCCCACCTTCCTAATATAACACTCGATATATTCATGTGTGCACAACTTTGTACTTAATACCAATAATGCCAGTTTCTGCGAAAACTTTGCGAATTTCCGCTTGTGCAACTGAGCTTCCAGTCGCTTTGAACACGATGTCGTGAACTGAAAAAAGCTTCAGCACTGGAAGCGCATTAATTAAAATATTATAAATGTAAAAATACTCTTCTGCTATTTATTTTAAGCCACATTTTTCCGTCAATTTACATAGCATTATTCCGCCACTCTAATGTTATCATTTAAGAGAAAGGGAATGAATTACGTTGCTTTGCAAGAGGCAATTCTACTGTTTAGGCTTTGCCTTCGCGGAAATTTCCCAGGAAAATAATGGAAAAGATAAAATCGGAATGGCAGGCATTCTTCAAGTTTTCAAGATTTGAATGCCGTGTTCGGCTTTTTCGCAATTGCGGGGCCTTTGAAATGTGACCGCCTTTTCTATATGTTTATTTGTCTTTTTCGTGTATTTTCCGAAACTCCCACTATTCGCGGAATGTTCATATCGCTGCTTTAGATGTTGAAAACAAAACAAACAAGTCGCGGCGCTTTTTTGCACGAAAAATGTACTTAATTAAAAATTTGCACGACTGCGCTTGACATGGAGCTTCCTCGTTTCCGGGCCACTTTTTATGGATCCGTTGAGATGTGATTTATGCTTCGGGATTCAATTCGATATAAGCGTATTTTTGCGGTTGCAGTTTTACATTTGAACTGTCCCTGAATACGCAATGGAAATGTTATTAGTTGCCAGAACTACATTTGCAGTGGAGAATTTTTAATTTGGGTTATTTGAAACTTCTTTGATTTCTTAACGCTGTATGGGTCTGGATAAAACACTTTAATGTTCCGATGCTGAAAGTTTTATAAAAAAAAATACCAACTCAGTAAACATCGGTCTCAAAATGAGTTTTCACGTCACGTCTTCCCAAATAGTGAAACTGGCAATTTGAAATTTCGCCTACCTTTGGAAAAAGACTTGCTCCTAAAGATGCCGAAAGTTTCAAAAAAAACCGCCGTTGGGCCCGAATTTTTCTAGCTTAGTCACGTTCAGTCTCAAAATGGACGTTTTTGCTCAACTGCGGTTGAAACCTCTTAATCATACGTGACTTTCGTGAGTTCGAACATTAGCCTTTCAAAAAATTCCTAATTGGAATCTTTTCAAACATCTTCTTCTTCTTCAGCCTCTCTCGGTCCACTGCTGGACGAATGCCTCTCCCAGGACTCTCCACGAATTTCTATCCTGTGCTACTCGGAGCCATTGTCCTCCAGTGCATCTTTTGACATCGTCCAAGCATCTTCTCTGCGGTCTTCCCACACTCCTCTTTGTTTCTCCAGGTCTCCAATGTACCAGTCTTATTGTCCACATGTCTGTATTCTGCCTTGCAACGTGTCCTTCCCATTGCCATTTGAGTGTCATTATTCTTTTGATACTATCTGTTAGGGCTGCTCATTCTCTGATGATTTCGTTGCGGATGCTCTGTTTTAAGCTCAAACCGAGTATTCTTCTCTCCATCGATCTTTATGTAACCCTTAGTCTTTCTGCACTTTTTTCTGTAAGCGTGACAGTTTCTAAGCCATAAGTAGCCACCGGCAGTATGCACGTTTCATATACTGTCCGTTTGAGGCAAATTGGTATTGTAGTCTTCGCGATATCTCCGCGGTCTGATATATACAGGGTGATTCAAAAGTGGCGTCATTCCTTTTAAGGGGTAATAGGGGCTCACTTGGAGAGTACGGGAAAATATTGAAAACATTTTTTTCGAAAATTTATAGAAGATATCAACAGTTGAAAATGGAATTTCAACTTTGTTATTAAGCATTATTCTGAAATTGTTCCATGTTTGATTGGTAACATATTGGAATTCTTAAGCATTCAAAAAGAGAAATTAGTATCTTTACTTCAAATTAGGAAAATTTTCGATATTAAAAAAGTACTCTTCTACAATTTTTTGATGAAAAGTCAAAGCGGCAATGATGTTTTTTGTCATTATCAGGTAGTCACAGGTAGATATCTTTTGTCAAGAATAACAAGCATTTGTCAAATTGTGACTTACTTATCCGAGATACTGGACGATTGGCTCCTGTAATTGAAGTAGATATTGGACGACCAAGAGGTGCTCGGGTTCCAGACATAGAGGAACATGTATTGGATACCATTGCAGCAGATCCTTCCAGGAGTACACGGAGTATTGCGCAACAAATGACGCTTTCCCAATCAACTGTACACCGAGGATTATTGCCGAGGAAGGGCTTCATCTTTACCATTAATGTAAGACACACGCGCTTTTACCCTCAGATTTTCCATTAAGGCAGCGTTTTTGTAATTGGCTTTTGGAGCAAAATCGGACAAAATTCTCAGTTTTTATCACATATTTTATGGACCGACGAAGCCAATTTCAGTAGAGATGGATTTTTCAACTTCCTCAATTCTCTCAATCTCTCTTACACGAATACCGAAGCTGCTTTACTCACTTTTCAGAACCACAGATTTATATCTAAGATTTTCGTTTACCACCAAGGTCCGAAATGATTTTCGTATTTAAAGGTTAATGACTAAATTTTATAGGTTTCTTCACTTACCGTAGGTTGGTTCATTAAGGTATAACTTTTTATTGGAGGAATTATTGAAATCAAATTGATTTTTCAAATTATTAGCCGCGCCGTATTTAAAAAATATTCTTATTTAGTGAAAATTATTTTGTTTCGCATCATTTTTTTCCGATCTGGAATTGCATTGACACTTAGTTAAATACAAAAAGGTACACCAAATTAGTACTCGCAAATGACGTCAGCACTAGTAATAAATATTAATTTCCGAATGACATTGACAGAAAGGGATACTCTTTACGGGTTGTCAAACCCAATCAAATATATTTATTTTAACTTCAATGTTTAGCTATGGTTACCCGAGTTCTGGACCATTAATATATATATATATAATCTATTAATATATATATATATTTATCTATAATCTTTATTCCAATAGGCTATCGGCCCACGGCCTTTCTGCCCTGCACATTATACATGTATTGGTTAATTTTAAACTTGAACTATCGTATTATACAAAGACAAAACAATAAGTGTTGTTGTTGGGAAGCGGAGCGGGATTGTCCTTCGTTTGTCTCGTGAGGCAAAGAGGGATTCAGTAGGTCCAGTTGTAGGGATTGTTTTTTCCATTTCGTTTGCAATTGGAGTTGTCTTTCTGTTATTCGGTTATTTTTGTTCGTTCGTAGCGTAGTTGTTTTCAGGGGTTGTGTAGTTTGTTTTTGAGGATGTCTTATTTCGTTATTGATCTCAGGGCAATCTGTTCTGTGTTTGAATGTGTTGTTTAGTTTCCTAGATGCAATCGCTGTCAGTATATGTTCCGTAGTCAAGCAGAGGTCTACATATTGATTGGTAAATTTTTGTGGCGGTCTTTATACTAATTCCTTTGTCTTTGTACGTCAGTGATCGAAAGTGTTTTGTCCGTTGAATGATTTTGGTTCTTACGTTCTGTGCGTGTTTTGTAAATTTTGGTTTTTGGTCCAGTGTCATTCCTAGATATTTTGCCTCTTGTTTTGGTCTAATTCTGTTTCCGATTGTTGTTATTGATAGGAAGTCGTCTTTAATTTGGTTGTTTGGTAAAAGTTGTTGGTTTTTCGTGGCGTTTGGTGTGTCTCCATTTGTAGAACCATGCAATTGTATTGTCTGTTAGTGTTTGAAGTTTTTGTACTGCTTTTACTATAGTTTTGTCGTGCACGATCAATGCAGTGTCGTCGGCGTATTGTAGTATGTAAGCAGATTTGTCAATGTGTCTTTTGTCGTGGATACTGTGATTGTATATGTCGTGGTAGTATATATTCTAAAGAAGGGGTAATTGCGGGGATCCTTGTGCAGGGGAGAAAGCAAAGGAGAGGGTGTTGTCTATGCGTACTTCTAGGTGTCTGTTTGTGAGGAGGTTTCTGATTGCGTCAATTATGTATTTGGGGGTTTTAAGCTGGTAAAGTTTATATAAAAGTCCTTTGTGGCAGCCACTGTCAAAGGCATTATTGATGTCCATGAAGAGACATGCTGTTTTCATGTTCGTGAGGTGAGTTGTTTGTATGTTGTTGGTTAGTATAAAAAGTGGGTGAACAGTTGAGTGTTTAGGTTTAAATCCGAATTGGTATTGTGGTATGTGTTGTCCAACTGATTCCTGCAGTCTATTTTTTATTATAGTTTCAAAAATTTTACTCAGTACAGGGAGTAGTGTGATAGGTCTGTACTTTTGTGTTTGTGTATTGTCTAGTCCGGTTTTAAGAATTGGTATTATTATTCCTGTTTTCCAGGTATCTGGTATCGTGTTACTTTCAACACAGTTGTTGAATAGGTTCAGTATGTGTGTGTGTGTGTGTGTTTGTGGAGAAAGATTTTTCAGTAGTTTGCCTTTTATATTGTCTTTTCCCGACGCCGTGTTTTTAATGTGTGCGAGTGCTTCGTCGTATTCTGCTTCAGTAATTACTTGATGTGCGTTGTTTGTTTCGTTTGTGAAGTAGATCTCGTACCAATCATTTATTGCGTTAAAGTTTTGGTCGTCAAAGTTAGGGTTAGTGGAGGTGTCTGATTTTTCGCGGTCTGATTTTCTATCCCTAGCCTTAATTTGTGTGAAAACATGCCTCTACTCCATTGGACTCATTTCCGAAACCATTAGAGCCACTGAGGTAATTTTTAGACCTCTGAATAGGGAACTGAACATAATTTAGGAAATTTTTGCAGTGTTCACATCAAAAGCGAAATTCGACTATTCTTTTGTCAGATTCCCTTGATTGCTTAGTATCACACGTCTATCGAAAGCTCCCAAACGCGAATTACCACGTGTTGTTGCAACAAAACCAGGCAAATAGAATTCGAAATAATGAAATAAAATCTAGCAAAATCTAGCAAATTTATCCAGCTTTGTGGCTATGATTAACATAGTCAGCACATAGCAATTTTCAGTTAGCACCGACAAAGGGTCGTTCCCTTTGTAATTCCCCATAGAAATTACGGGTTCATCAAATTTATTTTAAACAATAAATTGTGCCTTATGAAACCTCCCATCTAAATATTTGTGGAGGCTGGTAACTAATGTGGGATCTGGGGACTATGCAATTTAAGACGACGCGCCATTTATCTCTGAATATAAGGTCCCAGTGAGATTCAGCTACCGAAGCGCCTCCAGTGTTCTCTTCACACCTCACTTATTCTTAATTATGTTAGCTTACACGTTCGGCAGCCGTATCGAATCTATTACCGCAGAATTCATAGGAATTGGTCGGCACGTTAACCTGAGCAAATAATTCTGAGGTTGTTTTCCATAGTGGAATCAACAGATTCGCACAAATTGCCACAAAAGAGGAGTTACTCGACACATACCAAGTGGAAAGAATTCAACTCAACAGCAGGAAATTCTTGATTAGTGTAGTCGTAGTGTTGCGGCATCTGAAGTAGTTTAACTTATAGTCGCAACGATTACTCTTCATTTGCTCCGTAGGAAACTGCAAACATTAAAACTTTATTTCTAATTTAGAGCGCCGTTCCCGCTTGTTTCGCTTTCATTAACTTCAGTCGCATCTTTCTGATTAATTAATTTTTGTTTTCCAGTTAAGTCTGCCGTAGCCAGTTTGTGTCGCTTGTCGCTCCAGATTGAATGACATGCACCATTATTTCAATCTGGATTTGTAGTTGATTAAATAAACTCACTTAACTCTTTCTTTAAGAAGTCGAGTCTAAATGAGCCCAGTTGTATTCGCACAGAGACACAATCACAATTTTTGGAATGTCCAAAAAGAGCAAGTCTTAATTTAACCAAAGCAACTCGTCCAAGGAAATGAAGAGCGAATATGAAAATTTCAGGGGCACTAAAGTCAATTTGTGTGAAGAATTCGCAATTTCACACATTTCCGCATTTAGAAAATGTAATTATTAAAACTATGAAACTGGGCTTGACATTGGACCTGGCTCACAGCCATGGGAAATTATTTTAATTTAGTCTTATTATTAGGGGACGGTGGCAGTTTGAATTTTCAATTAAAATTTCTGCCGCTCTGCAAGTGTAACCATGTTGGCTGGGAGAATGGTATTATTCGGTGCTAAGTCGAGTGAAACCAACATGAAATATTTAATCCTGGCCAATTAACAATATTTCAAGGGTTCAGTCGAGAAACGAAGATAAAATGGGGCCGAAGTAACTGGCAAAGTTGCATCATGAATCATGATATTGTAACAAGTCCCGACCATTAATCTAGATCGATTCTCTGGTAAGGCGAGCGAAGTTCAACGCAAGCTATTACCAACTAGTTAAGGCCTCTCTGTAATTTGTCTTATTAGCACAAAAACAAGTTCCAGCTAGCAACGTTGGAACACCGCAGTAATTTTACACCTTATAATGTCGGAAAGGAAAACGTACTTCACTCTACTGACGGTTTCTTTGGCGAAAAACTTTTTTTGCGTTTTAATGCCGAATTCCAGTCGCTTAATTCAGTCTTGTATTGAGTGCCAAAATACGTTTTAATGGAATAAATAATGTTGCACAAATTACTTCCTCTCTGCACGTGAAATAAACCATTTAAATTTAAATTCAACTTCGGCTTGAATTGTGCTCGTAAATGGAGCTTAGATATAATTAGATTCGCTCACAAATATCTTAAAAAGCGACTCGATTCAACAAAATTACAAGCTTAGAATTAGAAATTTATTCAATTCCATTGAATAAGACAATATTAGGTTTCACCCACTTATTTGGTATAGTCGCATCAAAGACGCAGCCAATTTAGAGCTCCGAAGGAACCACTAATTAAGGTAACATGGAGAAACAAGAGAGGAGAAAACGCAAGAAAACTAATCATCTCTCTGCCATTGTTCTTCTTCTTAGTCGTTTGCTCGGCTTCGAGCATCGTGAGTTCATGTATTAGTTTCTGTGATGGCTTTCCATTCCTGTCTATTTTCTGCAATCTTCAATGTTTGGGTGAGGATTTTGCCGGTTAGACCGGTTAGAAGATCCATGTATGTTGTAGGCGACCATCCTCTTGACCTTCTGCCAGGGACTGACCTTTCCAAAGTGAGTCTCTCAAGACCATTCCTACCGCTGTCCTCCGCTACCACATTGCTCAATCTCTTCTTAATTCTCAGTTGGTCCAGAATGGATTGGTTGCTTCTTTTCTCAGTCCAGGACACTCTCAGCATTCTTTTTTAAAGTCCAGAATTCTGATCCATATCGAAAGACTGAAACATGTTGGTGTTACTGTTACTTTGGGTAGTTTGGTCATGGATTCTTTCGCTATTGCGCTTCTCCTCTTTATCTCCTCGCTGGATCCGCTCTTGCTCGAGATTGTGGTACCAAGATATATGAAAGCGTCAGCTGTCTCGATGTTTATCCTTTCTACTTCAGGTCTGTTATTATTTTGGCGATCAATTATCATTATTTTCGACTCTTCGTATAAGATTGATCAATTCTCCTTTCGATGCAGCGATTAGAGTAGGATCATCGGCGTAGCGCAAGTTGTCCTCCAATTCCTCCCTGCCAGTCATCGAGCGCTTTCCTCATGACCCACTCGCCATAGCTGTTGAAGCCTGCCTGACTCCTTTACTCACTCTGAATTGATTGGTCACATCTTCCTCTACTCTGACGTATGCTGGGCTGTTCTCGTATAAATTTTTCATCAACGATATTTAGTGGTGAGGTGCGCCCATTTCAGTTAAGATCGTCCATAGATTTGCTTTAGAGTAATATATGAAGCATAAGTAAGTAGACACGTTAAATTCCCTAGATTTTTTCCATTATTTGTCGGAGGTTTAGTATCTATTATCTGGTTCCGCGCCCTGGGACAAATCCGGCTTGTTCTGGGTAAGGTTTTATGCGTTCAGATATTATCTTTAACATGACCTTGCTGGCGTGTGAAATAAGAGCTATTGTTCTATAGTTGTCGCATATATCTTTTGGTCCTTTCTTGTGTATTGGCACATGTACTGACTTCGTCCAGTCATCAGGCCAAGTATCGGTGTCCCGGATTTGACGGATCATATGAAGTAGTTCAACCCCTGTATTCTCAAGTGCAGTTAGCATTTCAGCAACCACGCCGTCCTCTGCAGGCGACTTATTGGTTTTCAACTTGCTAACTGCTGTTCTCACTTCTTCTCTCAGTATGTGAGGTTCTTTTTCATTGTATCTTATAGTTTGCGTGTGACTTTCTAAGTTTCTAGTGTCTTCCATTAATTTCTCGCAATAGTTTTCCATCGCTCCCTTATCTGTGCTCTGTCTGTTATTAGCGTACCATCTTCCGATCTTATTTCCCAGGACTTTGAGGTGAACGTACTTGTAATTTGGGTGACTTTGTTAAACAGGTCCTTTGACTCATTCTTGTGTGCGTGATGCTCCACTTCTGCGTTTAGGTACTTGTTTTTGTCGTTTCTACAGTGTCTACTGTTACATTGTTCTCTATCCTCTTCCTTGTGTAGGCCCCTGGCCTTGAGTTGTTTCGGCGATTCAATTTTCTTCCAGGTTTCGTCTGCGATCCATGCTTTTCTCTTTGGTTTCGCTGTGGCTTCAGTTTGTGATGCCACTTCTAGTTGGTACGGTACTGGTTCTTGTTTTGTTCCACAAGGAGATTTCTATCTTTGCCCCTGTTTTGAAATTTTCATTATGTTTAAGGCCCCACAAGTTTCTAAAGGTTTTGGTAGGCTGCGACCTGCTTAATTTTATGCGGAGCTCTACTGCAAGAAACTGGTGGGCACTCTTGGTATTCCTTACTGAGATCCTCCACCTGGATTTAATTAAGATCTAGTCTATCTGATTGTTATATAAGCTTCCAGGTGACGTCCACGTGTATAGTCGCCTTGCATGCTGTTCATGTCCTGTGTTCATAATGAAAACTTCGGTCTCAGTGCAGAATCGCAGCAATCTTTCTCTTCTGATGCTTCTTTCTCCCGCCGATCACTTTGCTAAAAAACTTTGCGTAAATGTTCATCTCCAGTTTCCCTTCCAATATTAGCATTATAGTCTCCTAATACCATCGTGGTTTCTCGATTTGGTATAGTCTCCAATAGTTGGTCCAATTGTTAATAGCATTCTTCTACCTCGTCGTCTGGCGCTTCGCTTAACGGGCGTTAAATCTGACCAATATGATCCTATCACTGCCTGCTCTGTACTCTGTTATGGAGTTCTCTAGTGTCCTGTTAACTACGATGGCCACGCCGTTTCTGGATATGTCATCAGTGTCTGAGTAAAAAATGATGTGGTTGTTTCTGGATATGAAGTGTCCCGAACCTTTCCAGTGCGTTTCTGCTAAACTCACTATACTATGGCTATTTATCTCTTTCTCCACAATGGCTAGCTTTCCTGCTTCCAGTAGCAGGTGAGCAGGTGAGGCTGACAATTGGGTTGGCTTCTTGTTGGACCGTCTCGCCATCAATGCAATTGTACTTCAAAGGAGAGAGCGCAATTGAGTCAATACCTACATTTTGGGACTGATATTTAGTGAGCTGGCAAAAATCAGGATTATGGGCGATTTTTATGAAACTCTCAGCTACTTGAGTGCAAGAGTCCTTCTAACAATAGTATACATTTCAATCTATTTCGTAAAACAGTTTGGAAAATACGAATTCTCAAAGTAGAGAGCTTAATTGAGAAAAACTTTCGTTTTGAGACTGAAATGTACTAAGTTGGTAAAACTCCGGATTTTTGGCGATTTAGGCGATTTTTTGGCTTTAGTTTATAGGAAATGATTGTTTCAAAGAGAGAAGGAAGTTGAACAAAAACGTCCATTTTGAGACCGAATTTCACTAAGTTGGAAAAACTTCCACGTTCTGAAGAGTTTTTATCAAACTTTAAGCATCTTTAGTAAAAACGTCCATTGTGAGACCAAACGTTTCTCAGTTGCTAAATCTTCGGATTTTAGCCGATTTCCATAAAATTGTCGTTAGACTGAAGGATTGTCAAGGGATGGTCAAAATTACGGCAAAAGACTCGGGTTGGTTTAGAAGATACAATTTTTCAAAGAAGAGAAGACAGTTAGGTAAAAACGTCCATTTCGAGACCGAATTTTACTAAGTTGGTAAAACTCCAGATTCACAAGAAATTCACGAAAGTTTCACCATCTATCGAGCGAAGTATTTTCTAGTGACGGTTAAAACTACAGCTGGCTACTTCCGTCAGTGGAGAAGATGAAAATTTTAAAAGGAGAGAAGGCAGCTAAAAGCAGTAAAAACGTCCATTTTTAGACCGAATTGGACCAAGTTGCTAAATATCCGAATCGTGTTCTATTTTCATGAAACTTTTAGCATCTTTAGACGCAGATTTCTTCTAATGGTAGCAAAACTTCCGGCAGGATATTTGGGTTAAGTTAGAAGTTACAAATTTTAAAATAGGAGATGGCAGTTGAATAAAAACGTCAATTTCGAAACCGAATTTTACAAAGTTGGCAAAACTCCATATTTTGACGAATCTTCACGAAACTTTGAGCATCTTTCGACTCAAATGATCGGCTAGTGATGCTAAAAATTACAAATGGTTATTTGGTTTAGTTTAGAAGATACACATTTTGAAAGGAGAGAAGGCAGTTGACTAAAAACGCCCATTTTGAAGCCAACATTTATTAAGTTGCTAAATTTCCGGATCTTGGCTGATTTTGATAAAGCTCTTAGTATCGTTAGAGACAAGTATTTTCTAGTGATGGTGAAAATTACGGCAGGATACGTGCTTTGGTGTTGAGGCAGTTGAGTAAAAACGTCCATTTTAGGACCGAATTTTACCAAGTTGGTAAAAATCTTGGGTTTCAAGCATCTTCACAAAACTTTCAGCATCTTTGCAGTCAAGTATCTCCTAGTGATGGACAAAATTACAATTGGCTCTTAGCTTTAGTTTAGAAGACACACATTTTAAAAGGAGAGAAGTCCGTTGTGTGAAAACGTCTATTTTGAGTCCGAAATTTAGTTAGTTGGCAAATCTCCGGATCTGGGCTGATTTTCACAAAACTCACGGGTTTGTTAGGCTTAAGTATTGTCTAGTAATTTTGAAAATTACTGCAGGAAAATTGCTTCAGTCTAGGAGATACAAAGTTTCAGTTTTACATTTCATAAAAATTTTATTTATTTCATAAAATTTCGTCTTTTGCGAAAAAACTGCAAATCTCTCCTAACGAGTATTTCACGTTGTATACGTGCAATTTAATTCTCTATCCAGTGGCGTCAAAATGAACGCGATGGTTCAATTTATGCCTGAGTTATGACCAAAAATACAGCGGTATGTTTAAGCTGATGGTTCAATTTAGCCCAGAACAAATAAAGCTGAAAAACACGTGGAAATTTCGTTTGCTGTGAGAAAATTGCAACCAATTTTGCTCTTGGTATATGTAGAATTTAGTTTCTATCCAGTGGCGTAAATATGGGCGCAATAGTTAAATTTTGGCCCGAATTATGACTAAAAATACAGTGTCAGGTTTGAACTGAAAGTATGATTTTTCCAAAAAGCGCGTTGAAATTTGGCTTTTTGTGTAAAAATTGCAAATATTCCGCAATCAATGCCTCAATTTGTTCATAGGAGATGACAAAAGAAAGAACTTCTTGAACTGATACAATTACGCCAAAACCGCATAAAACTTAAAAATCAGGCTAAAATTGTGCTTCTTGTGTGAAAACCGAAAATACTTCGCAACTGATGTTTCAACTCATAAATGCATAATTTAATTCTCTATCCAGCGGCGTAGAAAATTGAGCCCTACCTTGCTTCGTCCCTGAGATATTAGCAAAAATACAGCGTCATGCTTGAGCTGAAGAAGCAATTTTGCCAGAACCGCGTATGATTAGAAAGCACGTTAAATTTTCGCTTTTTCTGTGAAAACCGCAAACATTTCCAGACTTTGTGCACTGGTTAAATGCATAATTTAATAAGAAAAGAAGAACGAAAAGAGAGAAAATAAAGGAGTTACAAGAGAAGAAGAAAGGAAACTTTAAATTCACACGATAAGAAACGGCAAATGCGGTTTCTTCTAATGTTTTCTGCATTGAAGCTTGAAACCATTGAAAAACTCTGGCAGTTTGAACGGTTTTCAATCAACGATTTCGCCCTTGTCTCATTACCATAAAACCGTGACCGAAAAGCTGCACTTTAGTGCAAAATGAACAGAACAATAAACCTGCTATGGACCTGGCATAAATGGCATGTCATTATTGCTTGCAGGGTTCAGAAACTTAGCTGACAAGATAATGCGGACCATGTTTAAGCGTGTTGAATGATGACAGAGGCAATTTGTGTCTCTGACAACCGCTAAAATGGAGAAAATACAGCATGTAGTGGTTACAAGGAAATAACATACAGCTTTGCATATTAGAGTAGTAAAATTCTTCGTCCCTCCCTCCAAGATTGGTCTAATATATAAACGCATTGCCCCAATAGATTAGCCTACAGACCACGAAATGTTGGGCATAAAATATCTATTTGCAATTATTCTCCTGTTCGTTTCAGTCTGGAACGTTGCAACGTTCGTCGAATATCCATCAGTTAACTTTAATTTTAGCCAGCCGAAGAAAAATGCGGTAATAACCGACGCAAACGAAAATTTAATCTTCCAGAAAGCCAAATCAAAAAATCGACTTTCGAAGATAAATTTCACTGGAGCCACCGTAAATGACGGAAAAATGCCCGAACAAAAAGCTGCTCCCGTTGCTAAAAGGATTAAATCCGAGAAGAATAAGTTTAAAACTGGTAAGTTTTCAAAGACTTGGAAATTAGTTGTGGCAGACTTTGCAGGAATTCTCCTCCACTCATTAGGACCACTCCGATCGGGCTTGCCAGCAAGAAAGAAGATTAATAATACAGAATTTTGCAATTTCTTGCAGATCAAACAACATCGCCGAACCCAATCAACCAAGTTATTGTGGAGGAATCTAATAAAGAAATCGCTAGAGAAATCAGGTCATCGACAAATGATCGAAACATAAGTGCAACGAAAATTCGCAAACCCATAAAACTGAACATGAAGCAAGGCCTAATTATGAATCAAATTTTAAACACATACGGTTTAAGCGATGTGAACAACTCACTTTGCAAGGACCATGTGAATGAGTTCAAGTTGGGCTTGAGAGCCATGGAACCGTGGGCTTTGAAAAGTAAGCAGGCAAATCAAAAAAATGTTCTTTTAAAATGTTAATTAGACTGGGAAAATTAAGGACTGTTGGAAAACCTTCTGAGTCTTCTGAAAAAGCTTTTCGGAAATTTACTTCCAATAGAAAACAACACTCATTAGAAAGGAGTTGCAGTGACTGCAAGAGCCTGCCGAAGAACAAAAGAAAATTTCCGAAAGCTTAATAATTGACTCAGAAGTTAATTTCTGAAGCCCACAACAAACAGATCCCCAATATTTCCCCAGTGTTTTTACGAGAACATTTAAACTTCAACTAGAAAATTGATGTTGGAAGTCTAATTTTACGACTTTATACTTCCAGTGTCCGTGTTTTACGATGCCATCAAAGTTAGCAACTTTCCATGCTTATTTGCTAAACTCTTTGTTAACCAAACGTTGCTGTTTAAGATGCTTTAAACACCAATTTTCGTTCGAATTCAATGATTAAACATTTTTCTACTGCCATTGGCGAATTTAAATCTTATCTCCATTCTAAATCGTTTCCAATATTCCGAGTTAATGGCCGGAATCCTCAATGACAACGTGAAGAAGCGGCTCCAGTTTATAGGTTGAAAATCTGTTAAAATTAACTTTTTCTCGCTTCGCATTAGTGTTTGATGCCTCCTCGAAACTGATGCCAGGAATTTTGGCTGGAAATCTGGCAGAATTGGGAGCATGGCAGCAATGCTTGGATATCAATGAGGAAACAGCATTCGGCCCAATCAAGGGCCGACACTGTATGCTTTTTATTCATCCCAACGAAAAGCTGGTGAAGATTATTTTGGATTTTAAGAAGAAAATCTCAAAAAAGGTAAGCAAGTTAGTGGCTATGGTTTTTCTAGTCATTTTTGTGTCGAATAGCTGATGTTATTGCTGGCTCAGATCCTGGAAGCAAATGCTCTGCAAAAAAACTTGAGTTAGCGAAAAAAGCTTTTTGAAAATTTGTTGGCTATTTTTGTAAGTTGCAGTTACATTGAGAGCATTGAAAGCTCAGAACTTAGAAGCGTGTGCTGTAAGCATTAACTTATGGTCTGGTATTATTCCTAAGGATTTTACTTCGTGTTTAGAAGTAGTTCTGTTTCCTTCTGGAGTTGTTGATGAACAGTTTTCTTGGGACTGGTTTATTAGTTTATTATTTCCTCTCATTATTAGTGCAGTTTTTCGGTTTATTTCCGCTTAATTTCGATCTCTAATTTTTTTCCGGCAGCCGTAGAGCTGAGTCGAGTGAAGAGTTTCGAGAAAGCTTTTGAGGATTCAAGACACTCATGCAGGCAAAACGTCTAATGCTGTAGCCTGTAAAACCATGGTTTTTCTCATTAATCATTAAATTTCTAAAGTGAATGCTGGTAAAATTTGGATACAAAAGAGTTGGTTATTATATCATGTTCTGCTATTTACTCAATAGTGAGGCTGATTTTCTAACTCTTTTCAAGGTGATGGTTTGTCTCTCAGAAAAAATCTTAAAATAAACGCCGGTTTTTACTTGTCAGTGATTTAGAAAAATGAAAAACAAAAGCCTGTTGTTTTTTAATCGCCAGTTATTTAGACTCAAACAAATAAGGTCTCAAAATTCATGTTTTAAGTCAACTGCGTTCTTGTCTTTAAAAAAATCGTTTCTTCTAAACTAAAGCAAGGAATACACTGAAATTTTCACCGTGGTGAGACGACACTAGACTCTAAATATGGTGAGTGTCATAAAAATTTCCGAGAATTTGGATTTTTGCCAGCTTGATAAAGTTAAGTCACAAAATTTAAGCTTTCAACTACGCTGTCTCTTTAAAAAACTCATATTTTCCAAACTAAAACGAGAAGAAATTTGCAATTTTTACCGTATATAGCAGATATTTGAGCCTAAACAGGCTGAGACTTTCACAAAATTCTACAAAAATCCTGAGTTTTACCAGCTTGATGAATGTGGTCTAAAAATTGGTGATTCCAGTCAACTGCGTTCTTGTCTTAAAAAGATCGTATCTTCCAAACAAAAGCAGGGTAAGAAGTTGAAATTTTTAGCATCTGTAGCCGACATTTGGGTCTAAAAGATGCTGAAAGTTCCATTAAAATCGACAAGAATCTTGATTTTTCCAAGCTTAGGAAATATCAGTGCTCATAATGGATGTTTTGACTCAACTGCACCTCTTCTTAAAAAATTCGTATCTTCCAAACTAAACCCAGGGGAACCTTCAAATTTTCACCATCTTGGGAATAGCCGCACCTCGACATCTGCTGAAAGTACCGTTAAATTCGTCGAGAATCTGGATTGTTACCAGCTTGATCAATTGGAGTCTCAAATTTTAAGCGTTCAGTCAACTACGCTCTAGCTTAAAAAAATCATATTTTCCAACTTTAAGCAAGTGGAAATTGGAAATTTTCACTATCTATAGACGACATTTGAGTCGAAACTTGCAGGGACTTTGAGACAAATTTCGCAAAATGCTAATTTTTGCCAGCTTGAGGAAAGTGAGTCTAAAAATTGAGCGTTCCAGTCAGCTGCCTTACTTCTTGTATTAAAAAGATCGTATCTTCCAAACAAAAGCAGGGTAGACGTTGAAATGTTCACCCTCTGTAGCCCACATTTGTGTCTAAAGGTGCTAAAAGTTCCATTAAAATCGACAAGAATCTTGATTTTTGCAAGCTTAGTAAATATCAGTGTCATAATGGACGTTTTGACTCAACTGCACCCACTTCTTCAAAAATTTGTATCTTCCAAACTAAACCACGAGGAACCTTCACATTTTCACCATCTTGAGAAGACACGTGACCCTAAATATGCTGAAAGTAAACTTCGGATACAAAAAGTTGGTTTTTATATAATCTTCATCAAAATCATCACCTCCATCATTAAACTCCTGCATGATTCCATGCAATTTTTCGCTAGCAATTTCCCATTCTTCATGAACTTTAATTTAATTTTGCTATTGTGCAAACCGAGTGGCAAGTAGAGGATCAATATGTCAAGTATAATCAAAGACCCTGTTCGCTTCCAAACCAGGTTAACCCGCTGGCAATTTAGCGGCTGATTCTTGATTGACAGCGGTTTCGAGCAGATCCAGTTTGCAGCTGGCCTCAATTTTTTTCCAGATTAATTATTATGGCTACTCAAGGCCACATTAATCCACCGATAGTGAAAAGTTAACTCAGTGTATCTTTAGATAGCTGAAGGGATTTAGAGCCTTTGGATGCTTGACACTTTGAAGGTTTTTTGGCGGCAATTTCAATAATTTCAAATTTTTATCGTGTCGTCTTATTCCGTATAATAAAACGGAGCAGAATGGCTGTAAAAGGCTCCGCTGTAAAACGTCGACGTTTCCTCAAATATTGCAATTCGTTCCTAATGATAAATAAATTTAGCCATTAAAACTTCCCGAGCGGATTAACAAAATCTCGAAAATTAAACCGCGGTATTTTAGTTGAAGAATTTTATTTTTAAGTACCGCCAATTCCAACTTATAACGGTTTCTCATTAAGGGCTCGTTATTTTGGAAGTTTGTGACGCGAGGCAAATTTCGTTGCCGCACTTTATTACGCCACTTTATCTCAATTTTTCCTAGTGCAAACACATCCGATTTATAACTGGAATATTCATAAGTTAAACGCCGATCTTATTTGCAGTGGAGGAAATTTTGCATTTAGTGCAACGGCAAGTGGCTCTAAAGATTTCTTTTTATTGGCGCTGTTGAGGACTGTTCAAGTGTCGAAGCATCGGATGAGGACTTGAAATGCGGATTATGCAAAGAACTCACAACATGAGCGACAGATTAATATACTCTTTTGATCATGGAATTCGTTAAAATTTGAAGCAAATACTTGCATAGCAATGAGTTTTCACAGAACTAGTTCTTTTGCAAAATTCATAACCTCATTTCACAACATCAGTTTTCAATGTTTACAAGATTGTATGGAGCTTATATGGCGGGTTTTCTAGTTGATCAAACGGCAAGGAAGAAGACCTTTTTTAAACCATTACTTGCCACAAAGTTCCAAAAGATTCGGCATCCATGAAAATGTGCCAGCAACATTGCATTTTCTCAGAAATTTCTCTATTTGCTTCTAATGAAAACCTACATTCCAAGCTTTTCTCATGAAGAAAATTGCACCTATTCAAAAACTCCCCACGAAAAAAGAACTAGACCCAGGATCCACATTTTAATTACATTTTAAGTTTTGAAAAGCGCAATTTAATAACTAACCACAAACACGCCTATTGTGCTGTATATACGTTGTGAGATTGGTCAATAAAACCCTGAATGTGATTTTTTTATTAAACAAATACACGCATAACTGAATTTTAGCATTTCGAAAACCTCAAAGAGAACATTTTGTACGATGCGAAATTAATGTGGTCAGTTTGTGTGCCTCATAGCTGCACAAACGAGGACGTTTTGCGGCACTTTAATAAATCAATTTTCGATGCAACCGAAGGCCTCAATCTCACTTTATCCCTATCGAAAGAACATTGCGTTTCCGTGGACGATTTGCCCGAATTCACCAAAGGCGATTATATTTATGTGTAAGTTTTCTCTTGAAACTCGGTTGTTTTTTTAATTAAAGTTCGTGTTGTTTCTCCAGATCTTCTGCGGGATTGATTATTTTCGTTGTACTGATCAGCACATCAATTGATATTATGAGTGAAGGTACATGAATTCAATAAAACGAAAATGGACAGTTCCGAGTAGTTTTCTTGGCATGTTTCCAGACGAACCGCCCACATTCGCCAGCTTGTTTTCTCTAAAACGGAACTGGATTATTCTATTTTCCACGAAAAGGAACAAAAATGACATCACTTGTTTGCACGGAATACGCTTCCTAACAATGTTCTCTGTAGTGTATGGACATCGATTCGTCCATAATTTGGCCACTCCTGTTATAAATTACATGGATCTGATCGATGTGAGTATGGCACAAGTTTCCTTCCTCCAGACGCAAACCTGTGTTCGAGAATGACTAATAATCAATGGAAATAAACAGTTGGAAATTGCGTAAAAACGAATTGACCCAATTTTGGCTCCTGTTTCCGCACAGCAAAAGGTTTTTTGATTTTTAAAACACACATTCTGGAACACAGTTGCAGCGCTGACCACAACTGGAGCATTGCTGATCGGGCGCTTACATCTCTCTGCTGCTGACGGGATACAATCAAAGCCAAATAATATTTATGTGACCATCTGCGGCGTCAAATGCCCGGAAATAAAGCTTCCCATTTGGAAGGAAATGTAAATCCTTGCACTTTGAAGTCGAAGAATCGATTCCGGTTATGACAATATTTTCTCTTGCGGCTTTAGTGGCTGGAGTCGTTCAGCAGCACCACAATCCATGGAGGAACCATGACGGTGGACACTTTTTTAGCTGTTGCCTCCATTCTAGTTAGCTACTCCTTCTTTGGGATGGCGAGCAAAGGAGTGAAACTCAACATTCCGCTCTTCTACCTCAACAGGCATTTGCGGCTTTTGGTGCCGCTCGGTTTTGCTGTTGGGGCTTATATAACTGTAGCAAAACATTTAGGGGGCGGGCCCTTGTATCACGACTTAGTCCACGCCTACAATATGAGCTGTAAAACCTTCTGGTGGAGCACCGTGCTTTACATTCAAGCCTTCATCAATCCCAGATTCATGGTGAGTTTAGCAGCTACACTAAAATGACTAGGGGAAACTAAATTTTAGTTTGCACAATTTGGCAGTGCGTGGTTCAAACCTGGTTCTTAGGAGTGGACATGTTTTGGTACTACTTTGCCCCCTTTCTGCTGCTGGCCATAGCAAAGAACCCGCTTTCTGGATATCTGCTTCTATTCACCATCTACTCCTGTTGCACCGCCTTCAACTTCTACGTAGCCTGGATCCATCATTTCAACGGCCAGATGCCCGTTTCGTGAGTACAAAGATATTGCCAAGACGCTCAGACTTTGGAATGGAGCATTTCCAGGCCTATTTTACTATCAACCGACTATTTCGCTTATCATTATGTCGATCCAGTGGTGAGAGGAGGCCCATACATGCTCGGCCTGGCATTCGGGCATATCTTATTCAAATCCAGGGAAAATAAAGTGGCAATATCCAAACTAACCAACTGCATTTGCTGGATTCTGATTGCCGTTTGCATGCCCTACACAATGTTAATTAGTCGCTCATTTCGGCTGGAGGATTTCGAATATAACCGATTATTTGCTTCGCTGTTTCTGGCTTTTCATCGAACCGTCTGGACTTTGTGCTTATTGTGGATCATTTGGAGTTGCCAGAATGGACATGGCGGTAAGCTCTAGCGGATAGTGAGGTTTTGTTACAAATTTCCCATATACTTAATTAGTTTAAGTTTAGTTAAGTTATGTAAATTTTGAAAAGTTGGAGGAGAGTGAAACTGGAAATTGAGGACCATTGGAAATGGGAAAAGCCTATACAGTCTCAATAGGTGATGAAGTGAAGCTTGTTTTAAGGCTTGAAAAGTATTTTAACGCAAACTGAAGGTGCAATATCTGGAGTATATTTAAACAACTTCCGTCCTAAATATTGGACTAGAAAAAGAGTAGTTTTGATATTGGAACTTGGTTTCAGGTCCGGTAAACATTTTCCTTTCCTGCAACCTATTCAAGATCATGGGAAGACTGTGCTACAACGTCTACCTATTCCACTTCCTCTTCCAGTCAGCGATGCAGTATTCCAAAAAGGGGCCCTCCTATTTTTCCCATTTCCTCTCGGTAAGTTTGATCCAGACATGAGAGAAAATTGCAAACATTTTCAATTTCCATAGACGTTTGAATCCATTGGCGACATGGCAGTGATGCTGATGTTATCGATTCCAGCCACTTTATGCTTCGAGTATCCATTTAGCCGGATGTGTGGCCTGGTTTTCCGGCCGCCCATCAAAGGCGAGTACTGTGAACAATGCCGCCAATCCGCTAAATGTGAAGGTTTTGATTTTGCATTTTCAGAAGACAGCAATAAAGTGGCTCCTCTGAAAATGGACACTTAGGAAGCTGGTGGTGTCTGCAAAGTCTTTATCTCCAAACAAAAATTACACAGTAACATTGTCTAAATTGTTTATCATTTTCTCCGCACTGCTGCTCGAGCGTTCGTCGCTTTTGCTTCCATTTTGTTGCTCCAGGATGATTCTTAGGTACTGGCAAGGAAACACCACGCATTCCCCGTTGGATTCTTTGCCATCCGTGTAAACTCCCCGGACCAGCGTCGAGTTTGAACAGTTAAGTATTACTAGGAACATGAAGCCTACCAGGTGGGTTATTATGCAGCTGAGCGCCGGGTTATCTGGCAAATGTTAACATTTCCAACCGGTAAAGGTGAACTGAATCAATCAACGCTTACGCGGAAGGAAGTAGATGTTTGCTAAAGACCAAACGCCTCTCCAGTAGAGGATTGTGGCTATACAAGACAATGTAATGTAGGCGTCAGCTACAGCAATTTTCCCGGCTCCAGAATAGGTTGTACACAAGCTTTTCACGCGCTCTTGCAGCCGGAATTCCAGCCCAACCACAACAAGCCCTAGAACCTGGAAAAACGTTAGTCCAACTTACGGTTTAGTGGTTGTTATATAATTACCAAACTGGCCCAAGCGGCCCAGACAACGTCGTTAGGAAACAGCAGGAAATCTATTAGGATCCACAATCCTCTCCAGAAAACCACCACCAAGTTGCCTAAGAAAGCCACGGAAAAACTGGCGTCCAGGAAGCAGAGGAAAATACTATTCTGGCTCTGAAATAGTGAAAACCGTATGTTTGTTGGGTGATTGAAAATCGGCCTCATTTCTCTTGCGGAATTGCCATCCTGCATCTTCACTTTTTGAGAAGAGTTCCAGATCAAAGACAACCTGTGTGAAACTCTAAGGTTCTAAAGATAAAACCCCAGTTACTCAGTAAAAGAAAAGATGCCAATTTGCAATCAGCTTTTCTACATACCTTTCCACTGAACATGGTGGGAAACTTGAAAACGTAGTCGCTTTTGTCGATGCAAATAGCAAAAGGAGGAGCAATGGAGTTCCTCAGTCCCTTAAGGATGACCAACATTACCACACATAAAAGCCAAGTGATTAGGAACCAGTGACTTCCCTTGGGTAGAGCGACAAACTCTTCGGAAAATTGGACTTTAGTCAGATAGTCCAGGAGCCCCCAGCCACCTAAATTATTAGCAAATCATCCAGACTTACCTAGCAGATTTAAATAACCCATCCAGACTTACCCCTCCAATGTAAAACAGTGGCGGTCAAAAACAGGTAAGTATAGCATCTTCGTGAAAATTGTGACACAATTTTCAAAGTCCAATGCTTATCGGATTCAACAAATGCCCGATGTAAACTGTTCTGGAACACGGCCAGAAATATATGGATCCCCATACCTAAAACCAGCAAACGGTCGCTATTGTTAAATAAAGCTGCTGAAAGATCCGCCAAGTCAGCTCTTTTAGTTCAGGCAAAGCGCTTCACTTAAATTCCTGCAATATTCGCCTGAGCTTAATCTCTAAGAATGTTCTATTTCGCCGTTTTGAGGGCCATTATGCGCTACTTATTCCAGACATAAAAGCCTCTTAAAACGACTTTTAATCAGCCTTAATCATTTTATGAGATTTTATTTCTGATTTAATGCATTTGGAAGTTCCATCCATGGGCATTTTGCCCTTGTACTTTTCGCAGAATTTTGCTACTTTTCCTGATCATATTTAATGGTTTTTTTTTCGAACAAACCAGGAGGTTTTCAAACAGAAAACTTTATGAAGGGGGAGTTTTCGGCAAAAAATGAAACTCCTCCCAATTCAGACCGAAATTTCTTGAAAAACCTTTGGAAAACCTTGAGCCTCATCCATTTAAACATTTTATCAGTTTTGCTGGGAGCAATTGATTATTACGTATTAATTACGTTCGTTTTAGCAACTCAATCAAGTCTAAAGACTCGACTTGATGAACTTATCCAGAATCATCATTCAAATAGTAGAAGATGATTGGAAAATTCCTGTGCTAAACAGACCTGGAAGTGTGGTAATTGACGATGCACATCGAGACAAACATGTGATTAGAAAATACGTGCTCCCATTATCAGGCTAATTTGGATTAACCGATGATTGATTGATTTGAAATGCATCGCGCCTGCTGCCTAGAACTGTTCAAACCGGCGCTAGATTAGGCCTATTGTGCTAAAATAAGCCAGTCTATTTCCAGGTGCAGAATTTTTTTATATACAATCTTAATGGGTTTCGCTTGATTTGATCAGAATAAATAGCGTTTATTCAAAAATGTTTCCATAAGTATATGACACATGCTTTGATTTTGGCTTTATCAACACTATTCTAGGACAAGGCGATATTTATTTTCAGATAAATTAAATTAAACAAGCAGGTTCATTGTTCGACGTTTTTTCGAAAATTTCCATGGTTCCAAATGACTTTTTTTCAGTGAATAATTCGGAAAGAACCGAAATTTTTGCAGCCGAGAGTGTTTAAAATCTGAACGATTAAAACCATTCTCAATTTCAAAGCTCAGCGGGTCTTAAATCGATGGGGGAAAGTAAAACAAAAACGGTGTTTCATATGTAATTAAAAGATCAAGCGAACTGCTTAAAGGATTAGCAGGAAAGCCGTTAGCAAATACGATTCGCTCAACTAGTTACTGCTGCAGATTTATTTCCAACTAGCCAAAGTTGAGCTGAAAACGAACTGTTTAAAGCCATTTTTATTTTCTCAAACATTTCGAGCTGACATAACACCTGATGAAATATTTGGCTTTTCGAAGGATTTTCGGCAGGAAAAAGGACTCAACCGAAAATGTCCACAAGACTGTGGATTTGCCATTTATATTTTGTTTTTCTTCAATGTGCATTGCACTAGGAAATGGTTAAGGCTTTCCTTTTCTCTTAAGTTTTGTCTTTGCATTGATAAATTTGTTTTTATCTGCGTTATCAGTATTTTCTTTTTTTATTTTTCTTATTTCATCATCATCATTCAATAACATTCATTCTGACTGTCTGACGCTCAAATTACACATTCCGGTCATCATTACCTTGAAATTGATTTCGCATTATTAAAGTAAAAAAATCAAACAAAAAATATGATCTATACATGTATGATGAAACATCGGACTCTTAATGGAATGGAAAAAAATAGTAAAAAAAAATGGAAAACAAGCGGAAATGCACTAAAGACGCCGTCCGACTCATTGAGCATCTTAAGAGTGAAAACGTTTCAAGAATTGATTAACTAAGGAATAAATTTGCGTAGTTAATTATTTCAATGAATATTCTGTATAATTTGTCATTCAATTTAATTCTGTCACGTTTTTTTTATTAAAATTTGATCCAAAGCTACTTCTGGAGTGTCGATTTTATTCCTAAAGCTTCTAGGATTTCAAATATTTTCGCGCTTAAATCGTTCATAAATTTCTTCTTCAAATTCATCAGTGCTTCCAATAGGTCCTCACATTTACTGTTTTTTAATTAAAAATCCATAATGTGTACTTACCCACTAAGAAGCAGCCTAATAATGGAAAATAATCGACATAAATATCCATTAATCCCCAGGAGCCCCTCCATGCAAAGACCACTAGAGGAGTGACAACGAAAATCGCTAACAAAATATCCACTAAACTCAGCACTATGTCATTTCTGACCAGACTTTCCTGTCGCACTATGACGATTTTCTGCATGCCATCCTGCAGGATTTTTTCGTCCTGATCTCCCGTTTTATAATCCATTGCAGGCACACCGTTCAGTCAACTGATTGTCGCATTGTCTGTTCGAATTTATACTTTGATACTACGATGCTAATAGGAATTGCAAATAGATCATAATTATAGTGATATAATTTATCTAATGAAGTATATCAATATTTATTTATGTTCCGGGTCCTACACTTGTCTTTATAATGTCTAAACGGACGACAATACAGCGCACAATTTGAAAATTACTTTACTATTGGATTAATAGCATAATGGCCCCAGGACAATGATTCAATTTTTTTAAGAGAGTGCTGACGAGTTGCTTTATGCGAAATATCTTTAATTCAGTGCGACATTCTAAGCTTGAACTCTATTGAAGGCCCCATTTCATCTAGACTTTAACTGGGGAAGTTTAAATTAATGCCTCAGCTGAGATTTTCGTTTATCATGCAACATCATGCTTCATCTCGTTCCAAACTATAAATAATGCCAGTCCTAATAAAGCGTCAAATGTACATGTACATCAGATTTATGTTTGGGAATTTACCTGAACATTTTAATTAGATTTTTTATCTTTATTCATGAACAAGTTTCCAACATCTCTGTCCGAGCTTTAATGATTATTGCTAGCAGAATTATCTCATATTTTCATTACAGTGTTGACAAATATAAATTTTGCTGCCTGTTTCGTGAGATAAATGTTATTTACGAGTATTAGCAACCATGAAGTGGACATAGTTTTCCAGTATTTCTGCCAGCGAAAAAAATTTTTAATTAACTCTGCTGGAAAAGCAAGAATTAACTGGACGAGAGTAATTTACGTTAACAATTTCATTTTTAAATAAGTTTTTCAAAGCATGAAGCTCACAGCGAAACGTTTAGTTTGCACTAATTATTGTAACAATTTTTCCAAAAGTCTCTATTGTGATGTTTAATTAGTAGATTTGCTTTATTTGTAGAATTCATTTTAACCATCTGAATAATTGCTGCGAAGCAAATTCACCTTGAATATATTTTCCTACTTCGTTCGCCTTTTTTAGGAGTGAAAATATTTATTATAAAAAATTCTGCATGATCATCTTTAAGTAGGCAAAAATGGAAAACTCGTGTAGCATTTAGATCAAACAAAACTTAAATTATTTCAACACACGAATATGCTTAGAAATCACAAGGTTTGAGCTAAATGCGCTCATTTTCCTTATTACATTCTTCACTTTTTTTATTTGCAGTTTTAACTATTTACCGTGTTTTGTCTCATTCAAGTTTTCTTCAGATTTCAATCTTATCTGACTGTTGTTTTATGAATTTTTCGTTAGTTTTTCCTGTTGCTTCTCTATGGTCTTCGTTTGTGTTCAACGGCTCATTTTTTTTTTAATAATCCAAGCTGCTGATTTGTCGCAATGAATGTTTTGGCAGTTTTCTATCTTACAGGTTTCATGATTTCTCATTCCTTTTACACCTTCTATTGCTTTTTTAACTTGAATTAGACATTGACATTTTAATAGTTTTTAGTTTTGCTGTTTCATAACATTATTCGTCAATTTCCTTTTTTTATCAGGTTGATTCTTCTTCTTCTTCTTCTTCAGCCTCTTCTCATCCACTCCTGGACATAGGCCTCTTCCATGTTTTTCCACCGCAGCTCTTGCCGCCCTTTTTCTGGATATCATCCCTCCATCTTGCTGGTGGTCGCCCCACACTTCGTCCAGTTTCTCTGGGCCGCTACTGCATTATGATCTTCGTCCTTTTGATGTCATCCCTGGCGACGTCCCTCCCCAGTGACATCAACGACTCTAGTTCTTTCTCTGATGATTTCGTTCCTGATTCGGTCCCTCAAGCTGATCCCCAGCATCGCCGCACGTTCCATTGCCTGTTGACACACTCTGAGTCGGTTCGCTTGGTGATTTCTGCTAAGTGGTTGTCCCTGCCAAGCTTGATGTTGTGGCTAAGGTACACATACTCTTCAACAGTCTCAAGCGTGTGGTTATCGAGTGTGACCTGGATGTTACCCTGACTCATGAGCTTAGTCTTTTGGAGGTTCAACCTCAGGCCCACGTACTCCGAAGCTTCCTTCAGCTCTCTCAGCATGAGTCCAAGCTCGTCGGTATCTCCGCTCACCAGAACAATTTCGTCAGCGAAACGTAGGTGAGTCAGAAACCTCCCGTCGATATTGATGCCTTTCCTCTCCGATGTCAGGTTTTTAAACACGTCCAGTAGCGCCAGGGTGAACAGTTTTAGTGAGATAGTATCGCCTTGTCTAACTCCTCTTTTAATAGGGATCCTCCCGGTGACTAAGTCTTCGCCGGCTTTAACGTGGAGAGTGGCATGTTCATATATATCTCTCGTAGTATCTTGAGTCAATCCTCGCAGCGTCCATCGCATGTAGAACTGCTCAGATCTCCACAGAATCGAAAGCTTTCTGGTAGTCGACGAACGCCAGGTGTAGTGGGACGTTGTATTCAGTGCATTTCTCGATAAGCGTGCGAACTGCTTGGATGTGGTCTATAGTGCTGTACCCCTTCCTGAATCCAGCTTGCTCTACAGGTTGGTAGAAGTCGAGCTTGTTGGTAATTATTTTGCTAAGAAGCTTGTATCACAGGGAGATGAGGTTAATCGGCCAGTAATTCTCGATGTTTGTAGAGACGCCCTTCTTGAAAACGATGGAGACCTCAGCATCTCTCCATGCCTCTGGAATCCTTCCTTCTTCGAGGCACTTGTTAAAGAGAGTGAGAATTGCCTTGTCCGGAGTTTCTCCTCCAGTCTTCAGCATCTCACTCGTCACTGGGTCTTCTCCGGGAGCTTTACGATTTCTCATCTGTTCTAATGCTGCTCTCAGCTCCGATCTATCAATTTAGGGGATCTCCTCGGAACCGATGTTCTGGACCACTCGACCTCTATGTTCGTGGATATACTCAGGTTCTGGTACTGACGGGCTGTATAGTCTCCGATAGAAGTTCTCGATGATCGCAGCGATTTCGCGTTTCCCTGATACAACTAGCTTTCTTCTAGCCGTTCTGGAACCGAGGACCCTCATGTTTATATTATCCTCAATGGCTTCTTAAATCATCCATGAGTTGTGCGCTCTTAAGTCTCTACGAATGGCTCTCATCGTGATCCATGACCTTGGTTTTTTCATAAGTCTGGTCGTGTCGGGAGTGAGCTTCGAGTTTCGCTGCCCTCCAAACGTGCAGACTTTCTTTGTTGCCACTCGGATACTTTCGAGGATTTTCCCTGTCAGCTCATTTAACTCCAGATCTTTCAGCGTGTCCGTCGGTTCTAATCTCTGTTCAATATGACTGCTGAACTCCTCCTGCTTTGCCTCCAACTCAGTCCTCTCTGGTCTCAGTCTCTTCACAATAAGCTTCTTCTTCCACATGTAGTACGGATACATATTTTAGCTCTCAGTAGTCTGTGGTCGCTTCCCGTAATGAAGCGATTTAGGACTTTCAGGTCGATGCACATTGCACATGAGCTTATCCGTGACTAGGACATAGTCGATCTCGTCCTTGACTGCACCGTCAGGGCTTTTCCGGGTCCATTTCCGTTGCAGAGGTTTTGATAGAAGGTGCTCATGCAATACAACCCTCTTTATGCAGGAAGTTCAGCTTCGTTCATCTTCACATCATCGTTCGCTGCTGCTTTTCTTCCGATTTTAGTATTGAAATCACCGGTGAGGATCTTAAACTTTGTCCTCTCCGCATTCTTTGCCATGAAAAGGTCTTCGTAGAACTACTCTATTTCTTCGTCAGGCGCTGCGGCCGTGAGGGCATAGGTTTGGATGACCTGTGTGCTGTATTTACTATTAAATTTCGACTCAACCTCGTTCCCAATTTTAGGTTGATTGCTTTCTGCAAACTTTTTTGTCGATTTTTCACCTGCAACTTGTCGTCTTTCAATATATTCTCAAAGAAGTTGAGGATTATTTAAATAGAGGATGTAATTGATCGAAAACACTCATTTTGTCACCTGTTCTTGCAATGCGCGCAGAAATCAGGATTAAATGCGACTTGAATGAAACTTTCTCTACGTTTGGACGCATTTATTATCTACAGAATGCACAATTTTGTTGCTCATGACTAGCAGTTACGATTTTTTTAAATAGAGGACGCAATTGATCGAAAACAATCTTTCTGCCCCGCATTTCCGCATTTTGGGAAATAAGACAGTCTACCTCCTCGTGGTATTCCCTGGAAACGACCGTGCGAAGACTTGCGAGCAGCCTGGTCGACCAAGTGACTGGCTGACAAGCCCGACGGAGTTGCGATAGTGGATTGAGCCAGGAGGGCTGTCGCCCACATCCACAAAAACAGTCTGGAGGTGTTTGGAGAGTGGTGCTTGTGTAGCGGAGAAGTCAGTGGGAGTATATAGGGACAACGACGAAGTCAGGGGACGATTGTATAGCAGGGTATCGAAGTTGAAATGCAATGGCGAGCTATAAGGGGATTTAAGAGGACTTTAGAGGAGTCAAGCGTTTTTTGGGTTGATATGTGAGCAATGTTTTGTACTGACCTCTGGCACGCCCCCAGCCATCCCGCCCCATGCTTTTAGGAATTGTCGGAGATGTTAAAGCCAGAAGGTAGAAAGGTTAAGGATGGGAAAACTCAGGGCTTACTGGTGCTCCCCATCCCCTGGTGAAGTCAGTGGGAGTATATAGGGATAACCATGAAGTCAGGGGACGATTGTATAGTAGGGTATCGAGGTTGAAATGGAATGATGAGCTATAAGGGGATTTAAGAGGACTTTAGAGGAGTCAAGCGTTTTTTGGGTTGATATGTGAGCAATGTTTTGTACTGACCTCTGGCACGCCCCCAGCCAGCCCGCCCCATGGTTTTAGGAATTGTCGGAGATGTTAAAGCCAGAAGGTAGAAAGGTTAAGGATGGGAAAACTCAGGGCTTACTGGTGCTCCCCATCCCCTGGTGAAGTCACTGGGAGTATATAGGGATAACGATGAAGTCAGGGGACGATTGTATAGTAGGGTATCGAGGTTGAAATGGAATGACGAGCTATAAGGGGATTAAGAGGACTTTAGAGAAGTTGGGCGTTTTTTGGGCTGATGTGTGAGCAATGTTTTGTACTGTTTTCGGACATATCTATTATCTATAGAGTATAAGTGTTCTATCTTCTACAGAGAGCGAAATTTTCAATGGAACAGTGGTTATTGACTGGAAGTTTCGATTTTTTAAATATCAGTTGTAATTGATTGAAAACACTCATTGTAATCCCGCATTTGCAATTATCTATTATCTACACAGTGAGCAATTTTCAAAGCGACAGGTGATGCCTAAGATAGGCGCATTTACCCTTATTTTTTACCAAAACCAGTCCCTAATCTACAAAGAATAAATTCCATATTCTTCCTGTAAATCTTAAATTAAAATTAATCATTAAAGCCGCTTTTAATATCTAAACTTTAAGGAAAATCAAACAAATTTCTATCAAACCACGACGTTTCGACAAACAATTCCTATTATCATCAGCTCATCAAAGTTCCCGTTTTCTCATTTTGGTCCCTAAGGGGTCCCCAAGGTCTTGTGTATTTTGTCGTATTTCCTCCTTCGTTGCTTGTTCAAATACTTTTCCGTTTCAGTCAATTTTGTTTTGTTGTCTTGTTAATTGAGCTTGAGGCATTCCCAAGTGAATTCCTCTTGAGTGTAAAGTTGAACTAATATCTAAAATTGCGCGGTATCGGATGCATCGAATCCTAGGTACACAACCAGGATACACAAATTTTGCGGGTTTCCTCGAACAAACTTTCCTGCAGAGGTACATTGGGAATATTCCGACAGCCAGATAGGTAATATATTAAACGCAGATGTATCGAATAAGCAAACTAATACCGTCTATCTGATGAGCCTGGTTTTGGAAATTCAATAAAGGGAGTTGAAGTGCAGCATTCCTGACCCAGTAAGTAGCAAACTTGTCGGTCTTTTTCCGCATACATTTCTGTTAGTAAAGTTGAAATGATGTTGTTTGGGCCGCACAGGCATCCCTAGCGATTTTAACGCCCTGCAGAATGCACGACAAGCAAATAAATCAGACGACAATGAACGGGGATAGTTTGAAAAATACTTCCGGAGACAACATATCCGGGTAATAATTCTGCTTAAGTTTAAGAGACCTAGTTACGTCCGTTTTTATGTACATGATTTATACTGGCCAAAATGAATACTTCGGTGTCTGGATCCTGTACAGCATGATTTATATTTGCCAAGATAACTTTTGTAATATCCTGCGGTAATTTTATTAAGATGAAACATTGCCGGGAGTTTCAACATTATAATGTAATCGTCTGCCGGATAAATTGCATAGGGTTTTCCGGTGGCTAACCGGCCACTTTCCGGAGGGGTTCAAAAAATCGCCTCGTCGAACTGACCATCCAGAGAACAATTAACGCTTCCATTAGCCACAGGAAAAGAGTCCGGGCATTATGCGACTTTTTCCGGCCATTCGAAACATGTGTCTTGAAGCGGCCATATGTCGGCTGGAGGCTTGAGAAATGGCCGTAATATAAAAGAACTAAACTGTTCCAGATTTAAAATTGCATACAGCGCACCCGATTTTGGGCTAGTTTAAACGGATGGAAAATATCGGGTATAAAACACTCCAAGTCTGATATATGACACGGCCGGTTTTGACACACATTTACGATATGCAGTTTTCATTTAGCAATAACGTTGCAGTATATGAGCTCTAGAGTTTCATGCAACATGAAACGAAGTTTCCTCCGTTTCCTGGAACGTTCTTCAGTAGCGAACATATTGAAAATACCACAAAGCAAGCCATTTTAATTAAATACAAATGTAGCATTCGGCCATATTATAAAGTTGCATTAAATTAATGTTTCTAAACCCGAAATGTAAACAAAAACGCAAATGGCAATGTTTCAGCTGAAACTAAAGTATCCGATTCAGTTCACAAACTCAACCAAATTGTATGCATTATCTAGATGTGCATAATTAACACGAACCTGCCTCTCATGTAATGTGCTTTTATTTTGTTTGCTTTGAATCAGGTAATTTATAAACCCTAACAGGCTCATCAGGAATATTATGGGGGCAATATATCATTTACGTTTAAATAAAATATTGAAATTCCATACTTACATGACTTCATCCATATATTCCTAATTTACATACATCCCAACTCCAAAATAGAACAAAACATCCTGACTAAAGCATGTCTCTATAGACATTCCATCATCATTGAAGACTTTAACATTAACCGAAGCAAGACAACCCAACTGAGCAAATTCTTGTCCAACACAGACTTTATAAAAAAAAACAGACACTGCCAACGTTTCTCATGCCAGGAAATCAAGACTCAACACCGGATTTACTACTTTACACAGCAAACCTTACAAATATTATAGACGATATAAGTCTGACTAACGAACTCGGATCAGATCATTTGGCTATAAGATTTGACATAGACCTCCGACAGACACAACCTATGGATTCGACAAAACACACTCAGACACTCAACCTGGACAGAACAGACATAGACAAAGTAAACAACACATACATGATTACATCCAATCAGGGACAGACACATGTTCAATGGAAAACATACAACAATAATTAACGACCGCCATAGAAAAATTTTCTCCATACACCAAAAACACTTACTATCAACACAGTTTACCGAAATTCATACTAAGACTAATCAAACGCAAAAGGGAACTGTATAGACTATACACAAATACTCAAGAGGATGAATTGAAAAGAAAACTAAACGAACTCAACAGAAACGTCAATACACTAATAGGACAATACAAACCTAAACCCAAAAAGAAATAGAAAAAGACGAAGGTAAAAGGTACTGGCAAAAAATAAAAAAACTGTCACTATACAAAATAAACATTATTACTGGTATAATAAATGAAAACGGTACAGAACTGTATACAGACAATGCCAAAGCGGACGCATTTGCCAGACATTTTCAACATGCCTTCACAACCTCCACTAACCCAAACTTTGACGACCAAAACTTTAACGCAACAAATGATTGGTACGAGATCTTCTTCACAAACGAAACACACAACGCACATCAACTAATTACTGAAGCAGAATACGACGAAGCACTCGCACACGTTAAAAACACGGCGCCGGGAAAAGACAATATAAAAGGTAAACTACTGAAAAATCTTACTCCACAAACACACACATACATACTGAACCTATTCCTACTGTATTGAAACTAACACGATACCAGATACCTGGAAAACAGGAATAATAATACCAATTCCTAAAACCGGACTAGACAATACACAAACACAAAACTACAGACCTATCACACTACTCCCTGTACTGAGTAAAAATTTTGAAACTATAATAAAAAATAGACTGCAACAGTCAGCTGGACAACACATACCACAATACCAATTCGAATTTGAACCTAAACACTCAACTGTTCCCCACTTTTTATACTAACCAACAACATACAAACAACTCACCTCACGAACAAGAAAACAGCATGTCTCTTCATGGACATCAATAAGGCCTTTGACAGTGTCTGGCACAAAGGACTTTTATATAAACTTTACCAGCTTAAAACCCCTCAAATACATAATTCACGCAATCAGAAATCTACTCACAAACAGACACCTAGAAGTACGCATAGACAACACCCTCTCCTTTGCTCTGTCCCCTGAACAAGGACTCCCGCAAGGACCCCCGCTATCACCCCTTCTTTACAATATATACTGCCACGACATATACAATCACAGTCTCCACGACAAAAGACACATTGACAAATCTGCTTACATACTACAATACGCCGACGACACTGCATTGATCGTGCACGACAAAACTACAGTAAAAGCAGTACAAAAACTTCAAACACTAACAGACAATACAATTGCTTGGTTCTACAAATGGAGACTTACACCAAACGCTACGAAAAACCAACTACTTTTACCAAACCACCAAATTAAAGACGACTCTCCATCAAAACAACAGACGGGAACAGACCTAGACCAAAACAAGAGGCAAAATATCTAGGAATGACCCTGGACCAAAAACTAAAATTTACAAAACACGCACAGAACGTAATAACAAACATCATTTAACGGACAAAACAGTTCCGATCACTGATGTACAAAGGCAAAGGAATTAGTACAAAGACCGCCACAAAAATTTACCAATCAATATGTAGACCTCTGCTTGACTACGGACATATACTGACAGCGAATGCATCTAGGAAAACTAAACAACACATTCAAACAACAGAACAGATTGCCCTGAGATCAATAACGAAAATAAAACATCCTCAAAACCAACTACACAATTCCTCAAACCAACTACGCTACGAACGAACAAAAATAACGCGAATAACAGAAAAACAACTCCAATTGCAAACGAAATGGAAAAACAATCCCTACAACTGGACCCTACTGAATCCCCTTTGCCTCACGAGACAATCCCGCTTCAGCTTCCCACAACACCACTACTTGAACACTTCCAACACGACTGAACCAACCTGCTAGACGATGAAAAGACATGACATAGAAGAGAGATTTTTTTTTTGCTTTGTAATAATTTTAAGTTTACAGTTAAGATAGTTTAAGTTAGAAAATTAACACAATACATGTATATATGCAAGGGCAGAAAGGCCGTGGGCCGATAGCCTATTGGGAAATAAAGATTATATATATATAAAATTATTGAATCAAACGACACAAACAATCGGGTAAACAAGAAGCAAAACACAAAATTGACAAAGACAATAACTCAACACGGCAAATTTTTAATTTGCTTATTCCCCGGCATGCTTTTAATTAAATTGGGATCCGAATTAAATCATCAAGATAAGAAAAATATGGAATAACTGAGTTATGCAGATATTATCTATTCCATTATTTTTCGGGGGAAAAATCGCGACGGAAGGCGAAAGCTTAAAAAGTAATTTGCATTTTGCAAAACACCGCAATTCATTACGTTACACTCGAATAATAAGATGCGGGCGAAACGTTGCGATATTATGCAAATTTTGTCGAGCCTAGCGGCATCACACCTGCGGAATTAAATAAGGAATACTCGTAAAACTGAGGAGGGTTATTAATGAAGCCATTAAATTTGGAACGGCCTTATCTGATACAAGAGCCCGTTGAGAAACTCGTTGCGGTTTTTCCGAATGCGCTTTTTAATTACATTCGCCGGTCTTTATTAGGTAAAGGGAATTTATTTCGAAAGGATTTGGATTTTATTTAGCTGCTCTCCAGTTTCATCCACTTGAATTAAGCGAAAATGAAAGAGTACTGCGAAAAAGTTACCTAAAGAATGTGCAAATTTTAATTCGGTGAAATCCTTGATTTTCTGCTTGAGTTCCATGTGATGTAAATGGAATTTGCAGGACTCTTAGACCAGACCTGTTATCTATAGAGTAGCCCGATTTCAAGTCGGAACTTTATTCCGGTTAGAAGTTACGAATTTTTTAAGTAAAGGTTGCACTTGAGCGAAAACCCGCTCAAGGGTTTCTCAGATTCATTTATTATCTATAGACTCTGTAAGTTTAAAAGGGATTGTTGCCCTCCACTAGAAGTTGAGAAATTTTTAAGTAAAGCTTAAGCAGTTGAGCAAATTGACAATTTTTTCTTGCATTTGCAACGGTCGTAAATATCAGGATTTAGTGCACTTTCCACGAAATTTTTTGCCGATGTGAACGAATATAGTTCCTTATCACTGCGCAAATTTAAAGAGAGCAGCGGATCTTTGCCGGAAGTTATGACTCTTTAAGTAAACGTTGCAGTTGAACACTCAACTGCATTTGCAACATTCTCAAAAATTAAGCTTTGCTGCATTTGCAACGTTAACGGGGAGCAAGGAAGGAGCCTCCACGCAGCAATGTGTGAAATTTCATATTACCAAACAAATCTGTTGACGCATTGTGGCGCTCTCTGGAAACGTCTTCACAAGAGACGGCTAATCCTTCCACCAGCGAATCATCACCACTGTCATTACCACGGCAAAGACAATGCAAAACTACAAAGGGCTCTTCTCAGAGCCAACTTTGGCTATAATCAGCATTAATATCGAGGGAATCACGTAAAACAAGCAGGACATACTCTCCCAATTATGTCAGACAACAAATTGCGACATACTGTGTATCCAGCAAACACACAGAGATGAAAATTCGAGCAGACCGGACGTTACTGGAATGAACCTAAGCATTGAAACCCCCCATAATAAATACGGAAGTGCAATTTGCACTAAGCCCTCCCTTGCTATTTCATCGGTAGCAAAAAATATTCAGGACGATATTGAAACTCTCACGGTAGAAATTGGAAAACTTACAGCAACTTCTGTATACAAACCACCAGGAAAAGAATACAGATTTTCCCATACAAACAACTTTCAGACACAAAACACAAAATTCGTTATTGGCGATTTTAACAGTCATCATATTGCGTGGGGATATGACCACAATGATTCAAATGGAGATCTTGTGGAACAATGGGCTGAGTCAAACGGCCTATCACTGATTCATGACCCCAAACTACCTTGCTCCTTTAATAGCAAGATATGGAAGCGAGGCTACAACCCGGACCTTTGTTTCGCCTCTGGCAACATTGAGCAACTATGTAGAAAGGTTGTCTCCAATGCTATTCCAAAGACTCAACATCGCCCCATTGGTATAAACATTTACAACGCTATAAAAACACCAAGAATCCCATTTAGAAGACGTTTTAACTTTAAAAAGGCAAATTGGAATGCTTTCACAAAAACCCTCGACAATGAAATTCATACAATCGAACCTACTCCAAACAACTACGATGTTTTTGTGGACTTGGTCAAGCGCATATCTAAAAAACACATCCCTAGAGGTTGTAGACAGCAGTACATACCCGGAGTAGCAAACGACATTAAAAGCCTAATGGAACAATATAACAAGTTATATGAAGAAGATCCCTTTAACGACGATACCATCGAATGTGGCTCAGCACTGCTAACCGAACTGAGCAAAGCAAGGCAAACAAAGTGGCTGGAAACTCTGGAGAAAATGGACATGACACATAGTAGTAAGATGGCCTGGAACACAATCAAGAAACTAAGCGGCGACCCCCTAGCACCGAAACAAAGAACCAATGTTACACCAAATGGGAAAACACAACAAAAACAAGCAAAGAGAACCTAATCAGAGACGCTGGCAACGAAACTAACCTGCTGGGCGAGGGTTTTACTATACAAGAACTAAACCAAGCAATAAACACTATGAAAAACGGAAAGTCTCCAGGGGTGGACGGTATGTTTACGGAACAGATCAAACATTTTGGAAGGAAAACTAAAACCTGGCTACTGGCCCTTCTTAACAACTGTTTAAAATCATACACAATACCCAAAATGTGGCGAAGAGCATAGGTAATTGAGATACTCAAACCTGGGAAGAACCCCGACTTACCAAATAGCTACCGCCCAATATCACTGCTATGCCATCTCTTTAAACTCTACGAACGGCTAAGCCTCTAGAGAATTCAGAAACACATAGACCCTCTGTTAATACCCCAACAGGCAGGCTGCAGACCCGGAAAATCATGCACTGGTCAGGTACTAAATCTCACAGAACACATAGAGAAGGGATTCCAAAATAACAGAAGTTGTGTTCATCGATCTCACAGCCGCCTACGATACAATAAACCATAAAACCCTGCTTATCAAAGTCTACAAAACCACAAAAGACTACAAACTAACGAAACAGTTCAATCAATACTCCAAAACAGAAGGTTCTATGTGGAACTTCAAAATAAAAAATCCGCTGGAGAACCCAAAGAAACGGTCTCCCACAAGGAAGTGCAAGTCTGGCCCCCACTCTATTTAATATATACACCAATGGCCAGCCCATAATAGAAAACGCCAAACACTACGTGTACGCTGACGACCTAGTTGTCACAGTTCAAGGATTAACATTCAAGGAGATAGAGGTAAGGCTGGAGGACGCAATGGAAGCTATGGCCAAATACTATCGAAAAAACTCGCTAAAACCGAACCCTTCAAAAACTCAAGTAAGTGCTTTCCATTTAAATACCCACAAGGCTCACAACAAACTAAACGTGTCCTGGGAGGGCAAAGAACTAGAATACGCTGAAACACCAAAGTATCCGGGTGTAATCTTGGATAGAACACTAACCTACAAACAGCACTGCCACAAAACCAGACAAAAAGTAGTTGCTAGAAATAGCCTTGTACAAAAACTAGCCGGAAGCAAATGGGGTGCAAAACCTCAAGTCTTGAGAACATCCGCGCAAGCACTCTGTTTTTCAACTGCAGAATATGCCTGCCCAGTCTGGTGCAGATACCGCCTTAAACCAAACCTCTAGGATTATTACTGGCTGCATGAAACCAACACCAATCAATCAATTGTACAAAGCAGCGGGCTTCGCAGAACCAAGCGAAAGAAGAATGGGTATAGAGCACGTAGAAAAATTTACGCAAACCTTCGACGATCGCCATGTCCTTTATGGCCAAGAACAACAACGGAAAAGGCTCAAATCAAGGAAAAATTTTCTTCAGTGTGCCACCGTGGAACCGCCCGACAACTTCCCTATCAACGAAAGCCCCTGTGCAGAGTCAAAATTTGGACTGGAAGACATGGAGAACGCTAAACAGAATACGAACCGGCGTGGCACCCGTAAAATCAAACAAACTAAAGAGGAAAACTGAGGAAGACATTATGTCCTAGGACGCACATTATGTCCTGCAACGTGCTCCATCGATGAGATGTGGATTGCAAATGAAAATGCCATAGACGTAGCCCGGTACTGGGCAGAAAGACCTTGCATGGAATGATTTCGGACTCGAAACTCAATTTAAAGGAAATTTTCTGGGTTCTCTACACTAAAAACCACGAATTTTGTACGTAAAGGTAATCCTAAGTGCAAAGGTGGTCCCACCTGATAGCAGACTTGCACAAATTAAGCTTAACCGCAATTTTTGTGAAAAGTTCAGGACTGTTGAACATTTTCGTGGTCCTGATAGTGTGAACCTTCCAAAAATGTAGCTGCCCTCAAATGAAAGTTACGAATTTTTGAAAAAATGGATGCAGTTGACGGAAAACCCTCACTTTTGACCTGCATTTGCAACATTCGCAAACTCAGGATTAAACGCAACTTGAATGAAACTTTCCTCATTTTTGCACCCATGAATTATGCGCAAAGTGGGCAATATTCAAACACACAGCTGCTTTTAACTAAATGTTACAAATTGTTTTAATCAATGGCGCAAGTTATCTGGAATAAAATTTTCATTGCTTTCAGACTAATTTATCCTCCATAGAGTGACTAAAAAAACTAACTCACACACTGCAGAGTAAAATGAGTTAAAATGCCGCCTCACATCATACAAAAAATAAAAAACCTTTAAAAAAGTGTCGTAAAATAGGCATGCAAAGCAACAGCTCTTAATAACTGAAATGAAAGCGGACAAGCCCACTCACTTTGACTTGATTGGGCTCGGCTAAATCTTAATAAATGAACCAGCAATATTGTTATCGCCCAGCCGAATTAGATCGACCTCAATCCAGCCCTCAGGAAAATGAAACATTGTTCGCATTGCTTGGCCTGTAAAAACAAATCGGCCCCATTGCTACCCCAATCATGGACAAAATCAAGGAAAAATGGCTTTTGCAGCAATTTGCACGTGAAATTCGAGACTTTTAAGTAATTGAACTCGAAATTAAATAGCAATTAACGGCTCAAACTCTGATAGTTGTGTTGCTTTGAAATAGCATACACTTTGTGAAATACCGCAAATTTGCAATTTGGCGTGTTGTAGGTTGTTTCGTGGTTCCATTCTCAAAGCGTTTCGCAACTTGAATTAAATTGGCAGTTAATCGAAGTTGAATTAACCACTATGAATCCAAAACTGTAACTTCCTTATTAGTTACTCATAACTTTAATAAATAACACAACTTCTAGTTCATTTTCAGTCGTTTTTCTTGGTCAACTTTGCTGCTTTCTTTTCATGTTTTTCTACTCTCTCTCTGCGCTGCGTATACCATGAAGCTTGTTTTCTTCCCACTCCACTACGTCCTTCCACTTTTCCCATCATAATCAGTTGTAGGCTCCTGTATCGCTCTCCTCTGAAGACATGTCCAAGATATGAGGTTTTCCTGCATTATTTCCTGCCGTATTTAGCAGCAAACGTGTTGCGTCGGCCCTCTTTAGTACCACCATTCGCCGGTGTAACCACATCTCGAACGCTTACAACCGATTAACTGCAGCGGCCTTAATTGTCCAGATTTAGGTTGAGGTTGTTGCAGAATAGTGGTTTCATTTTTTGGAATGTCGTTCGGGCCGTCTCTATTCTACACCTTATTTCTCTATCTGGATCTAGATGTTCGGTGATATAACATCCAAGGTACTTAAACTGGGTTACTCTGTCTATGTTTTTCGTATCAATTTGTAGTGGAGCATCAGGATGTGGTTGACGACTGAAGACCATCAATTTTGTCTTGTTGATATTTATGTTGAGCCCCATTTCTTGTCCTTCGGCGTTTACACAGTTTAGCAGATGTTGGAGGTCCTCTAGCTTGTCGCTTAGAATGACAGTGTCGTCGGCATATCGTATTGTATTTTTATATTCTCCATTGATTTCTACTCCCATTTCTTGTTCTTGAGTAGCCCGTTTAAGACCGCTATCTGAGTATATGTTAAAATGCAGTGGTGACAGTATGCAGCCCTGTCTGGCGCATCGTAGAATTTGGCTGTATTCTGTTAGCCTTCCGTTTAGTCGTACTGTTGCGTTCTGCCTCCAGAATAAATTTTTGATAATTCTAACGTCCCTGCTGTCCACCTCCATGTCCTTTAAGTTGTGTATAAGGTCTTCTCGTAATCAACGAAGCACACAAAAACGTCTTTACGCTCGTCACGACATTTCTGTAGTAGTATGTTCAGAGCAAACAGTGCTTCTCTAGTTCCTAAAGCGTTTCTTAATCCAAAGTCAGTTTCATCCAAATCTGGCTCACATTTGGGTTTTATCCTCCCGTGAAAAATTTTGAGAAAGACCTTCAAGGTGTGGCTCATAAGGATTCTTAGTCTGAACCCACTGCATCGTTTTTTGGGAATTGGAATAAAGACGGATTTCAGCCAATCTTCCGGTATGTCTCCAGTCGTGAACAGCGCATTAAACAGTTTGCCTAAGATTTCGATGTTTTCCTCCTTGACCATTTGTTACAGGTCCGTTGGGATGTCATCAGGTGCGGTGGCTTTTTTGGTGTTTGTAGATTTTACTGCGAAAAGAACCTCCTTGTCTGTAAGACAATGCCAAAATTTTGAATTTCAAATCTTTTGACATATCTATGATCTACAGAATGTGCAATTTTCCGTTGGTCCCCACTAAAAGTTGCAATTTTTTTAAATATGTGATTTTATTGACAAAAAAACTCATTTTTGATCTGTATTGCGCGTAAAAATCAGGATTGAGTGCGACTTTAATGATATTTTCCCTACTCTCGCATGTATCTATTATCTAGGGAATGCGAAAATTCCAAAAGGAAATTTTTTCTCGAGGAAAAGTTACGAATTTTCAAATTATACGATGTAATTGACTGAAAACCCTCATTGACTCAAAACCTGCTGTTGTGCAAGCCAGATTTGGTGCTACTTGAATAAAATTTTGCCTAATTGCGGAAGGTATCTGTTACCCATAGAATGCAAAAATTTTAAAACGGATATTTGATATCCAGCTAAAGTAGCGAATGTTTTAAATATAGCATGTTATTGACCGAAAACAAAAAGTTTTGACCTGTTTCTGCGCAAAAATAAGGATAACATGCGACTTTAATTAAGTTGTTCGTACTTTTGAAAGTATCTATTATCTATTTAGTGTGAAATTTCCAAGGGGATAGGTGCTTTCGACTAAAAGTTACAAATTTTTTTAATGGGAATGTAATTGCCCAAAAACGCTCATTTTTGAGCTGCATTTGCAATGTTTGCAAAAATTAGCATTAGCTGCAACTTGAATAGAATTTTGCACATTTTTTAGTGAATCTTTTGTCAATAGAATGCAAAAATCCCAAAGGAAAATTTGTTCTCGAGTAAAAGATACGATTTTTTTTTAAATATACGATGTAATTTTGACTGAAAGCACACATTTTTGACCTGCATTTGCCATGCGGGTAAAATTCGGATTTAGTGCCATTTCAATTAAATTTTGAACAGTTTTAGGAGCATTGGAGGAAATTTTTTGCTCTCGACTAAAAGCTACGAATTTTTTGCCTAAAGACCAATAATCAATTTCTCACATATGATTTTTTCGGCTCAATGCATATCTTTTCATCATGCATAAATAGCATGCCCTGATATCTTTCGAGCGATTATTTTCCTGGTTCTTTTGTCCTCCCTAACAACAATTTTAATTTCTGACTTTGAACCGACAATTTCCACCAGACGTGATGAGCTAGCAACACTACGAACAAAGGAAGACTTCCAGCTAAAACAGTCGTATAAAAATGCAAAAATCTCCTATGGAAAAATGAAGTAGGGACATAATGGCGACCTCTCAGTGCGGTAAATTATTGGACAATTTTGATAAAAAGTTTCCTGAAATAGAGAAAATACGCGACGGCGGAATGAGAGCAATTTGTATGTCTGCCCTTGCAGGCAGCAAAATCTGCCAGCCTTTTTATGAAACTTCATTTTGGTTTAATCAACTTTTGTAGCAGGATTTGAGTCTAGTGAAAATTACACTTTATAGAATTGTATTTGGAAATTTTTATTAGTGCTTTTTAAATGATTTCCAAATGTCCAGCTCGGTTACATTTGCTGCAATAAACCTCCAACCAGCCGTAAACGAGTACGGAATATTGGTCAAAATACACTTTTTGTCGTCTTAAGATTACCTGCTTGAGCACGGAGGTTTCCACTTGCTTGCAAAACTTCTCTGCCATTAAACGCTTGGTCCGCTTCGGAAACTGATTGATATGCTGCTGCCATATTTCTGAGCCGTTTTGCTGCCTCTCCCTATACTCCATTCTTGCCACTTTTCGCAAGTGAATTTCAATTGAGTCGCTATAAACCATAAGATTTCTTTTCATAAGCTGATCGCTATTGTATGCGGGATTTTCTCCGCTTAAATATTGGAAACTTAGCACAGTTGATTCTTTGAATCTCTGTTTATGCGAAATGTTTACCAAAGCTGCAAAAAAGCCAGCAAATTGACCAAAAGCGCTAATAGGAACTTACATAGAAAATGTGTGTCGTACCTTCATAAATTATGAAAAATTGGCTTTGAGAAAAATTAATAAAATCAACAGTTCGTCGACTTTTAAATGAGTGAAACCGACGCAAATATACGGGCAACCCCTGATCCGAATCCTATTTGTGCACGTAAGTGTATTTCGATGTTATGGAAATATAAAGACCTATGAGGCGAAGGTTTTCCGAAATTAATTTTAAGCTACTTTGATTCCCATTCAGCCAAATTTATATTAATATCGCGTGGCGACAGCGAATTCCATCATTAATCATGACAAATTGTCTGAAAGTCGATAGATCGCAGAAATAAAATCGCTCGTTAGTTTGACAACTATTGCTGTTTTATACAGGGAAAACGCGTTCGATGTGGAATAAATTCTTATCGAATATCGCACAACTCTATTAGGTTTAAAAAGGGTGCGGCATTGAACATTTCCAGGGCCTTTTCGACTAATTTACGAGCTTATATAATTTTAATTTTTCCACGTTAAAACTTCAAAAAGGTTGAGTTCATTTAAAGCAATGAGGGGCATGGTTTTAATTAAAAACGCTATCACATTCAACTTTTTGAAACGGCGATTGCACGTTTTAACTGTTCATGATATTTGTCGTAACTGCCAGTCCAAACGTACGTTCTCTCATTGCGTCTTAACTTTATGGGTAGTTTTCCAAACTTTATGACGAAATATTATGGAGCCAATTTAGTACGTGAGGACTCTGGGTGTGGAAAAGTTAAATTAGCGACGAAATTACTCGTCGCTCTTTGGCCTTCCCTTAATTTTTTAAGGAGTAAATTGGAGTTGACTCTCATTTGCTGCTGATTTGTTTGCAAAGAGTTTTCTAAAGAAAGCCAGCCAGTTATAAGAAATATTTACACGTCCAGTTTAGGAATAGAGGGTTTACACTGTTTTCCCTTAGTAGGAGCGTTTGCCAGAGATGCATCCTCTCTCCAGATCTCTTCTTATCGTTAATTTAAAGGGATTTTTTAATAAAAGTGAGATAAAACAAGTGGGGTTTTCGGGTTTTTAGGCCGTCGTTCGGTAGAATTTCTTCTTGACGTTTGCTTGAACGCCTACACTGTTCTGATGATGTCTGGGTGCTGTTTGTTTAGATGGTCGAGGAACATGTCCAGGTTTTTGCGTCCATGCCTCCATAGCACGAACGTGTCATCGACATATCGGTACCAGATCGTTGGTTTAAGGGGTGCGGTGCTCAACGCTGCTTCCTCAAACTTCTCCATGAATAGATTCGCCACCACCGGACTGAGTGGGCTTCCCATGGCTACTCCTTCCTTTTGCTCGTAGTAATCTCCATTCCACAGGAAGTAGCTGCCCTTTAGACAAGCCTTGAACAGATTTGTTGTACTCTCTTCGAATAGCTCCATCACTAATCCTATTGATTCGTCCAAGGGTACCTTTGTGAATAGAGATACAACATCGAAGCTCACCAGCATATCCGTAGGTTCCAGTCTGAGGTCTTGGATCTTCTCAATGAAATGTTTGGAATCCTTGATGTATGTTTCGGTGGACCCCAAGTGTGGCTGCAGAAGAGAGGATAAATATTTTGCTATATCGTAAGTTGGTGATCCCGGGGCACTGACGATTGGTCTTAGTGGTATTCCTTCCTTGTGAATCTTCGGTAATCCATACAAACGCGGGGGGATTGCTTCTGACCTAATAATCCTCTTCCTGGATTTCTCGTCTATTGAGGATATTTTGATCAGGCGGTTGATGTTTCTGAGCTTGGCTTGAGTCTTTTGAGCTTCGTATAAGTGACTGGGTCCAATAAGTTTTCGATTTTCTGCTCGTACTGCTCTCTGTTCATGACGACTGTAGCGTTTCCTTTGTCGTCTGGCAGGACGACAATGCTTGTGTTCCTTCGTATTTCCTTGAGGGCATGTTGTTCTTCTCTGCTTAAGTTGCTTGGTGGTGGTTTCGCTTTTCGTAGGATTTGGGTGGTTTCCAGACGTATTTCATTTGCCGTTTGTTCTGGGAGCCCTTGCAATGCTGTTTCGGTGTTCGCGATAATTTCCTCTATTGGTATCGTTCTCGGGCTAATAGCAAAGTTTCCTCCCTTGGCTAAGACGGATTGCTCCGCAGGCGTTAGTGAGTGACTGCTCAGGTTCACCACAGTTCGTGCTGGGTCCAGGCCTGACGTCGTTTGGGTTGATCCTCTAGATTTGGCTTCCAATTTTTCAAATTTCTTCTTTTGTCTCTTCGTGGCTCTGTCCAGTTCTCCTTGCATGCTGCTATAGGAGATGGCGTCGATCTTATTCCAGTCAGCGTAATGCAAACCGTTTCCCAGTTTGTAGAAGAGGTTTAGAAGTTCGCTGTCTGTTGCTTCAGCGTTTCAAGCGTTCAAGCAAACCACTTCTGAAGATGCAAGCCGCACGTGCTTGCGAAACGTCAAGAAGAAATTCTACCGAACGACGGCCTAAAAACCCGAAAAACCCACTTGTTTCAAGGAATGGCCTCGAAAGTCTATCTCTTTTGATAAAAGTGAGATAACTCCTACCGTCCTTTCATAGTCCAGTTTTTGTGCGCGCTCCAATTGCCAATTCAGGAAGATCTACCTCAAAGTATTCTCTTCAAAAGTAGCTTTGATTTTATGAACTTGCAGAGCGTAATACTGGACAAAAGTTGCTAGAAATTATGAGTTTTGGATAGCACCAAAGTTCTAAGAAATCAACTCTCAAAACTGCTGATGTTGAGCATGTTGAAAATCCTGCCAAAAATCTTAGAGAAAATATATCCGGTTTGATGAAAATAAAATAGAGAAATTTGCAGAATAAATAAAAAAAGGTTTGTTATATCCAATAGAAAATGTTCATTTCCTTTGATTTAGACATACATGGAAATGTGCAACTTGGTAGACGAATTTATTGGGTTTTTTTCAAACATTTTGTCAGAGTTTTTCGGCTTCGGGTTTTTTTTTAGGAAACCCTTTTTCAGAAATTTCCAACCCCTGAGCAGCAGCTGAAGAAGCAAAAGGCTGGAAATTTCACGGGCCCTCGTAGTTAAAGCTAATGTTAAATATGTTTTCTATTTATATGTAAAGCTGTTTCAATAATTGAGCCGTAAAAATCGCTGTTTGATATACTGTCAATTTTCAGTTTTCAGGCTTTATCATAAATATTTATTGATATTACATAAGCCCGGATTCGAACATCACAAAGTGGCATTTGAAGCACTTGAAACGCTATCGATGGTACACATATGGGAGTATAAATGAAATTTGCGAAGCGTTATTATATCAATGTTCAATATCCGGTTGAAAATGGAAGCAAACCAGGCGCTGTATTTGCAGATTCGATCTGTGATCAGGCCCGGTTTGTTTATATGATGTATGTGAAGTGGCAGATTCTTTTCGCGATATTTATTTAATGTTGTTGTTGTTGTTGTATTTCCAGTGGAATTGGAATATTTGCTGTGAAAATCTGCTAGAATTTCCAGGCAAATCCTCACATCAAATATGCGTGACAAGTATTTTCCACAACTCTCATCCCTCGATTTTTCCTTCCACAGCTGGGAATTATGCTAAGCGAAGCTCGTGGATTTATATAAATTTTTAATCCATGAATACGTTTATCGAGTGCTTGAAATAAAAATCTTGAATAATCTACCATTACGTAAAAGCACCAGTAAATTTGTCTTTTAGTATGCAAAAAGTGATATTTAATGCAAAGCCTCTTTAGATATTTTTACTTAAATAGAAATCAATTATCTTCGAGCAAGGAATATTTTATGTAATGCAGCTTTTTTAGCCGAAAACGCCGTAGGTCGTTAATGAAGTCATTATTTTCGACGTGATTAAAACAGCGCCATAATCAAATCATTCTCAGTTTGCTGCCAGTCGGGATTTTCGCTAGAAAATACTTTCAGGTACCAACATAACTTAGTCTACGTCGTAGTTTGTTAATTATTATTTCAAAAACACGTACAGAAATATTCTCCAACGAAATTAAGCAGGCATTTTCCTGCCGTGTATTTCCTTAGGTTGAGGAATTTGGCGGGCGCAAGTTCTTTTCATTTGGGAGTGGCAGCCGTCTGAATTACCCCCGGTTAATAATTCTGGATAATGCTTTTCCTGTCCAAGGGAACAACTTTTAATATTTCAATCGCTCAATCAAAATCACGCGTGAATTTGGGCATTAAAATTACCTCAAATTAATGCATTTAACTTAGAAAATTAGTGCGGGTTTCTCTCACGGGTTTTGCTTCTTCAATTTTCGCCGAATTAATTGGGAAAGCATAAGCATACAAAACCGCCTCGATATTAAGCGGCCATTAAAACTGATGTTTAAGTCTTAACAATTCTGGTCGGTTTAACGACGCCACGGAACATTTGGAATACAAATTAGCGTTGGACCGGTAAATTTTCATATCGAACCTTTATCGTCCGCTTCGCCCATCGGGGATATTCTTTGGAAGTGAGCTGAAAAGTGATTTTATAATCCGGATAACGACCGTTTAATAGCGGCGAATAAATTCCGTAAAGCTTCCATTTCAATAGTTTCCTATGAACTTGTGAATTGATGATAGTCCTGCAAACATTTTAAGAAAACTTACTTTTGGTGTTAATACAGTGCTTATTCTTCCGGTTCCACACCCTCAAAGTTTTCTGCTTCGCCTAGACTACCAGAAATAGAAGAAGCACTTTTATTGAAAATAGTAGTAGTAGTAGTAAACATCTTTATTAGTAATAAAAGGCTATCGACCTATCAGTCTTTCTGCCCTGGGTTGATTACAAAGTTTTGTATGGAAACTTAATAACTAACAACTAATATAATTCACAAACACGTACATAATTTATGTCTGGAGATGCTCCAATAGGGTTGAGGTTGGGAAGAGGAAACGCGTTTGTTTGGTCGGTCTTGTTAAACAGAGGGGGCCCAGGAAGGTGAGATTGTGAGGGTTGTGTTTCCATCTTGATTGCAAGACGAGTAGTCTTTCCGATATCCTTGTCAAGTTTGTGCGTTCGTAGAGTAGTCGGTTTGGTGGATTGTGTAATGGGTTTGCTGGGTGTCGGATCTTCGTTATCAGTCTCAGTGCTATTTGTTCTGTTGTCTGTAAATGCCATTTAGTTTTGTCAGTAGCGCTGGCGAACAAAACATAAGCGTAGTCAATTAGAGGTCTGCAGATCACTTTATATATGATAGTTGCTGTCTTGGTGCTGATACCCTTGTTTTTGTAAGTGTGCGGAAGTGTTTTGCTCTATTGGTTAGATCTGCTCCGATGTTTTGTGAATTTTAGTATATTGTCCATTGTTATTCCTAGGTATTTCACATTGTCGGTGGGTTTGATTATTTGACCGTCCGTGGTGATGTTTGGAGAGTCTGGTTTAATTCGGTGGTTTGAGAGGAGCAGCCGATTTTTTGATGCATTTGGTGTGAGTCTCCATTTGTAGAACCGTGCTGTTATTGTGTCTGTTAGTGTCTGGAGTTTGTCCACTGCTCTGGCGGTCGTTCTGCCATGCGCCATAAGGGTAGTGTCGTCAGCGTATTGCAGCAAGTAAGCGTTTTAGTCTATACCTGCTTTGTCTTGTCTGTTGTGGTTGTATATGTCATGGCAATATATGTTGTAAAGCAGGGGTGAGAGTGGTGAACCCTGAGGTAAGCCTTGCTCAGGTGAAAAGGGGATAGAGTAGTCGTCGTTGATTCGTACCTCCAGTTGTCTGTCTTCGACTAGTTGTTTAATAATATGTATTAAGTGGTTTGGAGTGCCAAGTTTCTGTAGTTTGTACAGTAAGCCCTCGATCCACACACTGTTAAAGGCCTTATTTATGTCTAAAAACAGGCTGGCAGTTTTTCCTCCGGTCAGGTGTGTGGTTTGTATGTTATTAGTAAGAACAAAAAGGGGATGTATAGTTGAGTTTTTAGTCTTGAAGCCAAACTGGTATTTTGGAATATGATGTCCTATTAAATTATGTAATCTGTGTTTTATTATGTGTGCAAACAGCTCAACCCCGGGAGTAGCGTGATGGGTCTGTAGTTTTTTGTTAGTGCGTCATCTAGGCCATTCTTTAAAATATGAATTATTATTCCGTTCTTCCATGACTTGGGTATTTTGTAGTAGTGATGCATATTCCTTAAGTTTTCCTAATATGAAGTAATGTGTCTCCTGTGCTAGATGCTTAAGTACCTTGCTTTTAATATTGTCTTTTTCGGGTGTCGGGTTTTCCAGTTGTGCTAAGGCTTCGAGATATTCGGTCTCTGTAATGATTTCGTTATTTAAACCCGTCGTGTTTCTTGAGAATTCGTCATGCCATTGGTTCACCGGTTCCCAGTTGTCGGTGTCAAAGTTCGTATTTGTTGATCTTTTGAAGGCCCTCTGAAAGTGGCCGGCGAAGGCGTCCGCTTGGTCTTTGTCCGAGTATCGTTGTGTTCCCTGCTCATTATAATACCTATCGGATTTGTTCTTTTGTATTTAGATATTTTTTTATTTTCCGCCAATATGTTCTTCCTTTGTCTTTTTCGATTTCTTGGCATATTTCAATCCATGTGTGTTGTCGGTATTGAAATATCATAGCTTTAATGTTTCTGTTTATATTGAAAATAAAACTTCCTAAGACTCTATTCCACGTACGTAAATAACCTGAGCAGTTGAGCGATTTTTAAGATTGACGACTTGCGATTTTACCTTCAAGTTGTCGTAAAAGTCCTTTTGGGTTGTAGGGGTGTGTTAACATGATTAGTTTGGGGAAGGAACAGTTAAATTGGTAAAACCCTTCGAATCGGGTCCCCAAACACACAAAGGCCGAGGGCCATTAACGATACGGTCACTTATCTGGAAGATGTTTGTTCCGTTTTTTTACACGCGGCTTTTTCCTTTCGCTTGGCGTTTTAGTGTCGCTTTAAGTAATTGTTCGAAAAGGTATTTAAATAAAAGAACGACCTCTTGGAGCGGAAGCCTTGCCATAGTTTATCCAGTCTTTTGCGCTCGAATAAGCATAGAGACGGATTTGTTTCGGAAAGGTTAATAGGCACACCCGCTTTTTGTACTTAAACCATATTTCCCCTTATTGCGGTTGTTAACTTTAATAGCAACTGGGACCCGGCGGGACCCGAAGAAGTCAGCGTTTTATCAGAAATAAACGTGACACTTTATCTTTTGATGAATTACACGATAAAAAGCCGGAAAATTATGGGGTGAAATACAATATAGATATTACGGAGCGTAAATATTTTATACTATGCCCACACCCATGTGCCCACATGTCTATGTATCGATTTCTGGTTTAACTCATTTTCCTAATGGAATTAAACCTGTGCTGCAAATACACATGAACGTGCAGATAAAAGTTGCTTCTTTAATTATCGATTGATTTTCTAATTCACTTCTTAGTATTAGATGCTTTTTATAGTGTTAACCGTCATAATGGAAAATGTTTGCTTTCTTGAACATTTCGATCTTTAGTCGACAATATTTGCTCCCTTGTAGATTCAAACACCCTGTATATGCAAATTTAGCAGCTCCTTAAGTCGGTTGAGCTAACCAAAATTCATTTTTGAAAATGCAACAGTACAAAACTGAAGAGAGGCACTCATCAACTGCACCTAGATCGAAATTTTCTAGAAATTGGCGCAGTCGAGTGGTTTTGGCAAAAGAAAATTACTAAAATCGATAATAATGATTTTTTGCTCTTTTACGAAGAGAATTTCCTAAAATTTAAATTCTAGAGCTGTTTGGTTCAAAGCCGGCATACTGTGAATTGCCAGTTAACATTTTGAAGACAAAAATATCACTGGAAATCACGAAAATATCGAATTTTCAGTTTCAGTCGATTTGAATTTTTTGCTCAAAAACTGCGCATTTTAGCAAAAAACTGAAAAACGCTTTTTGCCAACTGCATGTAGGATTGAAAAATGTTTTTTATTTGCCGAAAAGACATTGGGTTGATCTGCTTTTGTTTCTGGAAAGTATCAAATGCTAAAAAGTGCCTTATCTTTCTCGGATATTTCATACAGCGGTTTTTATTTTTTTAGTCGAAAACGGCGCATTTCAGCTAGAAAACTGTAACGAGCTTTTCTGTTCCCACATAAATGTAGAATTCGAAAATTATTTTTTTTTGTCGAAAAAAGATTGAAGTACACTGATTTGGTGTCTAGAAATTATCAAATGCTCAATATTGCGGTAATTTTTTCGGAAAATATAGCAGTTTTCATATTCTTAATGAAAAGCTGTGCATTTTGGCAGAAAAACTCAAAATATCGGTTTTCTCTCCAATTGAAAATAGATGGAAAAGTTATTTTTATTTGTTGAAAAACCTTTGCGTAGTTCATGCGAGTTTTCTTATCTGGAAAATATCAAATATTCCCTTATTTTTTAGATTATACGACGGATTTTACTGTTTTAAACAAAAACTGTGCATTTCAGCAAAAAAACTCAAAAGCGTTCTTTTGTTCCCAACTGAATCTGGAATCGAAAAATAAATTTATTTGCAGAAAACCATTGGTGTATATTATTTTTTATTTCTGGAAAGTATCAAATGCTAAATTTTGCAGTTATTTTCTCACAGTATAAGACGGTTTTCGTTTTTTAAATAAAAAACTGCGTTTTAGCAGAAATACTCAAAAATGCTTTTTGGTGTGGTGAAATTGGTGTCATGGGTAACACTGAGTTGAATCTGGTTGAATGGCACTTTCACAGCGCATTCCCCTAGAACTGTAACTGAACAGGTGTAAGCTGAGATGCTGTTCTGCGTTTTACGCTTCGGTTTTAGATGGCACCACCATGCAGTGTTTTCTTTTATTCGACATGATATATTCATCAGGCCTCTGATTAAAACTTGTTGAATGCAATCATTAGAAAGCAATAATTGGATTAATTGCTATAATTCCAAACATTCCAAGTTTCGCGCTTCGAACATAGATGGCAACAAAACTAGATTTCAAAATCTAGCTTGTCAATTAGAGTTTGTGTGCCGATGTGTACGGATGCGCTGTGAAAGTGCCGTTCAACTCAGTGCTACCCAAACTACTGTGCAGGAAAACCATTGGAACTTTTAGGCGTTTATTTCGAATTTTATTCTCCTCCCTTTTTTCGTCTTCCCTTTATCTTCTCCACCTTCCAATGCCTGAAATACACAATTTTCGTCTCAAAAAGCGAAGCTTTTTGAGCTCGTTGAAAAACTTTTTAGACCCTGCCAATCCAAAACACTCTTCCTCTCACATCTTTAAGCTATCGAAGCTATTAAAAACCCTCAAATCGCTCAAAATCCGGAAAATTTTGTCGTTGCACTTTGCACATGCATTGATGCACATTTGCATAAATTTTATCTTCTGTCCGGACAGCCATTAAGCAGCTCGAAACTTCTCCCAGTTAGATTGCTTCCATAAAGGGCATTTTCTTACATTATCGCATAAGCCACGTTCTCTCAACGCCCGTAAAGTTTCCAAAGTGCCCAGTAAGTTAACAACTGAAACCGAATGTCATTCATAAAAAAACAGCGATAAAAACAACTGCTCGACATTCCCGAGCAGTAGTTCTGTTCGAAGTTGTTCGTCTCAGTCTGCATGGAACTCCTGAAAAAGGCTTTTCATATGATTTCAACTGAGCCAACGGTTTGGAATGGTAGCAGAACGGAAAAGTGGCAGATGAGCGCAAAACTCAACTGCAGAATAAAGCGCCTTTACTCAAAACACTTCACCTGCATTGAAACCACATGGAAACTTTCGTTTGTCATCCCGCATTGGAGCCATCGAGTACAATGGCAGCTCGTAACAAGATTTACTGCACAATGCAATTAAGGTAAATTACTGAAATGTTCGGCGTAAGTTAAATCGATGGCACTCTGGAGAATGTGGATGAGAGCGGTTTAAGCTTGTTTCGTATACCAGAAACACGTTTCCAAATGTGAGCCAGCAAGTCAAGTGTGGCAAAATTGCATTTGGCGTCTATTTAAACTCACACTTTGACTAACAAACAATAACATCCAGACCGGCAGGCAAAGGCAAAATGCACTTTTCCCAACCAAATTCCCATTGAATATCTAGAAGCATTGTTAATTTAACTAGTTTTAAACTTGCTGGGTAATTGACGCTTATTACACTCAAGTTTCAACCTTAACTCTTCTAATTGTTCTTCCATGAACTTCTCGCATAGACAGAAGCGCAACAGAAAATTTAACTTCCAACTCTCTAATTGTTCTTCATCGAATTTGCCTTCGAAAACAAATGAGAAAGTTTCTGGGGAACTTAGTTTGATAGATTTGGCTATGTCTTTTACAGCATTCGTTTGCCGAATGAAATTAAACAATTGTCTGAGACACAAAGTAGTTAAACGCAAATGAGGGCAAACTCTGAGAAATCTGACGGCAGCAATTTGAGTATGGGCCTTTTCGCGGTATCGAGCAGCCTTAATAGGTAAACAAAATAATGAATGTCCTGGCACGTCCAACCGTTACCCTCTAACATGCTACATAAGGAAACATCGAAAATTTATGTGAAATCCTAATTTATTTCCGGGTACACGGTTTGCCAACCTGGGAATGTAAATGATCGGAATTGGGCCAAATCGAGGGCAAGAATGTATTCAAAGCGTTTATTAACTCAGTCACGTCGAGAACTCATTAAACTGAAATAAGTCAACTTGTTCAATTCCTCGGTTGCTTTGAATGCTTAAGTTTAAGGGGAGCATTAATTTTTTTCCTATTTCAGCACATCCTTTTCATGCAAGTTCTAAAAAAGCCCTGACTGTAGTAGTCAGGGTTTTTCGATGTTTTCTGACGCGATAGACTTTCAGTTTATTAAGTTGGGTTTTTTTTTAATCAATACTCCCCGGTTGAAATTGCCTTTTAATATTTCATCAAGAACTTTCCTCGAGTAGCGCTGAGAGGCTAATTTACCAGCAATAAAGCGCTTCTTGATGCTTAAAAAACGTTTTAAGAAAGTGAAAGGGGTTGAACCTTTTCAAAGAATGTTTAACAGCTGAATGAAACAGTTCATGAAGACAAAAAAAATTAAAATCTGATTTATTACTGAAAGGTAATTTGCAAAAGGAGTCTGAAACAGCTGGGAATTATCATCAAGTGCTAAAACAATGTGTTTGCACTTATTTACGTGCCCTGAAACTCTCCAGATTATTATCGTCCCTTATGTGTATGCGTGCCGAAATGGGTCCAAAAAACCTCAGGATGTCTACAAGAGAAATAGAGGAGAGTTTATTGTGGATGTTGAAGTTTCCACTAGAACTCGTATCATTTTTTCGTAGCAACTTTTCATCTGTTGGTTTTGAAATACAGCGGGATTTCCAGATTTTAGATAATCTACCCATTGCGCTTTTAGCCATTACTATTCTTCCCACATTTCCTCCTCGGCTGCTGCTATCAACCTTGTATCATCTGCGAATATCAGCTTTGCAATATTTTGCCTCTCTCTCTCTCTCTGGGTAGCACTACAACCCTTGGTGGGTCTTGGCTGCGTTAACGATTTGCCTCCATCGGTCCCGGTCCATCATGGCCTCCCTCCAGTCATCTACCTGCATAGTCTGTATGTCCTTCAAGACGTTGTCCCTCCATTTAAGTTTCGGCCGCCCAAGCGGTCTCTTCCTTGCTGGGTTTCCTTCCCATACTATCTTGATCAGTCGATCGTCAGATGCTCTTTGAACATGTCCGGCCCATCTCAGACGTTGGGATTTTATTGTTTTGACTATATCTGGCTTTTGGTATAGGTCCTGGACTTCTGCATTCGTCCTTATGCGATATTGCTCCGTGTTTGGATCCTTTACGGGGCCAAATATTCTTCTCAAGATCTTCCTTTCAAACCGCTTTAGTAGAAGCTCGTTGTGTTTCGTAAGGGTCCACGTCTCACAGCCGTAGCAGATAATCGGTTTGATTACAGCCTGATACACCCTCAGCTTTGACACTCTTGATACCGTTTTGGATTGCACGAGGGTTCGCATAGCAAACTAGCATCTATTGCCACTGTGTATTCGTGTTTTAATCTCTTCGTTGCTGTCATTGTCTGAGCATATCGTGGCTCCAAGGCATTTAAACTGTCTGGCACATTCGAAGTTATAGGTGTCCATCGTTACGTTCTGACCAATTCTGTCCCTGGTAGGTCGGCGGGTAATATGCATGTATTTGGTTTTTTCCTTGTTGATGTTGAGGCCCATTTTCTTACATTCCGTCTCGATTTTCAGGAAGCTTTCCTTGACTCCGACAGTACTTCCTCCGACCGCGCCTATGTCGTCCGCGAAGGCCAGGATCATCTGTAGCCCCTGGTTAGCATATACTTCCGTGGTGATGTTCGTCTTTTTGATAGCCATGTCTAGGACTATGTTGAAGAGTATGGGCGACAGTCCATCTCCCTGCCTCAATCCACTCATGACCGAGAATTCTTCTGTTATCTGGTTTCCTACTTTGACGCGACACCTGGTGTTGTTTACGCATAGTTTCGTGAGAGTGATGATTTTCTGTGGTATCCCTATACTTGCCATGGCTATCCAGACACTGTCGCGTATGATTGTGTCGTAGACTTGTCTGAAGTCCATAAACAGCTGGTGTACGTCTTTATTGAATTCCCAGTGTTTCTCTATTAGTTGCCGGATTGTGAATATCTGGTCCACTGTTGACCTCCTTGGTCTGAATCCACACTGATAGTCCCCAATCTGTTCCTCCGCATACGGTGACATACGGTTCAATAGCACATTGGAGAGTATCTTGTATGCTGCGTTCAGTAGGGATATTCCCCTGTAGTTGGCACATTTCATGCGGTCCCCCTTCTTATGGATGGAGATGATGATGCCTTCGTTCCATTCTTCTGGCAGGGCTTCCCGTTTCCATATGGTTAGTATTAGATTATGTAGTTCTTTATGGAGTTGTATTCCTCCATATTTTAGGCACTCTGCTGGTATTGTATCGCATCCAGGGGCTTTATTATTTTTGAGTTTGTTGATTTCCCTTATTATTTCTTGGAGGCTTGGCTCCTCTACATCTATTTCCGCAGTCTGGAATGTTGTGGTCACTGTTGTTATGTCGTTATCTGCATTGAAGAGGTTTCTGAAGTATTCTTTCCACGTTTTAAGTATTTCCGTCGTATCAGTTATTAGTTCGTCCCCATCACTTTTTAGGATACTACTTGTTCTGGGTTTAAATCCGTTTTTCTTCTGTAATATTTCTTGAAAGAATCTCTTACCATTATTGCTTTTGGCATCCTCCTCTAGTTGTTGCAGTACTTTGTTCTGGGCTGCTCTTTTCTTGTTCTTCATAAGTTTGCTTGCCTCCTTTCTGCATGTTTGGAATTTTTCTATGTTGGCGTTACTATTGTCTTGTAACATAAATCTTTTGCCTGCCGTTGAAATTCCTCCATTCCATTCATATTTTTGTTTATTTTGTGTTCTTCATCGATGTTAATCGAGATCATCAAAACCCCAGACATACCAAGATTCCTGGATGGAGTCGTCTTTTTGCTTTCAAGAAACTAACTGTATTTTCTTTTTAAATTTCGATAGAACTGGGCTGCTACTTAATAGTTTTTTAAATAAAAAGTTTCCTCATTATTTTTATCATTTTTTCACCTTATTTTTATTTTTCATTGGTATGATTGTCACACTAATGAATTTTCAATAAACGAGATGTAAAAGTTACTCTAAACGAATTTTTCACGTTAACAGCGAACTTTCGCAGCGCAGCATTTTGTACATTTTTGCGGCTCAGTCTCCAGATTTTGGTTACAAAACGCTTTTAATCAATTTGAAAAACCTTTCATTTTCATCAGCCTCACACTTTTAGTCTGTTTTGGTTGATTTTATGAGTTTTTATGAGTGGCAAATATCCATTAACTTCGCATTTTGTGTGTTTTACTCATCAGTTGTTCGCATTAGTTAACACTTTGCCACTGTTCTTTGTTTAGTTTTAATACATTTCCTTTCAAATTTCCTTGCTCCTTTTTTTAGTTTTTTCTGATTTTTTTGCGCCTTTGGATCAACTATTGAGAGGAAAATTAACACCAATGCCCGCTAATGGCATAAAAACGAGACAACTAAGACATACCAAGATTCTTGGTTGTTTTCCTTGTAATTTCGTCCTTTTTTCAATGGTTTACAATTACATACAAATGGACAGTCATCAAAAATGCAAAATTTAAACCAATATTCCATATGGCAAATATGCAATAATATGCGGAACCATAAGTCTATATGATTTTGCGTTTCAATTTCAATATAACTTCCAATTTCCATTGAAATACATATCAGAAGCGTGGACATTTGGGCCGTAATTGAATTTTTGTCGACAATTATTAACAAATAGTAGTTGCATGAAATTTCCATTATGGAAATTGGAACTGACATTAATAACACGTTAGGAGGGAATTTAATGATTCAATTTACATAATTGGAAAAAATGTCCGCACCCGAAATAAAGGAAGTGAAAGAGTTTCAGTAGTAAATAAAAAAGTCTCGCTGCTTGAAGACCGCAAAACTGCAATTGACAAATCCAAAGCAGGAAATTACTGGTTCCTTTCAAATCTACAGAAATTAATGTGCGACTTAAGCCACAAAGCGAAACACCCCGAAAAAAGACCATTGTGAAATGCGCTTTCAATTAAAAATTCGCATTTTCAATTCCAGTAAAGGGTGTTGATGGGATGAAAGTGGATTCGCCGGAACTGACTGTATTTGCGAAAACCCCAATAAAAAAAACCTATAAAACCAAAGCTACTACATTTTATTGAGAAATAAATAAAAGTCTATTGACGCACTGTTCACACAATAAAAGAAAATGGATCAAGCCGAAGATGGGGGACAAATAATGAAATGGGGTGTAAATATCTTGATCAGAACATAAGTCGTTGCGGGCTGTGGATTTTTCTGTTCTCTTCGGATCCACTGTTTTATTAGGGATGTTTGCGGGAAATTGACAAACACAGCGACAGCCAATCCAGTCCCAAATATACATTATAGGCAGCATGGAAAAGAATCAATTTTAGTCTGCATGTCTTCTTTAGTCTAAAACTTCACCTAACAATTACTTGACTTGCTCATGGAAATGACCAATGGAAATCAATAGTCGTATTCTCGGCTAATCTTAATAATTAACAGGCTTCGACTATGAAGCGTGTGATTAGAACTGGATTCAATTTCTATGATTACTTATGTTTTTTTAATCAACTTTCCTACGCGAGTGAAGCCAGTGACAAAAAACTCTTGGAAAATGCTTGCTGGCTAACTTATTAATGCATATGAAAAGTAACTGATACAAATCTTAGCCCCAAATTTCCATATGTGCCAATCTCGAAATCTGTACCCAAAGCATCAAAATTTTATTTAATAAAGGAAACCAAGCAATTTCTGCTCAGTTTAGCGAAGTTTAAGTGCTTTTTTGCTTACATTTATATTTTCGACTCATTCTTAACTCTACAGCCACATTTCTGGCGGAAGCAACGCATTTTGATTAATAAAAAATTGAAGCAAATAATTCGAGTTTGCGAAAAAATGAGTCGGCGAAAATATAAATGTATATAAAAAAGCACTTAAACCAATGTAAAAAAGCCAAAAATTTACTTTTTCTTGATCCCCTGGTGGAAAGTACGTACTTTTGCCACTGTTTTCGATGGCGAAAGCATCACTTTTACCCATTACAATAGCTTTCGTCACGCACCTTTCTGACTCGGTAACTAGCGGGCATCGAATCAACGCGCCGAACAAAATTTTCTACATCCCGTGTGGAAAGTAAAAACTTTCGCCACGCACGCTGAGAGCTTGACTGTTTGTCACTGACTGTTTTTTTTTAACTTTATTTGATTAATAAAAAATTGAAGCAAATAATTCGAGTTTGCGAAAAAATGAGTCGGCGAAAATATAGATGTATATAAAAAAGCACTTAAACCAATGTAAAAAAGCCTAAAATTTACTTTTTCTTGATCCCCTGGTGGAAAGTACGTACTTTTGCCACTGTTTTCGATGGCGAAAGCATCACTTTTACCCATTACAATAGCTTTCGTCACGCACCTTTCTGACTCGGTAACTAGCGGGCATCGAATCAACGCGCCGAACAAAATTTTCTACATCCCGTGTGGAAAGTAAAAACTTTCGCCACGCACGCTGAGAGCTTGACTGTTTGTCACTGACTGTTTTTTTTTACTTTATTTGATTAATAAAAAATTGAAGCAAATAATTCGAGTTTGCGAAAAAATGAGTCGGCGAAAATATAATGTATATAAAAAAGCACTTAAACCAATGTAAAAAAGCCAAAAATTTACTTTTTCTTGATCCCCTGGTGGAAAGTACGTACTTTTGCCACTGTTTTCGATGGCGAAAGCATCACTTTTACCCATTACAATAGCTTTCGTCACGCACCTTTCTGACTCGGTAACTAGCGGGCATCGAAATCAACGCGCCGAACAAAATTTTCTTCATCCCGTGTGGAAAGTAACAGGCAGCTTGACTGTTTGGCACTGACTGTTTTTTTTTTTTACTTTTTCCCGGCTAGTTTCCACCGAGGATCAAGAAAAATAGTATACGGTACGCGAGACGTAAGTCGAAGGCCCGCCACTGCGTGCACGACTGCTTCAAGCAGTGGCGGAACTTTCGCCTTTTGTACCGTAATACACTATTATATGGGTATACATTTTACAGTGCAGTTAATACTTTTAATGCTTCATTTATTATACTTCATTGTCTGCATTCATCATAATCAGATTGTTTCATCATTGTGGATTTCCATCCCCATTTGGGTAACTTAACAAAAAACATACTTTAATTTCCTTTCATTCGCTTATTGCACTTGTGCATCATTTCTATTCAATTATTTAAATGATCATTTTATCTAAATGTTATTGAAACGCATCGATTATGTCCAACACACGTTTAAATTTATAGTTTTATGTTCCAAACAAAATCATATTAAATTGATATGTTTGCTCTTCTGCGAGTTTCAGCACGGTTTTGCATTAATGAGGCCTTGGAGTAGTATTTTCTACAATTTTTTTAGCTTCTATAGCTTTCCATGCTGTTTATCAAAGCTTCGGAGTGCGTCGTGTAGACAACCTCCAAGATGGTGCATACCGGGCAACGTTCTGCTACAGCAGAGCGGCAAAAAGTCTACACATATGGCGGCCGAACTAGATAGCCAGTCTCTCACGGCTATTTAGACCTAGAAAACCAAAAACCCAATGGCACTTGTAAGAGCCAACTGACAAGAGCTATTGGATCTTGTATCCATATCTTACAACTTAACATTGAAGGTATATCTCGAGCCAAATGTGAGCATTTGAGCAGAATGGCTGGGGACAATAACATTAACATCATGTCACTGCGGGAAACACACCTGGCAAATGATACCCAGCTCCAAACCAGAGCGAAGGTGCCAGGTTATATGGTAGCTGCAAAAATTCACTCAGAGATCCATGGATCTATAATGTACCTCCGACAGGATATTGACACTAGATATCAGGAACGACAATATCAGCTGTCCACAAACCTCCCAACATAAGATGGCCGAATCCTCCACTCCCAACCCTACAACACCCAGGAGTATACTTGGGAGACTTCAACTGCCATCTTCCTAGCTGGGGTACTCAACTAATGACGAGAACGGGGAGAGCCTATCAAATTGGATGGATCAGTTGGATCTCCATCTGGTCTATGATGCTAAGGATCTGAAAACCTTCCACTCAGCACGATGCGGAACCAACACCGGCCAGTTATTATCAATATCGGAACCCAGATACCTTTCATGAAATCTATACCAAAACCAAGATGGAACTTTCGCAAGGCGGACTGGGTATCATATTCTAAAGAGGTCGATTTGCACCTACGGTGGATGCCACCAAAATCAGAGAACTATGGAAGATTCGCTGGCGTACTGATCGGAAGCGCTAAGCGTAACATACCCTGCGGATACAGAAAAGAATACATACCCTGCGGGAATAAGAACACGGAAATCTTATACAATGAGTATGAGAAAACCGGGAAATCCGGATCTGGGAAGCCAGATATTGCAATCGCTCAATGACGAAAGAAGGGAGCGATGGGAAAATACGACAGAAAATATGGATTCCACAGCGTCCAGTCGAAAAGGATGGTCTCTTCTACGTCGACTAGGAGCTGGAACGCCTATACTCACCAAAGAACATGAAGTGACTCCTTCCCAAGTAGCGTTACACGTTAAACAACGTTCAGAAAATGTACCGATTCATAAAGAGTTCGAAGAAGCAGTAAAGGAAGAACTTAAAATAATTGGCGGTCGCGTTGAAGACCACCCTCTTTTCTCTTCCTCTTTCACTAACGCTGAAATGAACAAGGCCATAAGTACACTCAAATTACCAAAGCAGCAGGCTTGGATGGTGTATTCCGAGAATTTATAAAGCTCCTAGGACAACCTGCGCGAGAATAGCCTCACAGACATACTAAATTCGGGACAAATCCCAGAATGGTTCAAGATAGCTCAAACCATAGCAATTTTGCAACCAGGAAACGACCCAGCTAGGTATCGTCCAATCGCACTGCTCAGTGCTTGTAATAAGTTGATGGAGAGGCTACAATGGAATATATCAAACTGGGGACGATATTATTCCGCCAGACCAGGCTGGTTTCAGATCCAATCGAAGTTGCTGTGAGCAATTGCTAGCCCTAACGTCATACATCGAATCAGGATTCCAAGAGGGGCTAAAAACGTCAGTAGCATTTGTTGATCTGACCGCTGCATACGACACCTAATACTAAAACTAAAGTCTAAAGGTCTAATACTAAAACTAAAGAAAACAAGACCCTGCTCCAAGTTAACTAAACTTATGGAAAACTTATGTTAAGAAACCGATACTTCAAAGTAACTCTTGGACAAGCAACCAGCAAGTCATTTACCATCAGAAATGGATTGCCCCAGGGTTCAGTATACTCCCTCTGATATGCCGGCAACCAACTCCCAAAAGTTCTACTTTGCTGATGACATCGCTGTGGCCACCCAAAGCAGGCACCTTAAGGAAGGTGAGGAAACCCTAACGGCGGACTTGTAAATTCTAGGGACATGCTACAAACAGCCCAAATCCCGGCAAAACCCAGGTATGGGCATTCCATCTTAATAACCGTCTTGTGAATAAAGAACTGAATATCAAATTCTGTGGAAAAAGAGTAAAATACCTTAGCGTTACACTGGACCGGTCCCTAACATGTAAAAGACACCTAGAGATGACCGGGCAAAAACTAAAAACCAGGAACAACATATTCAGAAATCTGGCTGGGACTAACCCTAAAGTCCACTCCAGTACCTTGGCTTCACGCACTAACGAATTTAGCACCACCAAACCTGAGGAGACAACAAGCTGCTGTCCGCGAATGGGACAAACTACACGATCCTGAACACCCTAGAACTCTGCCAATCCACATGATATTGGATAATCCTCCGGGCCGCCGTCTTAAGTCCCGGAGTCCCATTTGGCAAGACGAGGTACTAACCCATCATGAACCATTTCGTATCAGAGAAGCTTGGAGGACCAGATGGACATCCAATCATGATTTTCACCACAAAGATCATGTGAATCCTACCGTTTCTCCTCTCAGGAATTCAAATGTCTAGGAAAGCATGGTGTATCCTTAACCGCATTAGAACTGACCACGCCAGATGCAGGTCTTTGTTGTACAGGTGGGGACTCTCATATAACCCACGAGTTCCCAATAAGAAGATTTGAAGGAGAATGGAACGAGATTCTAAATGCCACTCCTGCTGCAATGTCGACTTATAACCCATAGCCTATGTTTCAGATATACTTTAGCCACATTATATGTAAAGCTGTAGATCGCCATACAATAAATAAATATATACAAATATACAATATATACAAATATACAATATTAGATCTAACAGAGGACGATCAAATTTGCATGCAGAAATCTTGCTGATTTCCAAGTCTAAAAAATAAGAAAACATGCGGTTTTTTCGATTAAACTTGAAACTTCCTGGAATATAAGAATAAAAAGGTTGCTTGCAATTGAGTTATGAACTTCCAATTAGATGATTAGGGAAATTTGCCCGCTGTTCTAATACACTTAATGTGCTTTTAAACAAATTTTGTCCCATCCAGATTTGCATAAATTTCGCAGTGAAATTAGTGGATTTTTTCATCCAGCCAACACCAAAACTAAGAGTCAATTTTGAGAAATCCTTTTCTCGATTCAAATAACCATCGGACTTCTGGTGCGATTTGGCAACGCAAAAGTGAAAAACCCCAAGTCGTTTAATGACTTCTATTTAAAACCATGTGAAATAGAATCAGCCGGAAAGATTTTCCTATAAAGGAGATTTATGGCGTCTTTTTATTTCGACGATGCTTCCGATATCTCTGTTTCCAATGAATCCACAAAGCTCAGGAAAAGGAATGCATTCCTCCTGGACGGGCATCAAAGAAATAAAGGCAATTTCTGCTGGCGGGCGTCCTTTGGCAACAAAGACTTTGCCATGGAGAAAATATCTTCTTTAAGCTAAATTAATCTGGAATGGCTCGCCTCGAGTGGAGAGAAGAAAAAAACGATCGGCATATCGATCAAATCGAAACGTAACTGAACCAGATTTTGTGTGATGTATCTAATGTTAAATTTAAAGATAACATTTTCAGTGTTATCGAGAATCTGCGCCCTCCGGAATATGACATTGATTAATGCTCCGCATTTTGGGAAGTTGCTTTGTTGCTGGCACTGATTTTATGTGGTAGATATAACCCTGAGAACTCAGCTATATCGTCATTATATTGATAAAAACTTCATAATACGCTTTGACTGATGAGTGGATAAGGGCCTCTTTATTCCATCAAATTATGGGCCTCAAATTTTGACTATCAAGAGACCCTAAAGATATCAGTAGTGGAACTTTAGCATCCTCAACTTGAAATGTGTCTATGTTTCTTTAACGATATCGCTCAAAATTTATGGAGTGTCTTATTTGCCCGGACATCAATGGCCTTCTCCTTGGAGAACGAGCTCAAATATTATTTCTTCATCGAGGCATTTGAAATAAAACGTTGCGAGAATAAAACACATTTAAAATGTGTTTTTTTTGCTTGTTGATGGCTCAGGACTCTGATTGCTTCCCTTCGAGAGGCAGAAAGCGGAAGTGGAAAACTTCGGGATCACATTTGCTCAAGGGATAAAATCAGGGCAACTTCACACGTTTAAAGTTTCAATTTTCAAAATATGGAGTTTATCAGCAGAACAAAAGATTGGAAAAAACGTTTCAGTTTATTTGTTGATGATTTCCCGGCTAAAAGCTGGATGAAACAATACATCAACAGGATTCGTCGCTGCCAGTCTAAGTGCCCTTCCTGCTTCAGATTTATTTCGGGAAATCGCTCTATTTTTAACGAAGTCCGTAAATATTTAAGCGATAAATACTCAAAGCTCTGCACCAACTAAAAATAAAGTATGCATTTGTTTCCTTTCCAGTTTGCCTGTTTTATTTCCGTATCATCCAAGAAGAGATCATTGTTCCTCGTTCTCATTAAAAGCACGATTATTTGGGAATTTGCATGTTCATTTTTATACACCAGAAGCAAGCGCAAAAAGGATTCAAAATGATAATTTTTGGAAACCAAAAGAAATTAATTTCAATTGAAATTAAACTAAATCCTTGGGTTAGAGGAATTTTCAAATTTCATACACGAATTGTGAAATTGTGATACGATTTTTTTCAAAAGCTACCAGCAAAAATTCTATTGCGAGGAAGTTGATAAATTTTTCGAAAAATGTATACATTTTTCGTTCGGGTTTTGGAACCTTTTTAGGTATGAGACTGTCTGGTGTTCTTCTTCTTCTTTTAGTGCCTATCCTCTATGGATGTTGGCTATCACGTTTGTCCAGATGACTTTGTTTACTGCTGATCTGAACAGGGTGCCAGAGGTCATTCCTGTCCAATTCCTACGGTGCTAGAGCCACAAAGTTCTTCTTCGGCCGGCACCTCGTTTGCTCTCGATCTTGACCTGCATTATCAGCTGGAGGAGTTGGTATTTTTCGTTCCTCATAACATGCCCAAAATATTCAAGCTTTCTGGTTTTAATCATGTTCAGAATGTCAAGTTCCTTTCTCATACGATCCAGCACCGTAGCATTTGTCACGCAAAGCATGCATCGGTAACACCACATTTCGAAAGCCTGTATACGTTTGGAGGAGGAGTCTATAAGGGCCCATGCTTCCGCCCCATAGAGCAATACCGAAAATATGTAACATCGGAGGACCCGAGTTGTCGTCTGGATGTTAAGTTGCATGTTGGACAGCACACTCCGCATGCCCTCTCTATTCTGTATTTGATCTCTTGCCAGTGGTCCCAGACTTGATTAAGGTTGCAACCGAGATACGAGATTTGCCTTGTTTGCGTAAGGGCCGTCTCATTCACGCAGAACTCAGTGTTGTTAATGCTGTTTTTACTCACGGTAAGGATATGAGTCTTTTTGCAGTTCAGCTTCATCCCGTATAGGTCGCTTACGTTAACCACTCGATTTATCAGCCTCTGAAGGTCTTCGGGTGAATCTGCCAACAGCAACGTGTCATCTGCATATCTCAGATTGTTGATAATCTGCCCATTGATGGAAATGTCATCTTGAACAGCTTGAAGTGCCTCTTTAAACAGTTCCTCTGAGTAAATGTTAAACAACATTGGGGGAAGAATACATCCCTGGCGTACTCCTCTTTTTGCCGAAAACTCAGGAGACAGGTTTTGTCCCAGACGGACATTAGCTCTTTAGTTTGTGTATAGAGTTGCTATTAAACGAATGTCTGTCATCTAAGCCCGCCCCTTTTAAGATTTCAATAAGCTTCCGATGTCGGACTTGTCAAAGGACTCGTCCTCTCTGGATAAGCACCTGGATGCTAAATACTGCCTCTCGTGATGCCAGACCGTTTCTGAAACCAAATTGTGTCTTGTGTCTCAGAGATATTTTGCTCTAAGTTCCTGTAGGTGCACGAATGGATGATGCTACATAAAATTTTTAGTGCGTGGCTCATGCAGCTTATGATTCTGTGATCTTCAAATTTTCTGGCACTTGTCTTTTTGGGAAGCCGAATAAAAGGTGACAGTAACCGTTCCCGTGGCAGTTTTGTCAGTCTCATATATATTTTCTTCAACAAATTGGTCAGGAGTTTAAATTGATCGTCATCAAACAGCTTCAGAAGGTTCTGCGTTAATTTGATCTGATCCTAGAGATTTATTAGCCTTCAGCCGCCCAATTGCCGCTTGAACAGGGGTTTTTATTTAAAGTTTGTCGTCAAAGGGCTCTTCCATGTACTCTCTCCATCTATCTAGCCCTTTTCGGTTATGAGATTATTCTCGGCATCTAATATTACACTGATATTTTCTGTTCTTCGAATTCCGGCCGCTTCCTTTATTTTCCTGTGCATATTGAAGGTATCGTGTTTCGGTTGTAAATTCTCGATTTCTTGGCATTCATTGTGCAACCACAACTCCTTGGCTTCTTTTATTTTTTTCACTGCCCTCTTAAGGGCCTGCTTTTATTTCTCCATATTTTTATTTTTGTATGTTTTTCTTTCTTCCATGAGGTCAAGTATCTCTTCTGTCATCCAGTGTTTTTTCTTCGTCCTTCTGTCAAGTTGTAAAGTATTTTGTGTTCATTACTATTGACGTTTTTGATTTTTTTCCATGCCGTTTCAATTTCTTTATCGCTGTTTTCCTCGGATATATATTTATTTTGTTGTTTAGTTCTTCTCCTTCTCTCTTTTTTACTGTATTTTAGTGTATTAGTCTGGTGCTCAAAAAAGTCAATTTTTGACGCCATTCTTCAAAAATGTGTAACTGAAAACGAAATAGAGGAAATCAAATTCTATTTGCTCGAAAATAGTCAACGTTTATACATTTTTCGTTCTTATTTGCCGAATTTTTGTACACGAGATTGTCGGGTGCTGGATAAAATAAAAGTTTGTTGCCATTGTTTAAAAATGTGGAACTCAAAATTAAATTTTATCTGTTCAAAAATAGTCAAAACTTGTAAATTTTTCGTTCATTTCTGACAAACTTTTGAACACGAGACTTTTTGGTGCTTGCTAAAATAAAAAAATTGTCTGTCATTCTTCAAAAATGTGGAACCCAAATCGAAATAGAAGAAATGAAATTCTATCTGCTCGAAAAGACTTTCAATTTATACATTTTTCGTTTGTTTGTGGCAAATTTTTGAGCACAAGACTGTTTGGTGCTCGATAAAATCAGTTTTTGCGTTCATTTTTCAAAAAACTGTGACTCAAAACGAAATAGAGAAAATCAGATTCTATTTGCTCGAAAATAGTCAAAATTTATACATTTTTCGTTCGTTTTTGCCCAATTTTTGTTCAGGAGATTGTCGGGTGCTGCATAAAATAAAAGTTTGCTGCCATTGTTTAAAAATGTGTAACTCAAAATTATATTTTATCTGTTCAAAAATGGTCAAAATTGTACATTTTTCGTTCATTTTTGGCAAATTTTTGAAGACGAGACTTTGGTGCTCGATAAAATAAAAAATTTATCTGCCATTCTTCAAAAATGTGGAACCCAACTCGAAATAGAAGAAATGAAATTCTATCTGCTCGAAAAGACTTTCAATTTATACATTTTTCGTTCGTTGGTGGAAAATTTTTGAACACAAGACTGCTTGGTGCTCGTTAAAATCAGTTTTTGTCGTCATTTTTCAAAAAACTGTGACTTAAAACGGATAAGAGGAAATCAAATTCTATTTGCTCGAAAATAGTCAAAGTTTATACATTTTTGGTTCGTTTTTGTCCAATCTTTGTACACGAGATTGTCGGGTTTTGGATAAAATAAAAGTTTGCTGCCATTGTTTAAAAATGTGTAACTCAAAATTAAATTTTATCTGTTCAAAAATAGTCAAAACTTGTACATTTTTCGTTCATTTCTGACAAACTTTTGAACACGAGACTTTTTGGTGCTCGATAAAATAAAAAAATTGTCTGTCATTCTTCAAAAATGTGGAACCCAAATCGAAATAGAAGAAATGAAATTCTATCTGCTCGAAAATACTTTCAATTTATACATTTTTCGTTCGTTTGTGGCAAATTTTTGAGCACCAGACTGTTTGGTGCTCGATAAAATCAGTTTTTGCCGTCATTTTTCAAAAAACTGTGACTCAAAACGAAATAGAGGAAATCAAATTCTATTTGCTCGAAAATAGTCAAAGTTTATACATTTTTTGTTCGTTTTTGTCCAATTTTTGTGCACGAGATTGTCGGGTGCTTGATAAAATAAAAGTTTGCTGCCATTGTTAAAAATGTGTAACTCAAAATAAATTTTATCTGTTCAAAAATAGTCAAAATTGTAAATTTTTAGTTATTTTCTATCAAATTTTTGAACACGAGACTTTGGTGGTCGAAAAAATTTAAAAAATTGTCTGCCATTCTGCAAAAATGTGAAACCCAAATCGAAATAGAAGAAATGAAATTCTATCTGCTCGAAAAGACTTTCAATTTATACATTTTTCGTTCGTTTGTGGCAAATTTTTGAGCACAAGACTATTTGGTGCTCGATAAAATCAGTTTTTGCCGTCATTTTTCAAAAACCTGTGACTCAAGACGAAATAGAGGAAATCAAATTCTATTTGCTCGAAAATAGTCAAAATTTATCCAATTTTCGTTCGTTTTGAGCAAGTTTTTGGATGTGAGATATCGGGTGCTGAATAAAATAATTTTTTGCGGTTATTGTTTAAAAATGTAAACTCTAAACAAAATAGAGAAAATTAAATTTTATCTGCTCAAAAATAGTCAAAACTTGTAAATGTTTTGTTCGTTTTGGGCAAATTTGGGCAAATCACGAGACTCGATAAACTGCATTTTTTCTCTGCCATTCTTCAAAAATGTGCAACACAAATTGAAATAGAAGAAATTCAATTCTATCTGCTCAAAAATACTCTCAAATTATACATTTTTCGTTCGTTTGTGGAAAATTTTTTAACACAAGACTGTTTGGTGCTCGATAAAATCAATGTCTGTCGTCATTTTTCAAAAATGTGGAACTCAAGACGAACCAGAGGAAACGAGCTTCCATCTGCTCAAAAATAGTCAAAATGTACCTCTTTTTTGCTGGTTTTTAGCAACTTTTTGAGCACGAGACTGTTTAGTGCTTGATAAAATCAAATTCTGGCGCAATTTTTTAAACATCTGTATCTCGAAACGAAATAGAGGAAATTCTGTCTGCTCAAACATTGGAGACTGAAAAAATTGGCAAAATCCCAGTTAGTTTGCAAGTTAACTGCAACTAGAATAAGACACGAAAATGATCAGCTTCTTTCAATGATTCATCTAGCAACTAGTTTGCTTAACTAAACAGTATAAAGACTTGGATTTGATCGACAGAAGAAATAAGAAAAAAAGTGCACAGAACAGGAACCTAAATGAAAATAGTGGACTCAGTAGTAGTAAACATCTTTATTTCTAAAAAAGGCTATCGACCTATCGGTCTTTCTGCCCTTGTTTAATACATACAGTCTTAATCTAAATGAAAACAAATATGAAAATTCTCTTATTCTAGGTTAACAATACTATTAAATAAATAAGATTTCAGTGGCAAGAAGGAATTATTTTATTGTCCACTAGTCCGTAGCGTTTGTAAGTGTTCGAGTAGCGTTAATGTAGGGAAACGAAAGCGGGATTGTCTGCTTGGTCTTGTAAGACAAAGGGGATTCAGTATGGTCCAGTTGTAGGGGTTGTTTGTCCATTTTGTCTGTAGCTGTATGAGTCTTTCCGAGATCTTTGTCATGTTTGTGCGTTCGTATAGTAGTTGGGTGGGGGGGTTGTGTAGTGGGTTTTGGGGGTGTCTTATTCGTGTTATTAGTCTTAGTGCAATTTGTTCTGTTGTTTGTATATAACGTTTTGTCCTTTCTGTTTCGTTGGTCATGAGTATATGTCCATAGTCTAGCAAGGGTCTACAAATAGCTTTATATATTTTGGTGGCGGTGTTTGTGCTAATTCCTCTGTCTTTGTAGGTTAGTGATCGGAAGTGTTTTGTTCTCTTTATTGTTTCTGCCCTGATGTTTCGTATGTGTTTAGTGAATTTAAGTTTGTGGTCAATTGTGATTCCAAGGTATTTTACGTCGTTTTTTGGTTGTGTCGTTTGGCCGTCTGCAGTTATTGTAGGGGAGTCAGCGTTGAGTCTGTGGTTTGTGAGCAGAAGTTGGTTTTTTGACGCGTTTGGTGTTAGTCTCCATTTATAAAACCATGTCATTGTGTTGTTTGTTAGTGTTTGGAGTCTTTGAGCTGCTCTCTCAGTAGTTTTGTCATGTACAATAAGTGCCGTGTCGTCTGCGTATTGTAATATGTATGCCGATCTGTCGATTTGATTTTTGTCTGGTAAGTTGTAATTGTATATGTCATGGCAGTATATATTGTAGAGAAACGGTGAGAGCGGGGATCCTTGAGGGAGCCCTTGTTCAGGGGAAAAAGAAAATGACAGTGTTTTGTCAATTCGTACTTGTAGTTGTCTGTTTTCTAGTAAGTTCTTTATGGTGTGTAGTAGATATGTTGGTGTGTGTAGTTTGTATAGTTTGTATAGTAAGCCTCTAAGCCAGACACTGTCAAAAGCCTTGTTAATGTCCATAAACAGGCAAGATGTCTTTCTGTCAGTTAGGTGGGTAGTTTGTATATTGTTGGCCAAAATAAAGAGCGGATGAACGGTCGAGTGATGCTGTTTGAAACCAAATTGGTAGGTAGGTATATACTTTCCAATCACTTTGTCAAGCCGCTGCTTCATTATGCATTCAAAAATCTTGCCTAGTACTGGAAGCAGTGTAATTGGTCTGTAGTTGCTCGGTTGTGTATTGTCCAGTCCATTTTTGGGTATAGGGATTATTAAGCCGTTTTTCCATGTTTCTGGATAGTGGACTCAATAGACTCGGGTTTAAACTAATTTACGCCAAAATTTTTGCAAAAACACAGGAGGGTTTCAAATGTTTTCCAAAGCTCTGTTGCTTGTTATATTGTGAATGGGTAAGATAACAATTAACTTTCGCGTTGTGATTTTGTGGAAATTCCCATCCAATTATCGCTAAACTAAATACATTCGCCCAACCCAGATAAACATTCCCTAATGTAATGGGCATACTTCTGAATTAAAATCAGTTTTGCAAACACCCTATGCTAATTTTGCCCTGGTATTTGTTAATTATCCCATAATTATGTCGAACAATTTGTACGGTTTACATCTCGTCGGCATGTTGGTAATAAACATAATAGAGATTCCTCGTTGTCGCTTATTTTTGGCCATGCCAAACCCTCAAAATTGCTAAAGCCCTTATTATAACATGATGATTAGCATTGTATGTTGTGCTGTTGATACATGTTGGAAATGGAATAGTTAAAATGTCACTTCCATGCGGTTGTATCGTGGGTAAAACAGCCTCAGTTAATGGTTCAATTTTGCCCAGATTTACTAAGTGAACTGTGAAAAATCCCCAGTCATCAATCAGCAGAATTACTTATTCTTATAATGCATGATATGCACAATAAATCTTCCCTCCATTTCCAAGGCACACAAGCTGCTTAATTTAAAGCAAACACGATAATAATTATCGTGCTGCCCTAAATTACATTATGAAGCTTACTAAATTTCAGTTAGCAGATGTGTACGAGTTTAATCTAAAATTACACTATTACCGATATGTCTGCACAGCGCCCCACTGTTCTATTGATCTAAAATAAGCTGGAGATTTAGGGAAACTTTGAAGAAGCTTTTATTTAACTTGCCTCTAACTAAATGGCATGTTTCTGCTTTTAAAACGACTTCCAGAAACGCCTAGCTTTAGTTAATTGAAACGGATAATGAGGAGTTGAAATGCCCCAATTTCAACTATTTTCCTCTAAAATTGAGGCGGAAAGTCCAGATTTCCTGAAAATTGCGTGATTGCTTTCCCATACGTAAACGTACAGGTGCTTACCTTCAAGCGAGTTGCACTCAGAGAAATTTCCATTTACGCCAAGTACTAGTGAGGAAATTGGGTTTAATTTGATTGCTTGCCAAAGGTGAAAAACACTCAAAGAATATTGTGATGGTCGTTAATCTATGGAGCAAGCGACATTTAAAAAATGTTCTGACACTAATAATTGATAAAAACGCGTAATAAATGCCCTCAAAATATTTTTTTTAAGTACTCTCCTCTAGAAAAAAATGACAAATATATTATTTTATGTCTTAAACGTGCTTTGAGAGCAAGATTCCTTTTTTAGGCGTCTTTCTTATTCTCCAAGATCTGCCCAAATGTCCCTGGATGTTTTCACTTATAACTCGGAAAAGGTTGAAAATATCGGAGTCGCCATCACTCAGCCCTTTTCGATAGAGCGGATTCAGAGCTATATTTTCCAATACCGGATATTCCTAGCCCTTAAAAAATTGAAACCGCCTTGGCTGAAAAACCCGTATCTTAAAAGCGGTTGAAAATACTAGTGCTTCCAACCAGGTTAAAAGAGCTGATTAGAAACTGTCTTTCACTAATTTGTTTCTCCTATCTCCTAACCTTTAAACAGTTGGAAGCAAAAATAAGAAAATTTAAGAAATCGCCAAAGTTTGAAAGCCTGGATCTCAGAAACGGTTGAGAATATTTAGTTAGCGCTAATGACATTTTTGATAGAATGTCTCACAAGCTCTCCTTTACTATTAAGGTTTAATCGGAAATTCCTAACCTTTAAAAAGCTGGAAGCAAAAATGTGAAAATGTAGCAAATAGCTGAAGTTTGCAAACCCGTAGCTCAGAAACGGTTGAAAATACCTGTTGTCCTGTAAGGACCTTTTCGGTGGAGCGTCTCAAGGACTCTTATGCACTGTCAGGTCTGACCTTAAATTCGTAACCTTTCAAAAGATGGAAACGAAAATGTGAAAGTTTAGCAAACCGCCAAACTTTACAAGCCCAGATCTCAGAAACGGTGGAGAATACCGATTGTGCCCTATCAACGTTTTCGCTAGAGCATCTCAAACACTCTTCTTTACTGCTAAGGTTTGATCAGAAATTCCGAACCTTTAAAAAGATGAAAGCAAAAATGTGATAATGTAGCAAATTGCTGAAGTTTACAAGCCCGTAGCTCAGAAACCATTGAAAATACCTGTTGTCCTGTAATGAGCTTTTCGGAAGAGCGTCTCAAGGACTCTCATTTACTGTCAAGGTTTGATCTTAAATTCCTAACCTTTCAAAAGATGTAAACGAAAATGTGAAAAATTAGCAAACCGCCTAACTTTACAAGCCCGGATCTCAGAAACGGAGGAAAATACCGATTGTGCCCTATCAACGTTTTTGATAGAGCGTCTCAAACACTCTTCTTTACTGCTAAGGTTTGATCAGAAATTCCGAACCTTTAAAAAGATGAAGCAAAAATGTGATAATGTAGCAAATTGCTGAAGTTTACAAGCCCGTAGCTCAGAAACGGTTGAAAGTACCTGTTGTCCTGTAAGGACCTTTTCGGTAGAGCGTCTCAAGGACTCTCATTTACTGTTAGGTTTGACTTTAAATTCCTAACCTTTCAAAAGATGGAAACGAAAATGTGAAAGTTTAGCAAACCGCCAGGCTTTACAAGCCCAGATCTCAGAAACGGCGGAGAATACCGATTGTGCCCTATCAACGTTTTTGATAGAGCGCCTCAAACACCCTTCTTTACAGCTAAGGTTTGATCAGAAATTCCGAACCTTTAAAAAGATGAAAGCAAAAATGTGATAATGTAGCAAATTGCTGAAGTTTACAAGCCCGTAGCTCAGAAACGATTGAAAATACCTGTTGTCCTGTAATGACCTTTTCGGTAGAGCGCCTCAAGGACTCTTATTTACTGTCAGGTCTGACCTTAAATTCCTAACCTTTCAAAAGATGGAAACGAAAATGTGAAAGTTTAGCAAACCGCCTAACTTTACAAGCCCGGATCTCAGAAACGGTGGAGAATACCGATTGTGCCCTATCAACGTTTTTGATAGAGCGCCTCAAACACTCTTCTTTACTGCTAAGGTTTGATCAGAAATTCCGAAGCTTTAAAAAGATGGAAACGAAAATGTGAAAAATTAGCAAACCGCCTAACTTTACAACAGCTTAACTAACAGCGTTTTCGATAGAGCGTCTCAAACCCTCTTCTTTACTGCTAAGCTTTGACCAGAAATTCCTAACCTTTAAAAAGCTGGAAGCAAAAATGTGAAAATGTAACAAATTGCTGAAGTTTGCAAGCCCGTATCTCAGAAAGTGTTAAAAATACATATTGTGCCCTAATAACATTTTCGATAGAGTGTCTCAAAAACTCTCGTTTACTGCTAAAGTTTGATGAATTCCTAATCTTTAAAAAGTTGGAAGCGAAAATGTGAAAAATTAGCAAACCGCCAAACTTTACAAGGCCGTATCTCAGAAACGGTGGAGAATACCTATTGTGCCCTAATAAGGTTTTCGATAGAGCGTCTCAAACACTCTTCTCTACTGCTAAGGTTTGATCAGAAATTCCCAACCTTTAAAAAGATGGAAGCAAAAATGTGAAAATGTAGCAAATTGCTGTAGTTTGCAAGCCCGTAGCTCAGAAAGGGTTAAAAATACCTGTTCTGACAGGCAACCTTTTCGATCAAGCATCTCAAATACTGTCTTTTAGTGAAAATACTTGATCAGAAATTCCTAACCTTAAAAAGTCTGGAAGCAAAAATGGAAAATTTAGCAAATCACCGAAGTTTCAAACCCTCTATCTCAGAAACGGTTAAAGCTACCCGCTCAGCTCTCTAATGTCCTTTACGCTAGACCATCTCAAACTCCAGTTTTCACTGAAGAAACGTTTTATCAGAAATTCCAAACCTTTAAAAAGCTGGAGCAAATACGAAAAACTGGCTGCAAGAATTTGATAAAATTCAGTGAAACTATTCGGCCAACGAGGTGCAAGAATGTTTCGGTTGTTTTAAATTTATCTTCGCTTAAGTTCAGTATCCGGCCGAATATCAAAGAATATTTTATCGTGAAAAGAATCCGCCAAACAATTTTATTTAATCTCAGTTCGCTACCTCGGAACACAATAGTATATCTGTTTTTCTAACTCAATCCCGCCAAACTTATGAAGTCCTTTATTTGTTCCGACATTAATGACTTTTTCTTTTCCCATAGCTGCGAAAATGCGTCTTTTACTGACCCAGATATTTGCCCTTACGTGGAAATTCCGAATAAATCGTTCGAGAGATAAATGACGTGTGTTTTATACGAACACAGTGAGGGCTGGCGGAATCTTCGATACAAAGGGCACGTTTCTTTGTGGCTGCCTTTTTATTTATGGAAAATGGGTAAAAGGCCATACAATCAACACTGTTCTGAATCAATTTTCAATATTTTCAACAGCATTAAACATACTTCAACAATCAACTTAAACAGAACGTTTCTGAAGATATAAAATTGCAAATTGTCCTTTTAAAAAGCAGCATCCATGCAGATAGAAACGCGCCCGTTAGCTATTAATAATATCTCAGTCTTCTGGTATAATACTCAATGCTGAAGGCAAGTAGGAAGGCAAAATGTCATTTAAATGTAAATGAAGGACTAGTTTCGAGCGTTAATATGTATCGAAAAGAAACTTAAAACTGGGTCAATCTGCTCCGCTCCATCGATTTCACTCTCTAACAGTAGTTACAGTCTTTAAGGCAATTCCTTTGGGAAAAACTGATAAAAGTCACTTAAAAGCTCACCTCAATTCAATTTACTTAAACACTGTGTTTTCAGATCGTTTTTTTAGTCAAGTTTTATCATTTTTTGCCAACATTAATTATTCGATCCTTTTGTGTCATTGCTTCTACCACTTATTTTTCTGCTAAATAATTTTCCTCTGTGGTGCTTTCGTGCCTGATCTATTTCGATTTTCTAAAACTGTATTGTTGTCTTGATTTTAATTTTGTGATTTTTCTTATAAATTTTTCAATTGCCTGTCTTATTTAACTGGGGTTTTTTGAGTCACAGTTGTTAACCCTGCATTATGTGTAGGTGCTACTGCTTTTCTTACTGGTTTTCTTATTAGCATTCATAATTCGCCAGTTTTCATACATTTTTTTAGGTAACCACTTTCCAAGCGTCTATGTCTGCTTCCATTTATTTTCTTTTTTTTATTTATAAGTTTGTGCTAAGGATTTTCTGTTAATGTTGAAATTATTTCAATTTGCTCGCACACATTTGCGTAATTTACGTATTAAACAGCTCCAATTTTAGGCCGCCATCTATTTTTGAACTTTCTTTATAATTACTTTTGTATAATCCTACTTTTTCTAACGTTTCTCTGCAAACAAAGTTTTCCTGTATTTCAACTGCGTCCATTTACTAACAATTTCGTCCGTTTTTATCAAATTAATTCCATAATTTTTACCACTTTTGCCCTAAAAAACTAAACTTTTGCTGTAAAAACTTCGCAGCTCCTTAAAGCTTTCCAAGATTATCTGTTGACAAATGTGCGTAAATAAAAAAATTATTTAGTCCATCAAGTTTTCCGTGGCTTCTGTCCTCTGAGTTACGACTCCCAAACATGAAAATCGTGACAAAATGAAGTGAAATTAAGCAGGAAATGAAGCAATAAATACAATAATCAAACCGAGTGCTACTTAGTGAATAACTTCCATTGAACTTGGGGAAAAGTGGGAAGGATTTAGATAAGCAAAGAAACTACTAAACTATCGTCGTTGTATGCGTTGATTTAAACTCGTTTAGCTTCAAAATTGCTATAAACTTTTAACAATATCAACATCAACAAACTGCTCGAACTTGGCGGTAACTTTTAATGAACAGCCTTTTACTTGCGTTTGTGGCTGCATTCAAAACAGTTTAAAACCTGCTTAGCAAGCAAGTTTCTAAATTATGTAACTTTGAAAAAAATCGTATGTTTTGAAATTTCCCGGAAACTGTACGGGAGTTAAAATTAGTTCTTCCTCAGAGAAGCAAACGTTCCAATTACAGTAAATTTTCTTGAAGAATTACTGGGAATAAATTCTCCAGTTTGTTATGAAGTTGTGTTCCAAAGGCGAGCTCAAGTTGAGAATGTGTATTTCCCAGCTAGGAAAATGAGGAATTTCTTAAGAAATTTAAATTGTTTAAGAAATTATTTCAATTCCAGTTCCCGCATGTTGCTTGGTTCACGTCTGGAAGGAACATATTAATTTAAAGTGTCCCCTTTACAAATAAAATTGACGTGTCTTGACGAACTGCAAGAAAGATGTTTAGAATGGGAAGTTTTCAAATTGACACCCCGTATATAATAAAATGCGACAAGACCTAAATTTTGCAAAAGAAACACAAATAACAATATTAAAAAAGAACAATTAACTTCAGAAGAAAACACGTTACTTGGCTCTACACGTACAGCCTAAGCATTAATTAATTAAAACAATTTATGCTAATGGCATTGCTTCCATGCCAGTAGCCTCTAAACAAATAATTTAAATAGCACATTTTCAGCCCCCGAAAATCTACTCCAATTAATTGAAACCGCACCCAACTGAATTCAGGACGCACATTAGAACAATGAAGCAAACCAAAATTATTTAACTCGATTGAGAGAACCGGAATGTTGGCAATAACCAATCAGAAACTCCTTTGGTGAACATCCAAATCAAATTAAATATGTGGGCAATGCTGGCTGGGCTGTTTACCAGCCGCCAAAGAAGTGGAGGAAACAGCTCATTTCAACCTCCTGTTTCAATTCGTCCTGGAACGAATTTGAGGGATTTATTATGTGTAAAATCGATTTAACTCTTTTGCGCGAAAAAATACAATTAAAAATAAGCTGCAGGAAATTTTGAGTTGTCCCTAAACAGCAGGAGTTTTCATCATTTTCTCAAAAGTTTGCTAATAAACTTGAATTTTGCTTCCTTGAGACACACAAGCGTTCTAATTAAACGAATCTCTCTCGAAGCGTAATTTTGAAATAACGTTTCAGTTTGCCAGGATTTTCCTGTTCTGCTGCGAACTTTGCAGCATGGAGTGTTTCCAACTAGGACAAGCAGGAAATTTCGTGAGCAATTAACCATCCAGAATCGAGCTTCGCATTTTCAAATACATTTTATTGTGTGTAGTTCAATCAATCCATTTCAGCTGAAACATGCAGCAGGAAACTGTTTTTTCTCCATTACTATCAATGCCTTCAAGCTACATAGAAAAAACCGGAAATTTGAAAATACCCTAAACAAAGAATTCATGGAAACTGGAGAGTGTTTCTGGTTTTCAGGCCTTTGTGGATTAGAATTCCACAAGAACTCGAGTGACTTGCATGTGTCACAGGTGGTTTGCCTACTCGGCAAACCAAATCAACAGAGGAAACCCACTTAGCAGATACCAAGCTAACCAGAGAATAAAATGAGAAGACAAAGTGAGCAAACAATTTTGGAAAAAAAATGTTGCAACTAATTCATTCGATCAATTAAAGGAGGGTTTTCTGACAAAAAAATTCCCAATTAGTCCTAATGGGGTGGCTTCTACCGAACTAGAATATTTTCGGCTCCTCTTAATCCACTTCAATTAATTGAGGCCACGCACAACTGCCTAACTCTCTGGATACCTGGAAAACTTCGCAAAATAATTGTCTAATGAATGGAGGAACCGAAAAGTATTCCCTTCAATCCATCAGGAAATCTTAGGAGCAACCAGTCCAGTTGTTCTTTGCGATCACATTGCAAATTAAATTAAATCTTTTCTGGATGTTTACTGTTCCATGAGGATTTGTGCGTCGAAAAAGGTCCCATTCGAATTTAATTGAAGCTTGGATGGGATTCCAGGAAAATTATTTTATTATTGAATGGAATCTGAGGAGGTTATATGGCTTTGTCTGGCCGTGAACCTCGCGCGCCTTTGAGGATTTTTCCAAGTGCAATAAAATCGATTTGGAGATGTAGGGAGTAAAAAATAAAAGAATAAATTTAAAAAGATTTATTTTTTATTATTTCTAACATATTTTAACAATACATATATTAAAACGAAAAGAACTGTTAATAGTGCAATCCAAAGTCTTACTCTCATTTTAATGGTATCTTTTGATGATATACAGCTTCTTAGAAGGAGATTAAAGGACATTTACAGAGAATTTTTTGGTTTTTACAATGCTTATCTACCGGTATGGGGTAATAAGGTTTTTCGAACATCACATGGGAAAATTAGAAGATTTTGGCCAATATTTTCCAGTAAATATTTACAGATTGAACCACAACTTAGCTGCGTTTATATTATCTGTTTAATAATGTAAATACGCTTTTATTATATGCAAAATTTTAAATAAATAAACTATAGGGAACCTAAAGCCTGAACAACCCGACAAGCTTTCATAAATACCATCAAGTATTTGTTAAATAATAAATAAAGCGCGTTTATATTCAAATACAAGTAATTTTAGTCCAAAAATTATTATTCGTCAATAAATAGGCGTGTTTATTTCCACGTACATTTGCAGTAAATATTGAAATTGTTGCACATTTTGTCAATATAATGGATTATTTTTTATTTTTTTCTGTGATGTTTGTAAAGAGTTACGTGAAAACTAATAATAAACATATAGAGAGTGTTATTTGAATATCAAGCAAAACTTTAGGAAATTCAGATTCTCTGAATGATTTTGATGATTAAAGGGATTCCATTTCAATATACAGGGTGATAAATAATAAGCTAGACATACATATTTGATTTAATTGAATTTTTATTTCAAAATATTTCAAGGAATGGCAACGAAATTTAACCACTCCGGACATGGAAGTGGTTTTGATTTTTTATCTTTATAGAGAAGGGAGATGCAAGAAAACTTCTAGAAACAAAAAAGTTGCATTAAAAGTTGCTAAATCGGAGAAAAAATGAAAAAATTTGCCCCTTCCTGCTGTGAATGCATGCTACTAAACTTCAGCAATATCGACAAAAAGATTATGAAGTTATTTACCCAAAAAATCGTTTTTTTAATAGCTCCCTGTATATTAAGGAGAAATCATGCACTTATATAAAACTGCCTTCTTTGCATCACTTCCTAAAGTTTGGCTTCAGACCGTACAAATATTTCTTGTCATTTCCTCATCAATTATTTATGAATTTGTCTTTCGTTTACTGGAAGGTTTCATTTTATTCAAGAGTTAAGTTTTGTAACCGAATTTGCTTGTTAATTTTCTTGCGGTTTACTTTTTAATTCGATCTGGTCGTCGGGGTTTTTTAATTATTTAATTTCCTAAATTTTTGCCCCAAAAAACCATAAACACACGGATTTGTCGGACTTGGGTTGTTTGAATAATGTAATTTTACCAGAAAAAGAAGTAAAGTGTTATAAAAGCGCATATTAAAGTTCAGAAGTAAAACAGGTGATTCGGCCTTAGGTTCCAGCATTGAAAATTGCATTTTAAAGGCTTTTTTAATTTAATTAATTTTTAAATATTTTGAAATTACATTGGAAAGGAAAAATTACATTGGAAAACATTGGCCATTTAGTGTTAAATGTGGGGAGATTTTCAAGCATTTCCACTCTTTTCCCTATGAGTTTCTACAGACAGAATTGGCTTCATTGCAGCAATTTTGCGTGTCTAAACAGGTTGACCCAAAAACAAACTAAGTTTGCTGATTGATTTAGGCAAAAATCATATTTTAAGCACCCAAAATGTAAGTGAAGACAGGGTTTTAATATGAGAGATTGTCGAAAACATTGCGGGTTTTTTGTAAGGGTGTTTAGTTATTAAAAATCTAAGAAACCGTTTCTGATGTGTAGAATACGGGAAGATTAGGATTGAGAAACAGAAGAATTTACAAAATTGAAGAATTTTTTAAAGAAATATTATTGCAATTTCTTCATTCTCATTTTTTTTTAGTGAAAACTCATCTTCCTACAACAATGTGATAACAATGAGAAAAAGGTTGGTTTGGGGTAAAATGCAAATATTATTTTATCAATTTTTCATCAAAATAATTCCCATACGTTTCCGCAAAAAAAAATTGAAAAAGTTATTGATTGAAAAACTGATTAATTTATACCAGCAATTACTGTAACAATAAATGAATGAAAAGCGTAAATTAAGTGAAGGAAAGTGAACTGGACAAAAAACATCCAGTGTTCATTCAGCACCAACAAGAAAAAGAAACTGAAAGGGCCAAAGAAGAAAGAAATTGATGTTGCAAACAAAAAATTGAATATTTAGAAACACTGACAATAAAAGTGAAAACAGAAAAGAAACTAAAGAAACTTTTTCTGATTGAAACTTGAGTTGAGATGTTTAGAATTTACCCAAGATTCTGATCGAGCGATCATTTGCGTGGAAAAAAGGTCAACTTTCTTCAAAATAATTATTTCTACGGGATAAAGTGCAACAATTAAGATTTGGATAAAATTCTAAGAAAGAAAACGACAGAAAAAAACTGTTGAACAATATTATGCGAGCGAAAAAACCAGGGCCACAACTAGAAAATAATGCGAGGAATAAAACCAGAAGCCAGTAAATATCGGATGACAATCTTTTGGTTTCGAAATTTAGATTTCAAATTCAAAAATCTCTTTTAGTTTTATTTTGTAAAAGTTTTCGTATCCTTAAACACCAAATTTGCATGAGTCAACTTAATTTGCAGACTTTGTTTTAGTAATTAATTAGTCAACCACCAAAGATCTGAAAAGGTTGGTTTTGATGCCATTTGATAGAGCAGAGAGAGCTCTAATCTGCCAAAAAGTTTCAATTTTGTCGTTGAATTGATGAATTTTTGAAAATCTTTTCTATAACACGTTTGTCTGGATCAGAAAATTCTGCAGACTTGATTTCGATAAGCAATTCCTCAACATCTGCATTTGTGAATGCTTTGATTTTTAGACCATAATACAGAACAAAGTACAACTCTATAGATGCCGTGGTTATATTTTATTCCCACTATTCGCAATATTTTTGCACAATTTTTTGCAAAATCTGCTTGAAAACCTGTACTTTGAATGATTGGCTGGTTTTGCACACTTTGTTTTAATCATTAATTAGTCTACAGCCAATTTTTCTCAGAAGATTAGATTTGATATCTTTGGATAGACCAAAGAAATCTCTATTTCTCTGAAAGTTTCACTTTTTTCGTTCTGTGACGAATTTTTTGACAAGTTATAAAATCGTCCCTGATAACTCGTTTGTGTGCTACAGAAAATTCTTGACTGGACTTCAATAATTCATTCCTCATCATCTGAATTTGAGAAAGTGCCTTTTTAAGACGGTAGTAAAGAAGAAAATACGCTCTATGGATGCCGTGAATTTCATTTAAATCCAAAAATTCGCAAATTTTTGACAGTTTTGGAAAACTTTTTATGCATCAGCTAATGATGCAGACTTTGTTTTAATAATTAATTAGTAGACAACCAAAAATCTGAAAAGGCTGGTTCTAATGTCTTTGGATAGAGCAAAGAAATCTCTATTTCTCTGAAAGTTTCATTTTCTATGGTTATTGTGAAAGTTTTTCTAAAATATTCCAGACAACTTTTTTGCCCATTGCAGAAAAATTCTATTGAAGTGATTTCAATAAATAATTCCTCAACATCAGAATTAGCAAAAGTGTTGATTTAACGTCATAAAATAGCACAAAGTACGTTCTATGGACGCCGTCATTTTCATGTTAATACCACTTTTTGCAAATTTTGACAATTTTTTAAAAATTGGCTCGAAAACCTCTACTTTGTATGCATGAGCTGACTTTGCACACTTTGTTTTAATAATCAATCACTCAATCATCAAACATCTGAGAAGGTTGGTTTTAATGTCTTTCGATAGACCAAAAAACTCTCTATTGCTCTGAAAAAGTTTTCCTTTTGTAGTCCGACAATTTTTCCAAAATATGCCCGACTCTTTTGTCGATTGCAGAAAATTTCACAAACGGTGATTTCAATAAATAATTCCTCAACATTTGATATAGTGAAAACGGTGATTTTAGCTCCATAATTTTCAACAAAATACGCTCTATGGATGAAGTGATTTTCATCCAAATCCGACCTTTCACAAATTTGTGACAAATCTGCTTGAAAACCTCTCCTTTGTGTGCATCTCGAAGACTCTGTTTTAATAGTTATTTAGTCGACAACCAAAAATCTCAGAAATTTGGTTTTAATGCCATTGAATAGAGCAAAAACCTCTCTAATTCACTGAAAAGTTCAACTTTTGCAAACTTCTGACAACTGCATCAAATGATTATCATCCGATATTAATTGGCTCCTAATTGGAGCTCAACCGTCTGATAGACTTGTTTTAGTGTGTAATAATTGGGCCACCCTGTATGCTGACGCCTCCAGACTTAACTATGGCAAAAAGAGCGACTTTTTTTGAGAAAACCGACTGAGCGCCGAGTTGGAAATGAAAGTGGAAAAGAGTGAAAAACGTTGACAAATCCCTGCGGCCACATTAGGCACCAAAAGCAACCAAAGACATGAAAACATCATACACCTAATTTTAGAAAACTAAAATATTGATGTGAGCAAAGGCACTAATTGAAGATTAACCATATCAAAAGGTTAGAGAGAGACAAATTCCTGGGCGATGGGGACGCAAAGGGGAGATTTGGGATGTTGGAGCTCTACCAGGGTTGGACCAGCTGCAGCTGCAGTTTCATCGGGCAACGACAACGTCGAACTCCCACCAGCCGTGACTCTTGGACCCATGTTGTCGTAGTGTGGAACGGGCGCTGGACGCCTGGGAAGCGTCGCCATGCCATGATAGATCGGCTTAGGCCGATGGGGCAGATCCAGCAGATCCGGACACCTGGAGATGTCCACCATGTTGGGGTCGCGACTCACCGACACCGAAATGAAAATGTTGCCGTAGGCGCCCGCTGGCAGGGAGCTGGTGGAGAATTCTGGAGGAGGAGGGAACACGACTACCGGGAGGGGTTCGCGCTCGATCGTGATATGCACTGGAGGCTCCATTGCGTCCATTTCCGGGCCGATGGCCTCCGAACTACCAGTCCCTCTATCGGTGGTGGTTGCAATACTTACATCCAGCAACTTCTTCTCCTGGTCGGTGAAACTCACACTGGCTGGCATGGTGCGCATGTTCCTCTGCCGAGCACAGCACACGGCCGACACAGTTATCACAGTGGACAGTGATAGGACGATGCCGATCACCACCAGTCCCCACCAGACAAGCGCGGAATCCGTCTTGCTGAGAGTGGTGGCCGTTACAACTTCCGGCAGCACTAAACTCACGTTCACTTCCGCAGAGTCCAGGAAGTTCTTGGCCACACAAGTGTAGATGCCCACATCCACCTCACTGACATTGAGAACCGTAATGTTTACCCACTTTTCCAGCACGCCTTCCTCCGCCTCGATAATGAGCCAGGTGTGGTTGATTGGGTGGCCCTCGAACAGCCAGGAAACTTTCGGCTCTGGATCGCCCAGCACGTGGCAACCGAAGCTGACATTGCCTCCGGCTTCCGCCTGCACTTGTTGTTGCGGAAACGCGATAACCTGCGGAACGCAAGCAAACTCCGAAGAGTCCACATCCTCCCAATGTTGGTCAGCCAGAACTTCCGGCTGGTAGCAAAGCAGCGACACGGAGTACAGTTTGCTCGAGAGGAACCAATTGCGGAAACCGCGCAGCTCGCAGTCGCACCTCCACGGGTTCCCTTCGAGCAGCAGAGTTTTCAGATGCGCGAAACTCATAAAGGTGGCATCGGACAAGTTCCGCAATAAATTGCCCTTCAGGTTCAGGGATTCCAGAGCGGTGAGATGCACAAATGCATCTCTATGAATAAATTCCAGCTGGCAGAGCTCCAGCTCCAGATTCCTCAAATGCGGCAAAATCGGGAATTGAGCCTCATTCAACTGTCGCAACGGATTGCCGGTTAAATAGAGCCATCTTAGCCGCTCGTTGCCGTAGAACGTGTCAGGGTGCAGCAGCCGGATGTTGTTGTGGGACAAGTCAATCTCCACTAGGATGATTAGGTCCTTGAACGCGTCCGGGTGCACTTCATCGATCCCACTGTTCATCAAGTAGATCCTCTGGAGGTTGATCAGGCCCACGGCCTGGAACACTGCTTTAGGCAGGGCGTGCAGGGAGTTATGGGACAGGTCCAGCACCTGGATGCCCTCGTCCAGATAGGCCGGAACTGCTGCTAGGCCTTGTTTCTTGCAAAAGGCGGTTCTTTTGCCGGAAATCCACTTGCAGTGGCAGGGGGAGCGACAGTCAGTCCAGTCTGGATCAGCAACAGCCAACGCTAACGTCAGCACTAACACAAGAGCGATAGCCATTTCCTGAATTCATATTGGATCCAGAGTGTCCCGTTTCAATCGCCACACTGTCTTCGCCCGATACAAATTCCGCCTTGCCAGCAGCATCTTCACACTGTCCATTAGCGCATATTCGGTTTTCAAACACGCAACAAATTCAGTGTCCAAACAGCGAAACGCGTACTTTTCCCGGAAAAACGTGGACAAACACCGAAACTATCCAGACCTCGGTACGCCGCACTATGATTTTAGTCCGCAGCTTTATGGGACGGAGGCGCCGTTATTTGTTGCGTCGGCGTCGCCGATGGGGGATGCGCCGCCCAACCCTATGCAGCAAGAACCTGCTGCTTCTCACCTCCTGTCGAAGCCACTGAGACTTTTCCTGGATTTATAACAATTGATTTTCCGCACTGGAATTAATCATCGAATGGATATTTTGGGCTTTTCTGCACTAGGCGCCCACATCTGGCGCAGCTGCATTTCTGCATCTACACAGACTTTTAATTCCGTCTCAACATCCCATTCCATATTCATTTATTTATTTCGATGCAAACCAACCACAACAAAAGAAAGCTGAATCAGTCTGAAATTTACAGTGGAACTTAATTCAATTGCTATTTTTGGTGAACGTTCACAGAGTGGTAGAGTCAAAGGGGGTGGTTGTTGCAAAATTTACTGTTATTTTTTTTCAAGGGTTATTTTTAAAGCACGCAGAACTTAAGTCTCAATTAGTTTAACTAGAGTTTAAATCTGGTTAGCGGATTTTTTGGGAGACTATCGCAGCTTTTTTGAAGAAACTGGTCAAAGTTTTGCACCTTTGGCTCTTTTGGCTGGACTTTTAAACCGGCTGTGAATTTGCGAGTTTTCAACAGTCATGTGCAGTTTAGGTTCACTTGGGTTCGTTTCGGTTAGTTTAGGTTGTTTCAAGTGCAGGACTATGCATCTGACGGTTGAAACAGGGTTCTAAAGCATTTTTTTCACTTTCCATTTTTTCATTTTTCTTCACTTCACTTTTGTTCACACTTTTTGGGGCCCTAAAGCAGACAGAAACCCACCGGACAACCCTTTAGCTGAATGAACTAAAGCTGTTAAGTATAAATTTAGATATCGGACATGTTTTTTTGAAAAGAATGCTGCTCCTTTCCAGTCAAAGTTATGCCTTTTTGACTCTTTTCTCTGGACTTTTAAACTGTATGAAAATGTGCGACTTTTCAACAGTCAATTGCAGTCTAGGATAATTTGAGTTAGTTTGGGTTAGTTTAAGGAAATTTAGCCACACAAAGTTACTCTGTGGGTTTCAGATGTCTACTGCACAAGTATTCATCTGTTTATTTCGAAATGTATGCTTCAAATTTGAAAATTTGTTGAAAATGCTATCTTCAGCACAAACAAGTGAAATTTTCTTCATTTACGACCACGAATATCCATGTTCTCTTGTAAATCTTCAAGTTCTTCCCGTTTTTTTCATAGAGCAGTGTCTTGATCTATTTGGAAATGTATGCTTCAAATTTGAAAATTTGCTGAAAATGCTTTCTTCAGCCGAATCAAGTGAAACTGTCTTCATTTACGACCACTCGTATCTAGTTTCCCATGTAAACGTTCCAAGTTTCTTCATTTACGAACATTCATATCTACTTTCTGTTGTAAATTCTTCGAGTTTCTTCCTGTTTTGATATAGAAGCTATGAATGTTTTTCATAGAGCGGATTATAGGTCTATTAAGAAATATATGCTTCAAATTTGAAAAATTGCTGAAAATGCTTTCTTCAGCACAAACAAGTGAAATTTTCTTCATTTATCACCACGAATATCTATGTTCTCTTGTAAATCTTCAACTTCCTGCCTTTTTCATAGAGCGGAGTCTTGATCTATTTGGAAATTTATGCTGCAAATTTGAAAATTTGCTAAAAATGCTTTCTTCAGCCGAATCAAGTGAAACTTTCTTCATTTACGAACATTCATATCTACTGTCTCATGTAAATTTTTTAAGTTTCTCCCTGCTTTAGTATGACTGGTATGAATTGTTTATAGAGCGGTGCATTGATATATTTGGAAATTTGTGCATCAAATTTGAAAATTTGCTGAAAATGCTTACTTCAACAGAATCAAGTGAAACTTTCTTCATTTACGACCACTCATATCTACTTTCTCTTGTAAATCTTTCGAGTTTATTCCTCTTTTGATACAGAAGCCATCAATTTTTTTCATAGGGCGGATTATTGGTCTGTTGAGAAATGTATGCTGCAAATTTGAAGATTTGCTAAGAATGCTTTCTTCAACCGAATCAAGTAAAACTTTCTTCATTTACGAACATTCATATTTACTGTCTCATGTAAAGTTTTTAAGTTTCTCCCTGCTTTAGAATGGCAGGTATGAACGTTTTATACAGCAGTGTATTGATCTATTTGGAAATTTGTGCTTCAAATTTGAAAATTTGCTGAAAATGCTTTCTTCAGCCGAATCAAGTAAAACTTTCTTCATTTACGACCGCTCATATCTACTTTCCCTTGTAAACGTTCCAAGTTTCTTCCTGTTTTCATATGAAAACTATGATTTTTTTTCATAGAACGGTGTATTGATCTATTTGGAAATTTGTGCTTCAAATTTGAAAATTTGCTGAAACTGCTTTCTTCAGCCGAATCAAGTGAAACTGTCTTCATTTACGACCACTCATATCTACTTTCCCTTGTAAACGTTCCAAGTTTCTTCCTGTTTTCATATGAAAACTATGATTTTTTTTCATAGAACCGTGTATTGATCTATTTGGAAATTTGTGCTTCAAATTTGAATATTTGCTGAAACTGCTTTCTTCAGCCGAATCAAGTGAAACTGTCTTCATTTACGACCACTCATATCTACTTTCCCTTGTAAACGTTCCAAGTTTCTTCCTGTTTTCATATGAAAACTATGATTTTTTTTCATAGAACCGTGTATTGATCTATTTGGAAATTTGTGCTTCAAATTTGAATATTTGCTGAAAATGCGTTACTAAGCCGAATCAAGTGAAACTTTCTTCATTTACGACCACTCATATCTACTTTCCCTTGTAAATTTTTCAATTTTCTTCTTATTTTCATATGAAAACTATGAATTTTTTTCATAGAACGGTGTATTGATCTATTTGGAAATTTATGCTTCAAATTGGAATATTTGTTGAAACTGTTCTCTTCAGCTGAATCAAATAAAACTTTCTTCATTTACGACCACTAATATCTACTTTCTCGTGTACATTTTTCAAGTTTCTTCTTGTTTTGACATAGAAACTATGAATTTTTTTCATAGAACGCTGTAATGATCTATTTGGAAATTTATGCTTCAAATTTGAAAATTTGCTGAAAATGCTCTCTTCAGGCGAATCAAGTGAAACTTTCTTCGTTTATGACCATTAATATCTACTGTCTCATGTAAATTTTTTAAATTTCTCCCTGCCTCAGTATGGCTGGTATGAATTTTTATTGAGCGGTGTATTGATATATTTGGAAATTTGTGCTTCGAATTTGAAAATTTGCTGAAAATGCTTTCTTCAACAGATCAAGTGAAACTTTCTTGATTTACGGCCACTCACTATCTACTTCTCTTGTAAATCGTTCGAGTTTATTCCTCTTTTTTATATATAAGCCATTAATTTATTTCATCGAGCGGATTATTGGTCTATTAAGAAATGTATGCTTAAAATTTGAAAATTTGCTGAAGCTGCTTTCTTTGCATGAATCCAGTGAAACTTTTTCGTTTATGACCATTAATATCTACTGACTGATGTAAATTTTTTAAGTTTCTTCTGCTTTAGAATGGCAGTATGAACGTTTTATACAGCAGTGTATTGATCTATTGGAAATTTGTGCTTCAAATTTGAAAATTTGCTGAAAATGCTTTCTCCAGCAGAATCAAGTGAAACTTGGATTCATTTAGGACCAGTCATATCTACTTTCTCTTGTAAACGTTCCAAGTTTCTCCCTCCTTTGATATGAAAGCTATGATTTTTTTCATAGAACGGTGTATTGATCTATTTGGAAATTTATGCTTCAAATTTGAATATTTGCTGAAACTGCTCTCTTCAGCTTAATCAAATAAAACTTTTTTCATTTACGACCACTAATATCTACTTTCTCGTGTAAATTGTTCAAGTTTCTTCTGTTTTGACATAGAAACTATGAATTTTTTCATAGAACCCTGTATTGATCTATTTGGAAATTTATGCTTCAGATTTGAAAATTTGCTCAAACTGCTCTCTTCAGCGGAATCAAATAAAACTTTCTTCATTTACAACCACTCATATCTACTTTCTCGTGTAAATTTTTCATGTTTCTTCTTGTTTTGACATAGAAACTATGAATTTTTTTCATATAACGCTGTTTATGCATCTATTTGGAAATTGATGCTTCAAATTTTAAAATTTGCTGAAACTGCTCTCTTCAGGCGAATCAAGTGAAACTTTCTTCATTTACGAGCACTAATATCTACTTGCCCTTGCAAACCTTTCGAGTTTCTGCCTGTTTTGATGTAGAAGGTATGATTTTTTTTCATAGAGCGGGTATTGATCTATTGGGAAATGTGTGCTTCAAATTTCTTAAATGGAGGTCTAAATGCTAAAAAGCTAAATGTGTTTAGCGACAAATTACAAAACGAGGAATAAAGGAGAATCTAAAGGGTGACAAAACAAAATGCCTTGGAATGTTTTTTTAGCTTATTTCACAAGTTTCCAAAGCTTATTTTAGTCTATTCCCGCTTGTTCGTTTCATCGTTCCTTTTGGCTATCCATGTCAGCGTAAATATGGTTAAATAACGACTGATTAGACGGACAAAATAACGGTTTTGTCCGCTTATGCAAATGTGGGGTCCGAAATAAATGTTGAGAGGATTAACTCAAACACTGTCTGCAATCGGTTTAAAGCCCAAAGTCACATAAAACATTTAATTTGAAAAGTTTTTTTTCCGGTGGGGAATTCTTCTGGCCCGGATCGGCCAAACCGAAAAACCTGCGATGAATTCAGTTTGCCACTTAAATTTCCTCGTTCATTAAATACTGCTAAATACATAAAACTTGCAAAGGAAAATGAATGGAATTTAAATTAAAAAATTTGATAATAACGACACCAAAAATTGACTGGAAATTTGACTGTTTTTCAAGCAAGTAGCTCCTCAATGGCTATGAGTTGGAATATTTCACATCATCAGCTGAAAGAGGAGGAAATTGTGAACCGTTTTCGACCCGTAAATGTTATCCGAACGCCTGCTAAATGGAGTGTTTAAAATAGGAATATGTCCAGGAAACATAGAAAATCGCCAATAAATTCCTTTGTAAAGAATCTTTGACTTCTTGCCCTGTTGAAAAACCAGAAAGTTTTGCTCCTCAAAGTCTATTTGCTCAGGATTTTCGCATAATAAAACCCACTGCTGTCGCAGGAAAGTTATTAACGCGATAAAACTATCCCATTAAGCTATTCTGGTCGTTTCTGCGGAAAATGAGGGCTAATGGCAATGGGCTAATGTATCCTGCAAAATTTAAAAGCTCTCTTATAAGTGGTTGAAGTACCTGGAACACTCAATGGCATCAAAGCAAGTCCATTTTAACCATTTTCCCTTGTACGGTTTTCATTTCTAAGTGATTTATTTCGTCATAAAGCAGTAAATTAAATTGGAAAGTCATCAAGCTCAATAGTCGATTAATTGGCCGATGAAAAGTGCTGAAGAATCCAGTGAAATGGAAAACAAAACGATGTCAAATTGCTCCTGCATTTTGTGCGAAATCGTTTTTTGGCAAGAATTTTCCAATTGCTCAAAAACGCTTACAGCTACGAAAAAAAGGGTAGAAAACAAAAAGTTTCTAAATTGAATGCTGAATTGAAATATTTACAAACCCGTCTGCAGTGGCGCCCCAAAACTATGGTATGAGGGGTAAACAGGGGATTGACCACTGAAAAAGAATCACCCTGTACGTTTTCGAATTTATCACTTGCTGGAGAAAGTTGCGAACAATCATAGGTAACCTGTGTTGATAACTGGGATCAATTACCATAAAAACTGGAAGAAGTTGGGGATAAAAATTTTTTTCCAGCTTTCACCCCTTGAATCTCAAAAAGCAAGCGTTTTCCAATATGTATTTATAAGACAAATTAACTTAAAATAACGTGCTTTGTCGAACACAAAATCAAATGATATTTTTTTCTGTATACATTAAGAAATAATTGTATTTGATGTGGCAAATAGCGCAAAATTTATTAACCCTTTCCTGCTACAAATTACTGTTTATGCAGTTTGCGAAATTAATTGCTTCGAAATTTTAATTGCGATGTCAAGGGCAATTTTCAACCGGGAAACATCAATTTTCCTATTTTAGGCAATTATTTTCGCTTAAATATGATCACTTAGTAAAATGGACGCACAAGGTCGGTTTATAATGGGGCCTTAAATAGGCTGAGCTCAAAGACAAGCGGAAAATACAATTTAATTAAATAAGAAGTGTATTTTGAGGAATAGACAAAGTGTTGTAGATGTGAGGCTTAAATGATGTCAATGGCCACCTTTCTAGCCCGACTTTGCCCTATTAGATTAGGGTCTTCTTTCGGAAAATATGGGATGACGAGTTTGAATATTTTTTAAACCATTTCCAAGAAAGGCCATTGTAATGTTTCTTGATTATTTTTTCATGGTAAATAAAAGGACTTTTTAATCCATCAAGAATTTTTCTAATCCCATTGTATTCAGCCTGTTATAACTCCCTGTTTAGCTTCAATGACGCAAGGCAAACGCAACCGTCTGTAGAATTGCTGAGAAGTAACGCCGCTTTCGTCCGTCAGCTGACAGTGAGTGTTCAAGTGAGGTATAATAGTTGTCATCCTATGACACTTTTACGTCTTTGTGAAAATATTTTTGTCTCATAGTGCAGGCCCTGTTAAATTTGTCTTTAATAATAAAATCCTGCCGTTTATTTGGTACATCGCAGTCGAAATCAAGTGCGTGCTCTATCGATTTGCCAGAGTCAATCACTCCAATTGGCAAATGCCCAGAACGACGCTATTGCGGAAGTGAAGTTTGGTAAGTCAGTACCAATTTCTCATTGTTGCGAATTTTAGAAAGCATGTGTCCTTTCTATATTTGCAAAACCCATTCAGGCCCCCCCAGCCGCAGTACATTATTAGCGTGTCCATTTTTTTTTTTACTAATAATAGCCAACATTGCTGTGTCATGTACTCGCATCCTTTGGGGAAAATTCCACTCTACCAGTGGCTTTGAGAACGAACTGAAAAATCAGTTGCGATTTAAAACAGGTGATCTCTGTCAGTGTGCGAATTACGATTCGTTTCCCGTTTGCATGATACTGTTTCTTTTCTAATCAGACCTTTTAACACCAAGGTAAGTGGAAGGTCAACAACTCGTCAGCGCAAGAGCAGGGGCACAGCCCCATTAATAATCACTTGACAGCCCTCTAACAAGCTTCACACTAACAATCGCTTCAACTCCTACATATGAAACTGGTTCTTTAGATAAAACCTCAGTGAACCTGGCAGGCACATGTGTTCCTTTGATTGAGCACAGCTCCCAATGGGTTGCTGTTAAGCGTCTAATTTGTGCAGTGAAAAAACTGTGTTTTTCCAGCGTCCACTCAATGATTTTAGAAACTGTTTTCATTGTTTCAGCTTTTATGGCTTTGTTATCGGGGTTTCCACCTTTAAATTGCCTCTAAACTGCGATAAACCTGTACTTTATACACACATTGCATTAAATAATAATGGCCTTTATACGGCCATAGGTACATTAACTTGCTTAGTAAGCAGGTTGAATGATTTCCTGCAATAATTATTAGTTTATTAGAATCCAATTCCGATTTGCATTCTAGAGAACAAAAGCTATTCAGTCAGAACGCGATTGTTTATTATGGCTTTTTAATGGTTTTCTAGAGGCGTTGAAAGTGTCTTTGGCTTTTAATAGAATGTAACTAACTAAGAAAATGGTGATTTTCTACAAACTTCAGGTTTTTTATTTATTTAAGTAGAAGATGGATGATTCAGCAGACGTGCAAATGTCTCAAGAACCGCCGACATCTACACAAATAGTTGCTGAATGGCTTGAGGCGTTTGAAAGACGGGCATTTTCGCCGATGCTGATCAGCAAATACTGGCTCATTGGGTGCCGAAAATATACAGCCCCACGTTGAATGATAACTGCCTCAATTGGCAGTTTCAACGAAATGCTTGCTAAAGAGGCAAGTAACTTAGCAACTGTATAAGTTTCTCTATCTAAATCCCGCAATTGAAATTGTTTAGATTCTGTTCAACTCCTCTGGAACAGTTCATCTGCAATGGGGAAACTCAAGGGCTCTGGAACGGATTTGCCACGCGACGAAATACGCCTCAGTTTGTGGGCGATCTTCAAACTGGCTGAACCGACGTATTCTTGCAGGGAATGTGGAGCGGACAAAACATGTGTGCTTTGCGTGGAAGTTTTAAGCAGTCCACTCATAGGTTTCACAAATATCGGATAGGAACTTCAGTAGGTGGAGGATGCTGTGACTGTGGCGATATCGAAGCATGGAAAAGAGACCTTTTTGCGAATTACATCAAGTAAGTGAAAGCGAAGTACTTCGAAAATGCGAGCTAATGCTGCGTCTTTAAAGGTCAGTCCTTCTGAGGATGGATGATCAATGTGACCTGGCTCCTGATGTCCGTTGAAAGAACTAAGCAAGTGTTCCACTATGTTATGTGGTATGCGTTCAATCGACTCACGACCAATGAGGTTGACGCCATTCGTCTGGATAATACCTTCGGCGACTTGGAGAGCCGATATATTTGGCCTGGATGTCTACTGCACGATTTTATACAACGATGAAGCACATACATTTGACCAGGTTATCAGCACTTAAGCAGAGTGCTCAAATGCACTCAACGCAACTCGACAGAATTTGTTACGAGACATCGACCGAGAAGGAAGAGCCGTTGTAAAATGTTCAACATTTCAGGTGCGTGCCTCGAACCCTCGGTTCCACATTGTCTAAATCTGTTGATTAATTGCAGGTTTGTGAAGAGCTCAAGCACGAAATCGAAAAATACACTTCGCGACACGGCAGCAACCGTCTGAAGGTATAATCACTCATGCTCACATTATTGCCCATCAAATCTTCGCTCAGAAGCTAATGGTATGGCTGGAGAAGTTTTTGGGGTAACGGTAAGGATTCCGATCGGTATTCACCGATTGCATGGTAAAGTTGCACGACAATCACAAACAGTCTGACTTGCTCACTCAGATTATGATACACGATTCTTCATTATGGAAAAGCATCAGAACTCAGTGGCATCGTTTACTCATTGCTGGCCATGCTCCTGGAAGTATGACAATAAGAAAGCGCTGGCAAAGACTTCACAAAGAACTATACTCAAATTATGAAGGTAATTCTCCGTTCAACCCGGCTGAATGTTTAAACTCAATTGGTTTTTTCTATTGCAGGACTTTATCAAGGTATGATCACGAGCATTCATATTCGATTTCGTCGATATCAGTTCAACTGTTCACGGTGTGCCAACTTTAGCCCATCATCTAATAGCCAACGATGATGTTCTTTACATTCTAATCAACACGGTTCTGTCGGAGTATCGGCCCAGATGCAACAAGAATGGCAAGCTCGAATTCGAGCCGAAATCCTTCCTATCACCCGTTCAAACGCACATTGTTCATGCTGTTCGATCTCAAGTACCTGCTAACTTCCGTCCCAGAATCGTGGAACAGAAAGATTTGAAAAAAGTCCTTTTACATGGCTTTTGCGTCATGGTCAATCTTCTAGTGATGATGCAAGGTAAACAATATTTACTAGTGATAGGCGAAATCTTGCAAAGTCTTGTCTTGCAAAACGAACAAGACCAAGACTCTTGCAAAGAGTTAATTCTTCTAAAGGTGCTTTTCTTACACTACTGTTTACCTTTTGCTGGGAAAAACATCTTGAAAGTGTGAAGTAAGTTAACAAGACTGCGTCACCGTTCGGCCCAAAACTCCACGAGTTTCCATCCCTTTTTTTTATTAATAAACACTATTTACCTGCAGGAATGGATTCCGTGACCAGACAGGTCGGAATGCACATGGAATACGAACCGGAATGGGAATCCGGCTTCAATTGCACATCAAAGTGGCAAGATCCAACACAACATTATGGATGGTGTGCCACCGATAAAGTGGTTTTGGTGAAGCTTACCGCTTACTGTGAGAAGCTTGCAAGAAACCCTTGTTACGATCCACTGGAGGCTGGCAAAGCTCGCGAATTGGCCGACCACAGCACCGCTTGTCTGCACTATGATGTTTCTTCCAAGCGCAATTCTATTCACCTGCCTGTTTCAAGGCTGTGGCCGCCTTGCTATTACATTTGAAAAATACGGCCTAATTTTGATTAGAGTCCGAATTTCAGCATGGCAAAACCGCCGCCAGTGAAACGAGAATTGCGCGGTTCTTCGGCGCACAGTGATGATTGCAAAGGTCCACAAGGGATGTGGGACGAAGAACACGGATCATGCATATCTCTTGCACACGACTCGGTATTTCTATTACACAATGTGCAATGGACCACGGCCATGGCTGGCCGTGAATAACGGTGCGGCAAATCGGGCGCCTCGTGATTGGAACAGCCAAACGGTTTCTGCTCCCCTTACCTGAACGTTCAATCTATCAATTGTGAGCATTGGAAGCACTAGTGTTCGAAATCACCACTCTGACAGCTTCTGAGAGGACCGCATGCGACCAACCATCACACTTAGGGAAAGAATTACTATATCTTCTCCTAGCGGATCCGCGCGGCGCCCTCGGACGCACATCCGGGAGGAAGCCACGTTACCAATAAGGAGAGACCGACAGAAAGATTTTGCACGCTCATGCTGCCATTAAGAAGCACCGCATTCCGAGTGGTCAAGGTGCATTCCAGTGACCTGGAGATGAGGAGGACTATTGATGAAGTGTCGGAAATCGCCACGTTCAACGCAGCCTTGCGAACAAGCAACTGCCAAAGGTAACACATTCTATAAAAAGAAACGCTTCAACTTGGATTTCTGCGGGCACTACGAATTGCGCCGGGCAACTTTGCCGAATCAATGTCTTCGTTCTACCACTACACTAGGGAAAAATGTCCAAGGGCCGAGAGAGACCCCGCGGAAAACCGGCCGCAAGAACAAGAAGGAAATCGAATGTTGCCGGCCTCGCAACCTCAAACTCTGCGGCTTTCTCGTGTCAGTCACCTGCTGCAGTGCGAGGTGATGCTTTCCTCATGAAAACCGTGATGGAGCGCATGCCCACCAATTTAGGCTCGTACGTTTTCAGAACCACGCGACACAGTTCTGCTATGGTACAGTAGCATGCATTAGCCGCTTTGGAATTGGCTGGTTTTATTCCTCATCCCTCCCGCTCGGTTGACGAGACTTACCAGCGAAGAAATCGGGCAATTTCCATTCTCAGTTGTGGCAATGCCGCAACGGGAATCTTCGAATTGCATGGAGGAGTGCGTGAAGTCTAGTTGCCCAGGTGGACGCCATCGGGACCTGCTCCGTGGCTTTGCCGAACAATAACAGGGCTACAAAGGAAATAGGTGCCCTAAATATAAATGTTGAGAAAATACGGCAAAAAACACTCCTGGTTTCTTCTATCGCTATCATAGTGATGTGGAAGCAAACTGCGGAAGCCGTGAGACAAAGGACGATTCGGATAAACAAGAGGCGCGGAGCCTCGCAGCTGAAAACACGGGCAACAGATAATGGCCAACTGGTCCAAGCAGAAGAACTTTCTCAGGAAAGGAAAACGCCCAACATGTTCGAACACATTAACGTTGGATACCAGCGCGAGAAAACTCAGCGAAAGCAGGTGACATGGACGTGGACTGAGCTCCAAACTGTTGGTTCTCTGGCCCGAATCGATCGCGGGTATCAGCTCTGCAAGACATACACTTGCCTTTCTTGCAGGACAGAGAGCGCATTCAGCGGACGTCCTTACGATGGTATTGGGGATTTGTCCACCAAAGCCACCGTGTTGCAACACAGTCCCTCAACAGAGTATTTTAGCAACTTGCACTTGAAAATTAACAACCCCATTTTGGCTGAGGGCTTCAGCCCCGTCCAATACAAGACATGCGGGAATGTGAGCCGTGATTGTGGCGCGAAGTTCTTCGACCCATGTAACTCGGTTACGGAGCATCGGCGACTATCGGCTGCGCCATCCCTCTAGCTTTGATGTGGACAAGCAGGAATTTCGTGTCCCTTTAGGCGAATGCTTCTTATACTGTGCTTGCCAATCGTGCCGTCTTTGCTGGAACTACAGCCCATGTCAGCCAGGAAACGCCGGTGCCGTTTCAAGACTTTCCTTCCTGTGCTAATATATCGTATTCCAAAAGCACACGGTGTGTCATGAATCTTCACATGCTCGTAGCTGAATGCAGTCCACACCTGCACTGCACGTGCCTGTGTAGACGCCTTCAGTGGCACCAGCCCATGAACAGGCACACATGGCTGACATGCGACAGTCACACTGCATTCTGCAGCACATCAAGTGTTCTACTCGCCTCTGTGGGGTATTATGACCCTACCTAAGTCGGGCATTGTGGGTGTTCAGGGAGCGCGAGGTGGGCTGCAACCTTCAACATACGAGGCAAATGTTCAAAGTGTTGCGCAGTTACTTACACCCGAGGCCTCAACGGGCGCCTCATCCTGACACGAGGCTCGGTGTAGTCCAATGGCTTGGAAGTCTTTGGCTATACAAAAAAAACGCGGCTATAGAAACAGTTACCAGC
>JAJTJO010000060.1:151449-404135 GCA_024550625.1 Dendroctonus valens
AAGCTTGAAGGAGAATGGAACGAGACTTAAATGCCACTCCTGCTGCAAACGACTATAAACCCAATAACCTATGGTTCAGATATACTTAGCCACATATTGTAACGCTGAGATCGCCTACAATAAATAAATAATACAATATTATAAATATACAAATATACAATATAGATCTAACAGAGGACGATCAAATTTGCTGCAGAAACTCTGCGATTTCCACTTTAATAATAAAAAAAACCTGAGGTTTTTTTTCGATAAAACTTGAAACTCCTGGAAAATAAGAATTAAAAAGTTGATACAATGAGTTATGAATTGCAATTTAGATGGATTAGGGAAATTGCCGTGTTTTACGTCAACTTAATGTGCTTTAAACAAATTTTGTTCCATCCAAGATTTGCATTAAATTTTCGGAGTGAAAATTAGGGTTTTGTCATCCAGCCAACCACCAAAACTAAGAGTCAATTGTGAGAAATCCTTTTCTCGATTCAAATAACCATCGGACTTCTGGTGCTATTGGCAACGCAAAAAAAGTGAAAAACCCCAAGTCGTTTAATGACTTACTATTTCAACAACCATGGTGAAATAGATCAGCCGGAAAGATTTTCCTATTAAAGAGGATTAGGCCGTCTTTATTTGATCGAGATTTCGATATCTCTGGTTCCCACGAATCCCCAAAGCTCAGAAAAGGAATGATCCCCGGACGGGATCTAAAGGAAATAACGGCCATTCTGGGCGGGCGTACTTTTGTGCAACAAAGACTTTTGCCATGGAGAAAATATATCTTTAGCTAAATTAATCTGGAATGGCTCGCTCGAGTGGAAGAGGACGAAAAACGATCGGGGCATATTGAGCAAATCGAAACGTAACTGAACCAGATTGTGTGATGTATCTAATGGAAGTTAAACTAAAGATAACATTTCAGTTGTTATCGAGAAGCTGCGCCCTCGGAATAGACATTGATTCATGCTCCGCATTTGGGAAGTTGCTTTGTTGCTGGCAGGATTTTATGTGGTAGATATAACCCATGAGAACTCAAGCTATATCGCATTAATATGATTAAAAACTAATAATACGCTTTGACTGATGACGTGGATAAGGGCCTCTTGAATGTCCATCAATTAGCCTTCAAATTTGACTATTCAGAGACCCTAGCTCTCAGTAGTGGACTTTGAATTCTCACACTTGAAATGTGTCCATGTTTCTTTAAACGATATCGCTCCAAAATTTTTGGCGGGGTCTATTTGCACGAGCATCAAGGCCTTCGCCTTGGAGAGAGCTCAAATATTCTTCTTCATCGAGGCATTTGAAATTAAAAAGTTGCGAGCATAAAACACATATTAAAGGTTTTTTGCTTGTTGATGCTCAGGACTCTCTGATTGCAGCCTTCGGAGAGGCAGAAAGCGAAGTGGAAAAAACTTCGGGATCACAATGTGCTCAAGGGATAAAATCAGGGCAAACTTCCACGTTTAAAGTTTTCAATTTGTCAAAAATGGAGTTTATCAGCAGAACAAAAGATTGGAAAAAAACGTTTTCAATTATTTGTTGATGAGTTTCCGGAAAGGGGATGAAAACAAACATCAATCAGGATTCGTCGCTGCCCGTCTAAGTGCCCTTCCTGCTTCAGATTGATATTCGGGAAAATCGCTCTCTTTTTAACGAAGGTCCGTAAATATTTAAGCGATAAATACTCAAAAGCTCTGCACCAACTAAATGAATAAAGTATGCATGTGTTTCCTTTCCAGTTTGCCTGTTTTATTTCCGTATCATCCAAGAAGAGATCATTTCTCGTCTCATTAAAAGAACATTATTTGGGAATTTGCAGCTCATTTTTATACACCAGAAGCAAGGCAAAAAGGATCGAAAGATAATTTTTGGAAAAACCAAAAGAAATGAAGTCAATGTAATAAACTGAATCGGGCTTAGAGGGAATTTCAGAGTTCATAACGAATTGGAAATGGTGATCCGATTTTTTTTCAAAACCATCAGACAAAAATCTATTGAGAGGAAGTGGGTATGAGAAGGTCTGGGTTTCTCTTCTTCTTTAGTGCCTATCCTGTATGGTGTTGGCCATCCGTTTGTCAGATGACTTCTTACTGCTGATCTGAACAGGGTGCCAGAGGTCATTCCAGTCCATTCCACGGTGTAGAGCCACAAGTCTTCTTCGGCCGGCACTCGTTTGGCTCCGGGATCTGACTACATTAGTCAGCGGAGGAGATGGTTTTTTCGTTCCTCATAACATTGCCCAAATATTCAGCTTTCTGTGTTAATCATGTTCAGAATGTCACGTTCCTTTCTCATACGATTTCGCCCGTTGCATTTGTCACGCAAGCATGCATCGGTAACACAACCTTTCGAAAAGCCTGATACGTTTGGAGGAGGAGCTATAAGGGCCATGCTTCCCCCATAGAGCCTACCGCAAAATATGTACATCGGAGCCCGAAGGTCGTCTGGATGTTTAAGTGCATGTTGGACAGGCAAAGCCGCATGCACTTGCTATTCTGATTTGATCTCTTGCCAGTGGTCCCAGACTTGATCAGGTTGCAAACCGCGATACGAGATGCCTTGTTTGCCCGTAAAGGCCTCTCATTTCACGCAGAACTCGAGGTGTAATGCTGTTTTCATCACGGTACAGAATAGAGTATTTTTGCAGTTCTTCATCCCGCTATAGTCGCTTACGTTAACCACTCGATTTTATCAGCCTATGAATGTCTTCGGGGTGTGAATTGCACAGAACGTGTTGTGCTGCATATCTCAAGATGTGATAATCTGCCCAGATGGAAATGTTATTGTGACAGCTGAAGTGCCTCTTTAAACAGTTTCATGAATAAATGTTAAAACAAAATGGGGGAAGAATAACCTCCTGACGTACTCCTCTTTTGCCGAAAATTAGGCGGACAGGTTTGTCCAGGCGGACATTAGCTCTTTGGTTGTGTATAGAGGTTGCTTTAAAACGAATGCTCTTTCATCTAAGCCGCTCCGTTAAAGATCCAATAAGCTTCCGATGTCGGACGTTGTCAAAGGCATCGGTCCTCTCTGGATAGCACTGGATAGTGCTCTCGTGATGCAGCATGATGGCCCGCCTTTTCTGAAAACCAAATTGGGTCTCAGAGATATTTTGCTCTAACTTCCGTAGGTGCACGAATGGCTGATGTACATAACATTTTACGTGCGTGGCTCTGCGTTACTGATTCTGTGATCTTCAACATTTTCATGGCACTGTTCTTTTGCCGCGCCAACGACGAGAATAAAATGTGGACCAGTAACATTCCCTTGGCAGTTGGTCAGTCTCATATATTAGATTTTAAACAAATATTGGTCAGAAGATTACATTGATTATCAAAAAGCTTCAGAAAGGTTCTATGTTTAATTGGACGAGATCTAGAGATTTATTACGCACTTACAGCCGCCAATTGCCGCTGAAAGGGGTTTTTATTAAAGTTTGGTCGTTCAAAGGGCTCGTCCATGATACTATCTCCATCCGCATCTCGCCCTTTCTAGTACTGAGCATTATTACCTGCACGGCCATTAAATATACCACTGATATTTTCGTTTCTTCGAATTCCGGCCAGCTTCCTTTATTTTCTGTGCATCTGAAGGTATGGTTTCGGTGCAAATTCTCGCATCTTGGCAGTAATTGTGCAACCCAAAAAACTCCTTGCTCTTTATTTTTTTCCTGCCTCTTAAGGGCCTGATTTGATTTCCCATATTTTTATTTGGAGTTTTTCTTCCTGCATGAGCTCAAGATCTTTCTGTCATCAGTGTTTTTTTATTCGTCCATTGTCAGGTTGTTAAAGTATTTGTTTCATTACTTTGACGTTTTTGATTTTTTTTCCATTGCCGTTTCAACTCCTATCGCTGTTTCTTCGGATATCTTATTTATTTTGTGTTTAGTTCTTCTCCTTCTCTCTTTTCAATGTATTTTAGTGGAGTAGTCTGGTGGTGCTCAAAAAAAAAAAGTCATTTTGTCGCCCTTCTTCAACAAATGGTAACTGAAAACGAATAGAGGAAATTCAAATTCAAATTTGCTCGAAAATAGTCCAAGTTTATAATTTCGTTTCTATTTGCCCCGGAATTTTGTACACGAGATTGTCGGTGCTGGATACTAAAATTAAAAGTTGGTTGCCATTGTTAAAAATGTGGAACTCAAAATTAAATTGTATCTGTTCAAAAATAGTCCAAAACTTTGTAAATTTTTCGTTCATTTCTGACAAACTTGAAACACGAGCCTTTTTGGTGCTTGCTAAACATTAAAAAATTGTGCTGTCATTCTTAAAAATTGGAACCCAAATCGAAAAGAAGAAATGAAATTCTATCTGTCGAAAAAAAAGACTTTCAATTTATACATTTTGCGTTTGTTGTAGGCAAATTTTTGAGCGCACGACTGTTTGGTGCTCGCGAAACAGTTTTGCGTCATTTTTCAAAAAACTTGGGACTCAAAATGAAATAGAGAAAATCCAGATTCTATTTGCTCGAAAATAGTCAAAAATTTATACATTTTCGTTCGTTTTGCCCCAATTTTTGTACAGGAGATTGTCGGGTGCTGCATTAAAAAAAGTTTGCTTGCCATGTTAAAAATGTGAACTCAAAATTATTATTTTATCTGTTAAAAACATGGTCAATTCAAAATGGACATTTTTCGTTCATTTGGCAAAATTTTGAACCGAGGACATTGGTGCTCAAAAATAAAAAAATTTATCTGCAGTCTCAAAAATGGGAACCCAATCGGAAATAGAAGAAATGAAATTCTATCGGCTCGAAAAGACTTTCAATTTATACATTTTTCGTTCGTTGGTGGAAAATTTTGAACACAAGACTGCTTGGTCTCGTTAAAATCAGTGTGGTCGTCATTTTCAAAAACTGTGACTTAAAACGGATTAGAGGAATCAAATTCTATTGATCGAAAATAGTCAAAGTGATACCTTTGTTCGTCTTTTGTCCAATATTTGTACACGAGATTGTCGGGGTTTGGATTAAAATAAAAAGTTGCTGCCAGTGTTAAAAAGTGTAAACTCAAAATTTCAATTCGACTCTGTTCAAAATAGTCAAAATAGTCAAAAACTGGTACATGTTTGTTTCATTTTGACAAACTTTGCAAACGAGACTTTGGTGATGATAAAATTAAAAAAATTGTCTGCCCTTCTTCAAAAAGTGAACCCAATCGAAATAGAAGGAAATTAAAATTTATTGTCGAAAATATTTGATTTATACCATTTTCGTTCGGTTGTGGAAATTTTTGAGCCCAAGCTGTTTGGTGCTCGATAAAATCAGTTGTGCGTCATTTTCAAAAAAACTGTGACTCAAAACGAAATAGGAAAAGCAGATATATTTGCTCGAAAATGTAAAAGTTTATAAATTTTTTGTTCGTTTTTGTCCAATTTGTGAACGAGATTGTTCGGGTTGCTTGATAAAATAAAAGTTTGTGCCATGTTCAAAAAGTGTGTTAACTCAAACTTACATTTTATCTCTCTTCAAAAATAGTCAAAAATTGTCAATCGTTTAGTTATTTCTATCAAATTTTTGAACACGAGACTTGGTGATCGAAAAAATTTAAAAAAATGTCTGCATTCTGCAAAAAAAAAAATGTGAAACCCAAATGAAAATAGAAGAAATGAAATCTATCTGCTCGAAAATACTTTCATTTATACATTTTTCGTTCGTTTGTGGCAAATTTTTGAGCACACAAGACTGTTTGGGTGCTCGATAAAATCAGTTTTTGCCGTCATTTTTCAAAACCTGTGACTCAACACTGAATAGAGAAAATCAAATTCTTTTCCTCGAAAATAAATAGTCAAAATTTATCCAATTCCTTCGTTTTCTGGCAAGTTTTGGATGTAGTATTATCGGGGCTGAATAAAATCATTTTTGCGGGTTATGTTTTTTTAAAAAATGGTAAAGCTAAACCAAAATAGAGAAAATTAATTTATCTGCTCAAAATAGTCAAAACTTGTAAATGTTTTGTTCTTTTGGCAAATGTGCGGCAAATCACGAGACTCGATAAACTCATTTTTCTCTGCCATCTTCAAAAATGTGAAACACAATTGAAATAGAAGAAATTCTTCTATCGCCTCAAAATACTCTCAAATATAAATTTCGTTCGTTTGTGGAAAATTTTTAACACAAGACTGTGGTGCTCGATAAAAATCAAGGTCTGTCGTCCATTTCAAAATGTTGAATCAAAAAGGACAGAGAAGAACGAGCTTCTATCTGCCTAAAAAATAGTCAAAATGTACCTTTTTGCGGTTTTTAGCAACTTTTGAGCACGGACTGTTTAGAGCTCGATAAAATCAAATTCTGAGACTTTTTTAAACATCTGTATCTCGAAACGAACTAGAGGAAATTCGTAGCTAAAACAATTGGAGACTGAAAAAAATTGGCAAAATCCCAGTTAGTTTGCAAGTAAGCAAATAGAATAAGACCGAAAATGATCAGCTTCTTTGCAATGGTCATCTAGCAACTCGTTTGCTTAACTAAAACAGTATAACGACTTGGATTTGATCGACCAGAAGAAATAAATAAAAAAAGTGCACAGCACCGGAACCTAAATGAAAATAGTGGACTCAGTAGTATAAAAAAATCCGTTTATTCTAAAAAAACGGCTATCGACCTAGCTGGTCTTCTGCCCTTGTTAATAATACAGTCTTAATCTAAATGAAAACAAATATGAAATTCTCTTATTCTAGGTTAACAATACTATTAAATAAATAGATTTCAGTGGCAAGAAGGAATTATTGTATTGTCCACTAGTCCGTAGGCGTTTGTAAGTGTTCGAGTAGCGTTAATGTAGGGAAACGAAAGCGGGATTGTCTGCTTGGTCTTGTAAGACAAAGGGGATTCAGTATGGTCCAGTTGTAGGGGTTGTTTGTCCATTTTGTCTGTAGCTGTATGGAGTCTTTCCGAGATCTTTGTCATGTTTGTGCGTTCGTATAGTAGTTGGGTGGGGGGTTGTGTAGTGGGTTTTGGGGGGTGTCTTATCGTGTTATTAGTCTTAGTGCAATTTGTTCTGTTGTTTGTATATAACGTTTTGTCCTTTCTGTTTCGTTGGTCATGAGTATATGTCCATAGGCTAGCAAGGGTCTACAAATAGCTTTATATATTTTGGTGGCGGTGTTGTGCTAATTCCTCTGTCTTGTAGGTTAGTGATCGGAAGTGTTTTGTTCTCTTTATTGTTTCTGCCCTGATGTTTCGTATGTGTTTAGTGAATTTAAGTTTGTGGTCAATTGTGATTCCAAGGTATTTACGTCGTTTTTTGGTTGTGTCGTTTGGCCGTCTGCAGTTTATTGTAGGGGAGTCAGCGTTGAGTCTGTGGTTTGTGAGCAGAAGTTGGTTTTTTGACGCGTTGGTGTTAGTCTCCATTTATAAAACCATGTCATTGTGTGTGTTTGTTAGTGTTGGAGTCTTTGAGCTGCTCTCTCAGTAGTTTTGTCATGTACAATAAGTGCCGTGTCGTCTGCGTATTGTAATATGTATGCCGATCGTCGATTTTGTTCTGGTAAGTGTGTATGTATATGTCATGCAGTATATATTGTAGAGAAACGGGTGAGAGCGGGGGATCCTGAGGGAGACCTTGTTAAGGGGAAAAAGACAATGACACGTGTTTTGTCATTCGTATTGTAGTTGTCTGTTTTCTAGTAAGTTATTTATGGTGTTAGTTAGATCTGTTGGAGGTGTGTAGTTTGTATAGTTTGTATAGTAAGCTCCAAGACAGACACTGTCAAAGCTTGTGAATGTCCATACAAAGCAAGATGTCTTTCTTCAGTTGGTGGGTAGTTCGTATGTTGTTGGCCAAATAAAGAGCGGTAGACCGGTCGGAGTGATGCTGTTGGAAACCAAATTGGTAGGTAGGTATATACTTTCCAATCACTTGTCAAGCCGCTGCTTCATTATGCATTCAAAAATCTTGCCTAGTACTGGAAGCAGTGTAATTGGTCTGTAGTTGCTCGGTTGTGTATTGTCCAGTCCATTTTTGGGTATAGGGATTATTAAGCCGTTTTTTCCATGTTTCTGGGTAGTGGACCTCAATAAACTCGGGTTGTAAACTAATTTACGCCAAAAATTTTTGCAAAACACAGGAGGGTTTCAAATGTTTTTTCAAGCTCTGTTGCTTGTTATATTGTGAATGGGTAAGATAACAATTAACTTTCGCGTTGTGATTTTGTGGAAATTCCCATCCAATTATCGCTAAACTAAATACATTCGCCCAACCCAGATAAACATTCCCTAATGTAATGGGCATACTTCTGAATTAAAATCAGTTTGCAAACACCCTATGCTAATTTTGCCCTGGTATTTGTTAATTATCCCATAATTATGTCGAACAATTTGTACGGTTTACATCTCGTCGGCATGTTGGTAATAAACATAATAGAGATTCCTCGTTGTCGCTTATTTTTGGCCATGCCAAACCCTCAAAATTGCTAAAGCCCTATTATAACATGATGATTAGCATTGTATGTTGTGCTGTTTGATACATGTTGGAAATGGAATGTTAAAATGTCACTTCCATGCGGTTGTATCGTGGGTAAAACAGCCTCAGTTAATGGTTCAATTTTGCCCAGATTTACTAGTGAACTGTGAAAAATCCCCAGTCATCAATCAGCAGAATTACTTATTCTTATAATGCATGATATGCACAATAAATCTTCCCTCCATTTCCAAGGCACACAAGCTGCTTAATGTAAAGCAAACACGATAATAATTATCGTGCTGCCCTAATTACATTATGAAGCTTACTAAATTTCAGTTAGCAGATGTGTACGAGTTTAATCTAAAATTACACTATTACCGATATGTCTGCACAGCGCCCCACTGTTCTATTGATCTAAAATAAGCTGGAGATTTAGGGAAACTTTGAAGAAGCTTTTATTTAACTTGCCTCTAACTAAATGGCATGTTTCTGCTTTTAAAACGACTTCCAGAAACGCCCAGCTTTAATTAATTGAAACGGATAATGAGGAGTTGAAATGCCCCAATTTCAACTATTTTCCTCTAAAATGAGGCGGAAAGTCCAGATTTCCTGAAAATTGCGTGATTGCTTTCCCATACGTAAACGTACAGGTGCTTACCTTCAAGCGAGTTGCACTCATAGAAATTTCCATTTACGCCAAGTACCAGTGAGGAAATTGGGTTTAATTTGATTGCTTGCCAAAGGTGAAAAACACTCAAAGAATATTGTGATGGTCGTTAATCTATGGAGCAAGCGACTATTAAAAAATGTTCTGACACTAATAATTGATAAAAACGCGTAATAAATGCCCTCAAATTTTTTTTTTAATTACTCTCCTCTAGAAAAAATGACAAATATATTATTTTATGTCTTAAACGTGCTTTGAGAGCAAGATTCCTTTTTTAGGCGTCTTTCTTATTCTCCAAGATCTGCCCAAATGTCCCTGGATGTTTTCACTTATAACTCGGAAAAGGTTGAAATATCGGAGTCGCCATCACTCAGCCCTTTTCGATAGAGCGAATTCAGAGCTATATTTTCCAATACCGGATATTCCTAGCCCTTAAAAAATTGAAACCGCCTTGGCTGAAAACCCGTATCTTAAAAGCGGTTGAAAATACTAGTGCTTCCAACCAGGTTAAAGAGCTGATTAGAAACTGTCTTTCACTAATTTGTTTCTCCTATCTCCTAACCTTTAAACAGTTGGAAGCAAAAATAAGAAAATTTAAGAAATCGCCAAAGTTTGAAAGCCTGGATCTCAGAAACGGTTGAGAATATTTAGTTAGCGCTAATGACATTTTTGATAGAATGTCTCACAAGCTCTCCTTTACTATTAAGGTTTAATCGGAAATTCCTAACCTTTAAAAAGATGGAAGCAAAAATGTGAAAATATAGCAAATTGCTGAAGTTTGCAAGCGCGAGCGTCAACCAGAAACGGTTGAAGATACCTGTTGTCCTGTAATGAGCTTTTCGGAAGAGCGTCTCAAGGCCTCTCATTTACTGTCAAGGTTTGACCTTAAATTCCTAACTTTTCAAAAGATGTAAACGAAAATGTGGAAAATTATCAAAGCGCCTAACTTTAACAAGCCCAGATCTCAGAAACGATGGAGATTACCGATTGTGCCCTAACAACGTTTTCGATAGAGCATCTCAAACACTCTTCTTTACTGCTAACGTTTGAACAGAAATTCCTAACCTTTAAAAAGCTGGAAGCAAAAATGTGAAAATGTAGCAAATAGCTGAAGTTTGCAAGCCCGTAGCTCAGAAACGGTTGAAAATACTTGTTTGTCCTGTAAGGACCTTTTCGGTAGAGCGTCTCAAGGACTCTCATTTACTGTCAGGTTTGACCTTAAATTCCTAATCTTTCAAAAGATGGAAAACGAAAATGTGAAAGTTTAGCAAGCCGCCAAACTTACAAGCCCAGATCTCAGAAACGGTGGAGAATACCGAATGTGCCCTAACAACCTTTTCGATAGAGCATGTCAACACTCTTCTTTACTGCTAAGGTTGAACAGAAATTCCTAACCTTTAAAAGCTGGAAGCAAAAAATGTGAAAATGTAGCAAATAGCTGAAGTTTGCAAGCCCGTAGCTCAGAAACGGTTGAAAATACATGTTGTCCTGTACGGACCTTTTCGGTAGAGCGTCTCAAGGACTCTCATTTACTGTCAAGGTTTGATCTTAAATTCCTAACCTTTCAAAGGATGTAAACGAAAATGTGAAAAATTAGCAAACCCGCCAAACTTTACAAGCCCAGATCTCAGAAACGATGGAGATTACCGATTGTGCCCTAACAACGTTTTCGATAGAGCATCTCAAACACTCTTCTTTACTGCTAACGTTTGAACAGAATTCCTAACCTTTAAAAAGCTGGAAGCAAAAATGTGAAAATGTAGCAAATAGCTGAAGTTTGCAAGCCCGTAGCTCAGAAACGGTTGAAAAATACTTGTTGTCCTGTAAGGACCCTTTTCGGTAGAGCGTCTCCAGGACTCTCATTTACTGTCAGGTTTGACCTTAAATTCCTAACCTTTCAAAAGATGGAAACGAAAATGTGAAAGTTTAGCAAACCGCCAAACTTTACAAGCCCAGATCTCAGAAACGGTGGAGATTACCGATTGTGCCCTAACAACGTTTTCGATAGAGCATCTCAAACACTCTTCTTTACTGCTAAGGTTTGAACAGAAATTCCTAACCTTTAAAAAGCTGGAAGCAAAAATGTGAAAATGTAGCAAATAGCTGAAGTTTGCAAGCCCGTAGCTCAGAAACGGTTGAAAATACCTGTTGTCCTGTAAGGACCTTTTCGGTAGAGCGTCTCAAGGACTCTCATTTACTGTCAAGGTTTGATTCTTAATTCCTAACCTTCAAAGGATGTAAACGAAAATGTGAAAAATTAGCAAACTGCCTAACTTACAAGCCCGGATCTCAGAAACGTGGAGATACCCAGTGTGCCCTATACCAACGTTTTTGATAGAGCATCTCAAACACTCTTCTTTACTGCTAAGGTTTGATCAGAAATTCCGAACTTTAAAAAGGTGGAAGCAAAAATGTGAAAATGTAGCAAATTGCTGAAGTTTACAAGCCCGTAGCTCAGAAACCATTGAAAATACCTGTTGTCCTGTAATGAGCTTTTCGGTCAGAGAGTCTCAAGAACTCTCATTTACTGTCAGGTTTTAATCTTAAATTCCTAACCTTTCAAAGGATGTACACGAAAATGTGAAAATTAGCAAACCGCCTAACTTTACAAAGCCCAGGATCTCAGAAAGCGGGGGAAAATACCGATTGTGCCATATCAACGTTTTTGATAGAGCGTCCTCAAACCTCTTCTTAAATGCTAAGGTTTGATCAGAAATTCCGAACCTTTAAAAGATGAAAGCAAAAATGTGATAATGTAGCAAATTTGCTGAAGTTTACAAGCCCGTAGCTCAGAAACGACTAAAAATACCTGTTGTCCTGTAATGACCTTTTCGGTAGAGCGCCTCAAAGACTCTCATTTACTGTGAAGGTTTGACCTTAATTCCTAACCTTTCAAAAGATCGAAACGAAAATGTGAAAGTTTAGCACACAGCCAAACTTTACAAGCCCAGATCTCAGAAACGGTGGAGAATACCGATTGTGCCCTATCAAAGTTTTGATAGAGCGGCTCAAACACTCTTCTTTACTGCTAAGGTTTCATCAGAAATTCCGAAGCTTTAAAAAGATGGAAACGAAAATGTGAAAAATTGGCAAACCGCCTAACTTTACAAGCCCGGATCTCAGAAACGGTGGAGAATACCGATTGTGCCCTAACAACGTTTTCGATAGAGCGTCTCAAACACTCTTCTTTACTGCTAAGATTTGATCAGAAATTCCTAACCTTTAAAAAGCTGGAAGCAAAAATGTGAAAATGTAACAAATTGCTGAAGTTTGCAAGCCCGAGCTCAAAAACGGTTGAAAATATGTGTTGTCCTGTAAGGACCTTTTCGGTAGAGCGTCTCAAGGACTCTCATTTACTGTCAAGGTTTGATCTTAAATTCCTAACCTTTCAAAAGATGGAAACGAAAATGTGAAACTTTAGCAAACCGCCAAACTTTACAAGCCCGGATCTCAGAAACGGTGGAGAATACTGATTGTGCCCTATCAACGTTTTTGATAGAGCGCTTCAAACACTCTTCTTTACAGCTAAGGTTTGATCAGAAATTCCTAACCTTTAAAAATCTGGAAGAAAAATGTGAAAATGTAGCAAATTGTTGAAGTTTGCAAACCCGTATCTCAGAAAGGGTTAAAAATACCTATTGTGCCCTGATAACATTTTCGATAGAGTGTCTCAAAACGATAGATAGAGTGTCTCTAATCTTTAAAAAGTTGGAAGCAAAAGTGTGAAAATTTAGCAAACCGCCAAACTTTACAAGGCCGTATCTCAGAAACGGTGGAGAATACCTATTGTGCCCTAATAAGGTTTTCGATAGAGCGTCTCAAACACTCTTCTTTACTGCTAAGGTTTGATCAGAAATTCCCAACCTTAAAAAGGTGGAAGCAAAAATGTGAAAATTTAGCAATTCGCCAAACTTTACAAGCCCGTATCTCAGAAAGGGTTAAAAATACCTGTTCTGGCAGGCAACTTTTTCGATCAAGCATCTCAAATACTGTCTTTTAGTGAAAATACTTGATCAGAAATTCCTAACCTTAAAAAGCCTGGAAGCAAAAATGGAAAATTTAGCAAATCACCGAAGTTTCAAACCCTCTATCTCAGAAACGGTTAAAGCTACCCGCTCAGCTCTCTAATGACGTTTACGCTAGACCATCTCAAACTCCAGTTTTCACTGAAGAAACGTTTTTATCAGAAATTCCAAACCTTTAAAAAGCTGGAGCAAATACGAAAAACTGGCTGCAAGAATTTGATAAAATTCAGTGAAACTATTCGGCCAACGAGGTGCAAGAATGTTTCGGTTGTTTTAAATTTATCTTCGCTTAAGTTCAGTATCCGGCCGAATATCAAGAATATTTTATCGTGAAAAGAATCCGCCAAACAATTTTATTTAATCTCAGTTCGCTACCTCGGAACACAATAGTATATCTGTTTTTCTAACTCAATCCCGCCAAACTTATGAAGTCCTTTATTTGTTCCGACATTAATGACTTTTTCTTTTCCCATAGCTGCGAAAATGCGTCTTTACTGACCCAGATATTTGCCCTTACGTGGAAATTCCGAATAAATCGTTCGAGAGATAAATGACGTGTGTTTTATACGAACACAGTGAGGGCTGGCGGAATCTTCGATACAAAGAGCACGTTTCTTTCTGGCTGCCTTTTATTTATGGAAAATGGGTAAAATGCCATTCAATCAACACTGTTCTGAATCAATTTTCAATATTTTCAACAGCATTAAACATACTTCAACAATCAACTTAAACAGAACGTTTCTGAAGATATAAAATTGCAAATTGTCCTTTTAAAAAGCAGCATCCATGCAGATAGAAACGCGCCCGTTAGCTATTAATAATATCTCAGTCTTCTGGTATAATACTCAATGCTGAAGGCAAGTAGGAAGGCAAAATGTCATTTAAATGTAAATGAAGGACTAGTTTCGAGCGTTAATATGTATCGAAAAGAAACTTAAAACTGGGTCAATCTGCTCCGCTCCATCGATTTCACTCTCTAACAGTAGTTACAGTCTTTAAGGCCATTCCTTTGGGAAAACTGATAAAAGTCACTAAAAGCTCACCTCAATTCAATTTACTTAAACACTGTGTTTTCAGATCGTTTTTTTAGTCAAGTTTTATCATTTTTTGCCAACATTAATTATTCGATCCTTTTGTGTCATTGCTTCTACCACTTATTTTTCTGCTAAATAATTTTCCTCTGTGGTGCTTTCGTGCCTGATCTATTTCGAGTTTCTAAAACTGTATTGTTGTCTTGATTTTAATTTTGTGATTTTTCTTATAAATTTTTCAATTGTCTGTCTTATTTATGACAAAACTGGGGTTTTTTCAGTCACAGTTGTTAACCCTGCATTATGCGTAGTTGCTACTGCTTTTCTTTCTGGTTTTCTTATTAGCATTCATAATTCACCAGTTTTCATACATTTTTTTAGGTAACCACTTTCCAAGCGTCTATGTCTGCTTCCATTTATTTTCTTTTTTTATTTATAAGTTTGTGCTAAGGATTTTCTGTTAATGTTGAAATTATTTCAATTTGCTCGCACACATTTGCGTAATTTACGTATTAAACAGCTCCAATTTTAGGCCGCCATCTATTTTTGAACTTTCTTTATAATTACTTTTGTATAATCCTACTTTTTCTAACGTTTCTCTGCAAACAAAGTTTTCCTGTATTTCAACTGCGTCCATTTACTAACAATTTCGTCCGTTTTTATCAAATTAATTCCATAATTTTTACCACTTTTGCCCTAAAAAACTAAACTTTTGCTGTAAAACTTCGGAGCTCCTTAAAGCTTTCCAAGATTATCTGTTGACAAATGTGCGTAAATAAAAAAATTATTTAGTCCATCAAGTTTTCCGTGGCTTCTGTCCTCTGATTACGACTCCCAAACATGAAAATCGTGACAAAATGAAGTGAAATTAAGCAGGAAATGAAGCAATAAATACAATAATCAAAACCGAGTGCTACTTAGTGAATAACTTCCATTGAACTTGGGGAAAAGTGGGAAGGATTTAGAATAAGCAAAGAAACCAGTAAACTATCGTCGTTGTATGCGTTGATTTAAACTCGTTTAGCTTCAAAATTGCTATAAACTTTTAACAATATCAACATCAACAAACTGCTCGAACTTGGCGGTAACTTTTAATGAACAGCCTTTTACTTGCGTTTGTGGCTGCATTCAAAACAGTTTTAAAACCTGCTTAGCAAGCAAGTTTCTAATTATGTAACTTTGAAAAAAATCGTATGTTTTGAAATTTCCCGGAAACTGTACGGGAGTTAAAATTAGTTCTTCCTCAGAGAAGCAAACGTTCCAATTACAGTAAAATTTTCTTGAAGATTACTGGGAATAAATTCTCCAGTTTGTTATGAAGTTGTGTTCCAAAGGCGAGCTCAAGTTGAGAATGTGTATTTCCCAGCTAGGAAAATGAGGAATTTCTTAAGAAATTTAAATTGTTTAAGAAATTATTTCAATTCCAGTTCCCGCATGTTGCTTGGTTTCACGTCTGGAAGGAACATATTAATTTAAAGTGTCCCCTTTACAAATATAAATTGACGTGTCTTGACGAACTGCAAGAAAGATGTTAGAATGGGAAGTTTTCAAATTGAAACCCCATATATATAAATGCGACAAGAACTTTTAAAGTTTTGACGAAACTAAGACCTAAAATTTGCAAAAGAAACACAAATAACAATATTAAAAAAGAACAATTAACTTCAGAAGAAAACACGTTACTGGCTCTACACGTACAGCCTAAGCATTAATTAATTAAAACAATTTATGCTAATGGCATTGCTTCCATGCCAGTAGCCTCTAAACAAATAATTTAAATAGCACATTTTCAGCCCCCGAAAATCTACTCCAATTAATTGAAACCGCACCCAACTGAATTCAGGACGCACATTAGAACAATGAAGCAAACCAAATTATTTAACTCGATTGAGAGAACCGGAATGTTGGCAATAACCAATCAGAAACTCCTTTGGTGAACATCCAAATCAAATTAAATATGTGGGCAATGCTGGCTGGGCTGTTTACCAGCCGCCAAAGAAGTGGAGGAAACAGCTCATTTCAACCTCCTGTTTCAATTCGTCCTGGAACGAATTTGAGGGATTTATTATGTGTAAAATCGATTTAACCTCTTTTGCGCGAAAAAATACAATTAAAAATTAGCTGCAGGAAATTTTGAGTTGTCCCTAAACAGCAGAGTTTTCATCATTTTCTCAAAAGTTTGCTAATAAACTTGAATTTGCTGCCCTTGAGACACACAAGCGTTCTAATTAAACGAATCTCTCTCGAAGCGTAATTTTGAAATAACGTTTCAGTTTGCCAGGATTTTTCCTGTTCTGCTGCGAACTTTGCAGCAGGGAGTGTTTCCAACTAGGACAAGCAGGAAATTTCGTGAGCAATTAACCATCCAGAATCGAGCTTCGCATTTTCAACTACATTTATTGTGTGTAGTTCAATCAATCCATTTCAGCTGAAACATGCAGCAGGAAACTGTTTTTCTCCATTACTATCAATGCCTTCAAGCTACATAGAAAAAACCGGATATTTGAAAATACCCTAAACAAAGAATTCATGGAAACTGGAAAGTGTTTCTGGTTTCAGGCCTTTGTGGATTAGAATTCCACAAGAACTCGAGTGACTTGCATGTTCACAGGTGGTTTGCCTACTCGGCAAACCAAATCAACAGAGGAAACCCACTTAGCAGATACCAAGCTAACCAGAGAATAAAATGAGAAGACAAAGTGAGCAAACAATTTTGGAAAAAAAATGTTGCAACTAATTCATTCGATCAATTAAAGGAGGGTTTTCTGACAAAAAAATTCCCAATTAGTCCTAATGGGGTGGCTTCTACCGAACTAGAATATTTTCGGCTCCTCTTAATCCACTTCAATTAATTGAGGCCACGCACAACTGCCTAACTCTCTGGATACCTGGAAAACTTCGCAAAATAATTGTCTAATGAATGGAGGAACCGAAAGTATTCCCTTCAATCCATCAGGAAATCTTAGGAGCAACCAGTCCAGTTGTTCTTTGCGATCACATTGCAAATTAAATTAAATCTTTTGCTGGATGTTTACTGTTCCATGAGGATTTGTGCGTCGAAAAAGGTCCCATTCGAATTTAATTGAAGCCTTGGATGGATTCCGAGGGAAATTATTTTATTATTGAATGGAATCTGAGGAGGTTATATGGCTTTGTCTGGCCGTGAACCTCGCGCGCCTTTGAGGATTTTTCCAAGTGCAATAAAATCGATCTTGGAGATGTAGGGAGTAAAAAAATAAAAGAATAAATTTAAAAAGATTTATTTTTTATTATTTCTAACATATTTTAACAATACATATATTAAAACGAAAAGAACTGTTAATAGTGCAATCCAAAGTCTTACTCTCATTTAATGGTATCTTTTGATGATATACAGCTTCTTAGAAGGAGATTAAAGGACATTTACAGAGAATTTTTTGGTTTTTACAATGCTTATCTACCGGTATGGGGTAATAAGGTTTTTCGAACATCACATGGGAAAATTAGAAGATTTTGGCCAATATTTTCCAGTAAATATTTACAGATTGAACCGCAACTTAGCTGCGTTTATATTATCTGTTTAATAATGTAAATACGCTTTTATTATATGCAAAATTTTAAATAAATAAACTATAGGGAACCTAAAGCCTGAATAACCCGACAAGCTTTCATAAATACCAGCAAGTATTTGTTAAATAATAAATAAAGCGCGTTTATATTCAAATACAAGTAATTTTAGTCCAAAAATTATTATTCGTCAATAAATAGGCGTGTTTATTTCCACGTACATTTGCAGTAAATATTGAAATTGTTGCACATTTTGTCAATATAATGGATTATTTTTTATTTTTTTCTGTGATGTTTGTAAAGAGTTACGTGAAAACTAATAATAAACATATACAGAGTGTTATTTGAATATCAAGCAAAACTTTAGGAAATTCAGATTCTCTGAATGATTTTGATGATTAAAGGGATTCCATTTCAATATACAGGGTGATAAATAATAAAGCTGGACATACATATTTGATTTATTTCAATTTTTATTTCAAAATATTTCAAGGAATGGCCGCGAAAACCAACCCGTTTTGATATGATTTAATTAATTTAACCACTCCGGACATGGAAGTGGTTTTGATTTTTTATCTTTATAGAGAAGGGAGATGCAAGAAAACTTCTAGAAACAAAAAAGTTGCATTGAAAGTTGCTTAATCGGAGAAAAAAGGAAAAAATTTGCCCCTTCCTGCTGTGAATGCATGCTACTAAACTTCAGCAATATCGACAAAAAGATTATGAAGTTATTTACCCAAAAAATCGTTTTTTAAATAGCTCCCTGTATATTAAGGAGAAATCATGCACTTATATAAAACTGCCTTCTTTGCATCACTTCCTAAAGTTTGGCTTCAGACCGTACAAATATTTCTTGTCATTTCCTCATCAATTATTTATGAATTTGTCTTTCATTTACTGGAAGGTTTCATTTTATTCAAGAGTTAAGTTTTGTAACCGAATTTGCTTGTTAATTTTCTTGCGGTTTACTTTTTAATTCGATCTGGTCGTCGGGGTTTTTTAATTATTTAATTTCCTAAATTTTTGCCCCAAAAAACCATAAACACACGGATTTGTCGGACTTGGGTTGTTTGAATAATGTAATTTTACCAGAAAAAGAAGTAAAGTGTTATAAAAGCGCATATTAAAGCTCGGAAGTAAAACAGGTGATTCGGCCTTAGGTTCCAGCATTGAAAATTGCATTTTAAAGGCTTTTTTAATTTAATTAATTTTTAAATATTTTGAAATTACATTGGAAAGGAAAAATTACATTGGAAAACATCGGCCATTTAGTGTTAAATGTGGGGAGATTTTCAAGCATTTCCACTCTTTTCCCTATGAGTTTCTACAGACAGAATTGGCTTCATTACAGCAATTTTGCGTGTCTAAACAGGTTGACCCAAAAACAAACTAAGTTTCCTGATTGATTTAAGCAAAAATCGTATTTTAAGCACCCAATATGTAAGTGAAAACAGGGTTTTAATATGAGAGATTGTCGAAAACATTGCGGGTTTTTTGTAAGGGTGTTAAGTTATTAAAAATCTAAGAAACCGTTTCTGATGTGTAGAATACGGGAATTGAGAAACAGAAGAATTTACAAAAATTGAAGAATTTTTTAAAGAAATATTATTGCAATTTCTTCATTCTCATTTTTTTTATGGAGTTGTTTTTTTAGGAAAGTGAACTGGACAAAAAACATCCAGTGTTCATTCAGCACCAACAACAAAAAAAAACTGTGAAAGGGTCAAAGAAGAAAGAAATTGATGTTGCAAACAAAAAATTGAATATTTAGAAACACTGACAATAAAAGTGAAAAACAGAAAACAAACTAAAGAAACTTTTTCTGATTGAAACTTGAGTTGAGATGTTTAGAATTTACCCAAGATTCTGATCGAGCGATCATTTGCGTGGAAAAAAGGTCAACTTTCTTCAAAATAATTATTTCTACGGGATAAAGTGCAACAATTAAGATTGGGATAAAATTCTAAAAAAGAAAACGACAGAACTGTTGAACAATATTATGCGAGCGAAAAAACCAGGGCCACAACTAGAAAATAATACGAGGAATAAACCCAGAAGCCAGTAAATATCGGATGACAATCTTTTGGTATCGAAATTTAGATTTCAAATTCAAAAATCTCTTTTAGTTTTATTTTGTAAAAGTGTTCGTATCTTTAAACACCAAATTTCACTATTTCACCTGCTTAAAACCCTGCATTTGCATGAGTCAACTTAATTTGCAGACTTTGTTTTAGTTAATTACTAAAACAAAGTCTTAGTCAACCACCAAAGATCTGAAAAGGTTGGTTTTGATGCCATTTGATAGAGCAAAGGGAGCTCTAATCTGCCAAAAAGTTTCAATTTTGTCGTTGAATTGATGAATTTTTGAAAATCTTTTCTATAACACGTTTGTCTGGATCAGAAAATTCTGCAGACTTGATTTCGATAAGCAATTCCTCAACATCTGCATTTGTGAATGCTTTGATTTTTAGACCATAATACAGAACAAAGTACACTCTATAGATGCCGTGGTTTATATTTTATTCCCACTATTCGCAAATTTTTGACAATTTTTGCAAAATCTGCTTGAAAACCTGTACTTTGAATGAGTCGGCTGATTTTGCACACTTTGTTTTAATCATTAATTAGTCAACAGCCAATTTTCTCAGAAGATTAGTTTTGATATCTTTGGATAGACCAAAGAAATCTCTATTTCTCTGAAAAGTTTCACTTTTTTCGTTCTGTTGCCGAATTTTTGACAAGTTTCTAAAATCGTCCTGAGAACTCGTTTGTGTGCTACAGAAAATTCTTGACTGAGTTGACTTCAATAATTCATTCCTCATCATCTGAATTTGCAAAAGCGCCTTTTTTAAGACCGTAGTAAAGAAGAAAATACGCTCTATGGATGCCGTGAATTTCATTTAAATCCAAAAATTCGCAAATTTTTTACAGTTTTGGAAAACTTTTTATGCATCAGCTAATGTTGCAGACTTTGTTTTAATAATTAATTAGTCGACAACCAAAAATCTGAGAAGGCTGGTTCTAATGTCTTTGGATAGAGCAAAGAAATCTCTATTTCTCTGAAAAGTTTCACTTTTGTGATCTATTGGTTAATTTGTGACAGGTTTTCTAAAATATTCCAGACAACTTTTTTGCCCATTGCAGAAAAATCTATTGAAGTGATTTCAATAAATAATTCCTCAACATCAGAATTAGCAAAAGCGTTGATTTTAACGTCATAAAATAGCACAAAGTACGTTCTATGGAGGCCGTCATTTTCATGTTAATACCACTTTTTGCAAATTTTTGACAATTTTTTAAAAATTGGCTCGAAAACTTCTACTTTGTATGCATGAGCTGATTTTGCACACTTTGTTTTAATAATCAATCACTCAATCACCAAACATCTGAGAAGGTTGGTTTTAATGTCTTTCGATAGACCAAAAAACTCTCTATTGTTCTAAGAAAGCTCTTCTTTTGTAGTCCGATTGACAATTTTTTCAAAATATTCCCGACTCTTTTGTCGATTGCAGAAAATTTCACAAACGATGATTTACAAACGGTGATTTCAATAAATAATTCCTCAACATTTGATATAGTGAAAACGGGGATTTTAGCTCCATAATTTTGAACAAAACACGCTCTATGGATGAAGTGATTTTCATTCAAATCCGACCTTCCACAAATTTGTGAAAAATCTGCTTGAAAACCTCTCCTTTGTGTGCATCTCGTAGACTCTGTTTTAATAGTTATTTAGTCGACAACCAAAAATCTCAGAAATTTGGTTTTAATGCCATTGAATAGAGCAAAAACCTCTCTAATTCACTGAAAAGTTCAACTTTTGCAAACTTCTGACAACTGCATCAAATGATTATCATCCGATATTAATTGGCTCCTAATTGGAGCTAAACCGTCTAATAGACTAGTTTTAGTGTGTAATAATTGGGCCACCCTGTATGCTGACGGCTCCAGACTTAACTATGGCAAAAAGAGCGACCTTTTTTGAGAAAACCGACTGAGCGCCGAGTTGGAAATGAAAGTGGAAAAGAGTGAAAAACGTTGACAAATCCCTGCGGCCACATTAGGCACCAAAAGCAACCAAAGACATGAAAACATCATACACCTAATTTTAGAAAACTAAAATATTGATGTGAGCAAAGGCACTAATTGAAGATTAACCATATCAAAAGGTTAGAGAGAGACAAATTCCTGGGCGATGGGGACGCAAAGGGGAGATTTGGGATGTTGGAGCTCTACCAGGGTTGGACCAGCTGCAGCTGCAGTTTCATCGGGCAACGACAACGTCGAACTCCCACCAGCCGTGACTCTTGGACCCATGTTGTCGTAGTGTGGAACGGGCGCTGGACGCCTGGGAAGCGTCGCCATGCCATGATAGATCGGCTTAGGCCGATGGGGCAGATCCAGCAGATCCGGACACCTGGAGATGTCCACCATGTTGGGGTCGCGACTCACCGACACCGAAATGAAAATGTTGCCGTAGGCGCCCGCTGGCAGGGAGCTGGTGGAGAATTCTGGAGGAGGAGGGAACACGACTACCGGGAGGGGTTCGCGCTCGATCGTGATATGCACTGGAGGCTCCATTGCGTCCATTTCCGGGCCGATGGCCTCCGAACTACCAGTCCCTCTATCGGTGGTGGTTGCAATACTTACATCCAGCAACTTCTTCTCCTGGTCGGTGAAACTCACACTGGCTGGCATGGTGCGCATGTTCCTCTGCCGAGCACAGCACACGGCCGACACAGTTATCACAGTGGACAGTGATAGGACGATGCCGATCACCACCAGTCCCCACCAGACAAGCGCGGAATCCGTCTTGCTGAGAGTGGTGGCCGTTACAACTTCCGGCAGCACTAAACTCACGTTCACTTCCGCAGAGTCCAGGAAGTTCTTGGCAACACAAGTGTAGATGCCCACATCCACCTCACTGACATTGAGAACCGTAATGTTTACCCACTTTTCCAGCACGCCTTCCTCCGCCTCGATAATGAGCCAGGTGTGGTTGATTGGGTGGCCCTCGAACAGCCAGGAAACTTTCGGTTCTGGATCGCCCAGCACGTGGCAACCGAAGCTGACGTTGCCTCCGGCTTCCGCCTGCACTTGTTGTTGCGGAAACGCGATAACCTGCGGAACGCAAGCAAACTCCGAAGAGTCCACATCCTCCCAATGTTGGTCAGCCAGAACTTCCGGCTGGTAGCAAAGCAGCGACACGGAGTACAGTTTGCTCGAGAGGAACCAATTGCGGAAGCCGCGCAGCTCGCAGTCGCACCTCCACGGGTTCCCTTCGAGCAGCAGAGTTTTCAGATGCGCGAAACTCATAAAGGTGGCATCGGACAAGTTCCGCAATAAATTGCCCTTCAGGTTCAGGGATTCCAGAGCGGTGAGATGCACAAATGCATCTCTATGAATAAATTCCAGCTGGCAGAGCTCCAGCTCCAGATTCCTCAAATGCGGCAAAATCGGGAATTGAGCCTCATTCAACTGTCGCAACGGATTGCCGGTTAAATAGAGCCATCTTAGCCGCTCGTTGCCGTAGAACGTGTCAGGGTGCAGCAGCCGGATGTTGTTGTGGGACAAGTCAATCTCCACTAGGATGATTAGGTCCTTGAACGCGTCCGGGTGCACTTCATCGATCCCACTGTTCATCAAGTAGATCCTCTGGAGGTTGATCAGGCCCACGGCCTGGAACACTGCTTTAGGCAGGGCGTGCAGGGAGTTATGGGACAGGTCCAGCACCTGGATGCCCTCGTCCAGATAGGCCGGAACTGCTGCTAGGCCTTGTTTCTTGCAAAAGGCAGTTCTTTTGCCGGAAATCCACTTGCAGTGGCAGGGGGAGCGACAGTCAGTCCAGTCTGGATCAGCAACAGCCAACGCTAACGTCAGCACTAACACAAGAGCGATAGCCATTTCCTGAATTCATATTGGATCCAGAGTGTCCCGTTTCAATCGCCACACTGTCTTCGCCCGATACAAATTCCGCCTTGCCAGCAGCATCTTCACACTGTCCATTAGCGCATATTCGGTTTTCAAACACGCAACAAATTCAGTGTCCAAACAGCGAAACGCGTACTTTTCCCGGAAAAACGTGGACAAACGCCGAAACTATCCAGACCTCGGTACGCCGCACTATGATTTTAGTCCGCAGCTTTATGGGACGGAGGCGCCGTTATTTGTTGCGTCGGCGTCGCCGATGGGGGATGCGCCGCCCAACCCTATGCAGCAAGAACCTGCTGCTTCTCACCTCCTGTCGAAGCCACTGAGACTTTTCCTGGATTTATAACAATTGATTTTCCGCACTGGAATTAATCATCGAATGGATATTTTCGGCTTTTCTGCACTAGGCGCCCACATCTGGCGCAGCTGCATTTCTGCATCTACACAGACTTTTAATTCCGTCTCAACATCCCATTCCATATTCATTTATTTATTTCGATGCAAACCAAACACAACAAAAGAAAGCTGAATCAGTCTGAAATTTACAGTGGAACTTAATTCAATTGCTATTTTTGGTGAACGTTCACAGAGTGGTAGAGTCAAAGGGGGTGGTTGTTGCAAAATTTACTGTTATATTTTTCAGGGGTTATTTATAAAGCACGCAGAAACCCACTAAACACCCCTTAAGTCTAAATTAGTTTAACTAGAGTTTAAATCCAGTTAGCGGATTTTTTGGGAGACTATTGCAGCTTTTTTGAAGAAACTAGTCAAAGTTTTGCACCTTTGGCTCTTTTGGCTGGACTTTTAAACCGGCTGTGAATTTGCGAGTTTTCAACAGTCATGTGCAGTTTAGGTTCACTTGGGTTCGTTTCGGTTAGTTTAGGTTGTTTCAAGTGCAGGACTATGCATCTGACGGTTGAAACAGGGTTCTAAAGCATTTTTTTCACTTTCCATTTTTCTTCACTTCAGTTCACACTTTTTGGGCCCTAAAGCACACAGAAACCCACCGGACAACCCTTTAGCTGAATGAACTAAAGCTGTTAAGTATAAGTTTAGTTATCGGACAGTTTTTTTTGAAAAGAATGCTGCTCCTTTCCAGTCAAAGTTATGCCTTTTTGACTCTTTTCTCTGGACTTTTAAACTGTATGAAAATGTGCGACTTTTCAACAGTCAATTGCAGTCTAGGATAATTTTAGTTAGTTTGGGTTAGTTTAAGGAAATTTAGCCGCACAAAGTTACTCTGTGGGTTTCAGATGTCTACTGCACAAGTATTCATCTGTTTATTTCGAAATGTATGCTTCAAAATTGAAAATTTGTTGAAAATACTATCTTCAGCACAAACAAGTGAAATTTTCTTCATTTACGACCACGAATATCCAAGTTCTCTTGTAAATCTTCAAGTTTCTTCCTGTTTTTTTCATAGAGCGGTGTCTTGATCTATTTGGAAATGTATGCTTCAAATTTGAAAATTTGCTGAAAATGCTTTCTTCAGCCGAATCAAGTGAAACTTTCTTCATTTACGAACATTCATATCTACTTTCTGTTGTAAATTTTTCGAGTTTCTTCCTGTTTTGATATAGAAGCTATGAATGTTTTTATAGAGCGGATTATAGGTCTATTAAGAAATATATGCTTCAAATTTGAAAAATTGCTGAAAATGCTTTCTTCAGCACAAACAAGTGTAATTTTCTTCATTTATCACCACGAATATCTATTTTCTCTTGTAAATCTTCAAGTTTCTACCTGCTTTTTTCATAGAGCGGAGCCTTGATCTATTTGGAAATGTATGCTTCAAATTTGAAAATTTGCTAAAAATGCTTTCTTCAGCCGAATGAAGTGAAACTTTCTTCATTTACGAACATTCATATCTACTGTCTCATGTAAATTTTTTAAGTTTCTCCCTGCTTTAGTATGGCTGATATGAATTGTTCATAGAGCGGTGCATTGATATATTTGGAAATTTGTGCTTCAAATTTGAAAATTTGCTGAAAATGCTTTCTTCAACAGAATCAAGTGAAACTTTCTTCATTTACGACCACTCATATCTAGTTTCTCTTGTAAGTCTTTCGAGTTTATTCCTCTTTTGATATAGAAGCCATCAATTTTTTTCATAGGGCGGATTATTGGTCTATTGAGAAATGTATGCTGCAAATTTGAAGATTTGCTAAGAATGCTTTCTTCAACCGAGTCAAGTAAAACTTTCTTCATTTACGAACATTCATATTCATATTTACTGTCTCATGTAAAGTTTTTAAGTTTCTCCCTGCTTTAGTATGGCAGGTATGAACCTTTTATAGAGCGGTGTGTTGATCTATTTGGAAATTTGTGCTTCAAATTTGAAAATTTGTTGAAAATGCTTTCTTTAGCCGAATCAAGTGAAACTTTCTTCGTTTATGACCACTCATATCTACTTTCTCTTGTAAACGTTCCAAGCTTCTTCCTGTTTTGATATGAAAGTTATGATTTTTTTCATAGAACGGTGTATTGATCTATTTGGAAATTTGTGCTTCAAATTTGAATATTTGCTGAAAATGCGTTACTAAGCCGAATCAAGTGATTCTTTCTTCATTTACGACCACTCATATCTACTTTCCCTTGTAAATTTTTCAATTTTCTTCTTATTTTCATATGAAAACTATGAATTTTTTTCATAGAACGGTGTATTGATCTATTTGGAAATATATGCTTCAAATTTGAATATTTGCTGAAACTGCTCTCTTCAGCTGAATCAAATAAAACTTTCTTCATTTACGACCACTAATATCTACTTTCTCGTGTAAATTTTTCAAGTTTCTTCTTGTTTTGACATAGAAACTATGAATTTTTTTCATAGAACGCTGTATTGATCTATTTGGAAATTTAAGCTTCAAATTTGAAAATTTGCTGAAAATGCTCTCTTCAGGCGAATCAAGTGAAACTTTCTTCGTTTATGACCATTAATTTATGAATATTAACATCTACTGTCTCATGTAAATTTTTTAAATTTCTCCCTGCCTCAGTATGGCTGGTATGAATTTTTATTGAGCGGTGTATTGATATATTTGGAAATTTGTGCTTCGAATTTGAAAATTTGCTGAAAATGCTTTCTTCAGCAGAATCAAGTGAAACTTTCTTCATTTACGTCCACTCATATCTACTTTCTCTTGTAAATCGTTCGAGTTTATTCCTCTTTTGATATAGAAGCCATGAATTTTTTTCATAGGGCGGATTATTAGTCTATTAAGAAATGTATGCTTAAAATTTGAAAACTTGCTGGAATTGCTCTCTTTTGAAGAATCAAGCGAAACTTTCTTCGCTTATGGCCATTAATATATACTGTCTCAAGTAATTTTTTTAAGTTTCTCACTGCTTTAGAATGGAAGGTATGAATTTTTTATAGAGCGGTATATTGATCTATTTAGAAATTTATGCTTCAAATTTGAAAATTTGCTGAAAATGCTTTCTTCAGCAGAATCAAGTGAAACTTTCTTCATTTACGTCCACTCATATCTACTTTCTCTTGTAAATCGTTCGAGTTTATTGCTCTTTTGATATAGATGCCATGAATTTTTTTCATCGGGCGGATTATTAGTCTATTAAGAAATGTATGCTTAAAATTTGAAAACTTGCTGGAATTGCTCTCTTTTGAAGAATCAAGCAAAACTTTCTTCGCTTAAGGCCATTAATATCCACTGTCTCATGCAATTTTTTTAGGTTTTTCGCTGCTTCAGTATGGCAGGTATGATTTTTTTATAGAGCGGTATATTGATCTATTTAGAAATTTATGCTTCAAATTTGAAAATTTGCTGGGAATGCTTTCTTCAACAGAATCAAGTGAAACTTTCTTCATTTACGACCACTCACATCTACTTTCTCTTGTAAATCTTTTGAGTTTATTCCTCTTTTGATATAGAAGCCATGAATTTTTTTCATCGGGCGGATTATTAGTCTATTAAGAAATGTATGCTTAAAATTTGCTGGAAGTGCTCTCTTTTGAAGAATCAAGTGCAACTTTCTTCGTTTATGACCATTAATATCCACTGTCTCATGTAAAGTTTTTAGGTTTCTCGCTGCTTTACAATGGCAGGTATGATTTTTTTATAGAGCGGTGTATTGATCTATTTGGAAATTTATGCTTCAAATTTGAAAATTTGCTGAGAATGCTTTATTCAGCAGAATCAAGTGAAGCTTTCTTCATTTACGAATACTCATATCTACTCTCTCTTATAAATCTTACAAGTTTATTCCTCTTTTGATATAGAAGCCATGAATTTTTTTCATCGGACGGATTATTAGTCTATTAAGAAATGTATGCTTAAAATTTGCTGAAATTGCTCTCTTTTAAAGAATCAAGTGAAACTTTCTTCGTTTATGACCATTAATATCCACTGTCTCATGTAAATTTTTTAGGTTTCTCGCTGCTTTAGTATGGCTGGTATGAATTTTTTTTTATAGAGCGGTGTATTGATCTATTTGGAAATTTATGCTTCAAATTTGAAAATTTGCTGAGAATGCTTTATTCAGCAGAATCAAGTGAAACTTTCTTCGTTTACGACCACTCATATCTACTTTCTCTTGTAAATCTTTCGAGCTTATTCCTCTTTTGATATAGAAGCCATGAATTTTTTTCAAAGGGCGGATTATTAGTCTATTAAGAAATGTATGCTTAAAATTTGAAAACTTGCTGGAATTGCTCTCTTTTGAAGAATCAAGCGAAACTTTCTTCGCTTATGACCATAAATTTTTCAGCTTTCTCGCTGCTTTAGTATGGCAGGTATGATTTTTTTATAGAGCGATGTATTGATCTATTTGGAACTTTATGCTTCAAATTTGAAAATTTGCTGAGAATGCTTTCTTCAGCACAAACAAGTGAAATTTTCTTCATTTACGACAACTCATATCTACTTTCTCTTGTAAATCTTTCGAGTTTATTCCTCTTTTGATATAGAAACCATGAATTTTTTTCATCGGGCGGATTATTAGTCTATTAAGAAATGTATGCTTAAAATTTGCTGGAATTGCTCTCTTTTAAAGAATCAAGTGAAACTTTCTTCGTTTATGACCATTAATATCCACTGTCTCATGTAAATTTTTTAGGTTTCTCGCTGCTTTAGTATGGCAGGTATGATTTTTTTATAGAGCGGTGTATTGATCTATTTGGAAATTTATGCTTCAAATTTGAAAATTTGCTGAGAATGCTTTATTCAGCAGAATCAAGTGAAGCTTTCTTCATTTACGACCACTCATATCTACTTTCTCTTATAAATCTTACGAGTTTATTCCTCTTTTGATATAGAAGCCATGATTTTTTTTCATCGGACGGATTATTGGTCTATTAAGAAATGTATGCTTAAATTTTGAAAATTTGCTGGAATTGCTCTCTTTAGACGAATCAAGTGAAACTTTCTTAGTTTATGACCAATAATATCTACTGTCTCATGCAGATTTTTTAAGTTGCTCCCTGCTTTAGTCTGGCAGGTACGAATTTTGTTCATAGAGCGGTGTCTTGATCTGTTTGTAAATGTATGCTTCAAATTTGAAAACTTTCTGAAAATGCTTTTCTAAGCCGAATCAAGTGAAACTTTCTTCATTTACGACCACTCATATCTAATTTCTTTTGTAAATTTTTCAATTTTCTTCTTGTTTTCATATGAAAACTATGAATTTTTTTCATAGAACGGTGTATTGATCTATTTGAAAGTGTATGCTTCAAATTTCAAAATTTCCTGGACCTGCTCTCTTCAGCCGAATCCCGTGAAACTTTCTTCATTTACGAGCACTAATATCTACTTGCTCTTGCAAATCTTTCGAGTTTCTGCCTGTTTTTATGTAGAAGGAACACATTTTTTTCATAGAGCGGTGTATTGATCTATTGGGAAATTTGTGCTTCAAATTTCTTAAATGGAGGTCTAAATGTGTTTAGCGACAAATTACAAAACGAGGAATAAAGAAGAATCTAAAGGGTGACAAAAGAAAATGCCTTGGAATGTTTTTTTTTTTTAGTTTATTTCTCAAGTTTCCAAAGCTTATTTTAGTCTATTCACGCTTGTTTGTTTTATCGTTCCTTTTGGCTATCCATGTCAGCGTAAATATGGTTAAATAACGACTGATTAGACGGACAAAATAACGGTTTTGTCCGCTTATGCAAATGTGGGGTCCGAAATAAATGTTGAGAGGATTAACTCAAACACTGTCTGCAATCGGTTTAAAGCCCAAAGTCACATAAAACATTAATTTGAAAAGTTTTTTTCCGGTGGGGAATTCTTCTGGCCCGGATCGGCCAAACCGAAAAACCTGCGATGAATTCAGTTTGCCACTTAAATTTCCTCGTTCATTAAATACTGCTAAATACATAAAACTTGCAAAGGAAAATGAATGGAATTTAAATTAAAAAATTTTGATAATAACGGCAGAAAAAATTGACTGGAAATTTGACTGTTTTTCAAGCAAGTAGCTCCTCAATGGCTATGAGTTGGAATATTTCACATCATCAGCTGAAAGAGGAGGAAATTGTGAACCGTTTTCGACCCGTAAATGTTATCCGAACGCCTGCTAAATGGAGTGTTTAAAATAGGAATATGTCCAGGAAACATAGAAAATCGCCAATAAATTCCTTTGTAAAGAATCTTTTGACTTCTTGCCCTGTTGTAAAACCAGAAAGTTTGCTCCTCAAAGTCTATTTGCTCAGGATTTTCGCATAATAAAACCCACTGCTGTCGCAGGAAAGTTATTAACGCGATAAAACTATCCCATTAAGCTATTCTGGTCGTTTCTGCGGAAAATGAGGGCTAATGGCAATGGGCTAATGTATCCTGCAAAATTTAAAAGCTCTCTTATAAGTGGTTGAAGTACCTGGAACACTCAATGGCATCAAAGCAAGTCCATTTTAACCATTTTCCCTTGTACGGTTTTCATTTCTAAGTGATTTATTTCGTCATAAAGCAGTAAATTAAATTGGAAAGTCATCAAGCTCAATAGTCGATTAATTGGCCGATGAAAAGTGCTGAAGAATCCAGTGAAATGGAAAACAAAACGATGTCAAATTGCTCCTGCATTTTGTGCGAACTCGTTTTTGGCAAGAATTTTCCAAATTGCTCAAAAACGCTTACAGCTACGAAGAAAAGGGTAGAAACAAAAAAGTTTCTAAATTGAATGCTGAATTGAAATATTTACAAACCCGTCTGCAGTGGCTCCCCAAAACTATGTCTGAGGGGTAAACAGGGGATTGACCACTGAAAAAGAATCACCCTGTACGTTTTCGAATTTTTCACTTGCTGGAAAAAGTTGCGAACAATCATAGGTAACCTGTGTTGAAAACTGGGATCAATTACCATAAAAACTGGAGAAGTTGGGGATAAAAAAATTTTCCAGCTTTCACCCCTTGAATCTCAAAAAGCAAGCGTTTTCCAATATGTATTTATAAGACAAATTTAACTTAAAATAACGTGCTTTGTCGAACACAAAATCAAATGATATTTTTTTCTGTATACATTGAGAAATAATTGTATTTGATGTGGCAAATAGCGCAAAATTTATTAACCCTTTCCTGCTACAAATTACTGTTTTATGCAGTTTGCGAAATTAATTGCTTCGAAATTTTAATTGCGATGTCAAGGGCAATTTTCAACCGGGAAACATCAATTTTCCTATTTTAGGCAATTATTTTCGCTTAAATATGATCACTTAGTAAAAATGAACGCACAAGGTCGGCTTATAATGGGGCCTTAAATAGGCTGAGCTCAAAGACAAGCGGAAAATACAATTTAATTAAATAAGAAGTGTATTTTGAGGAATAGACAAAGTGTTGTAGATGTGGGCTTAAATGATGTCAATGGCCACCTTTCTAGCCCGACTTTGCCCTATTAGATTAGGGTCTTCTTCGGAAATATGGGATGACGAGTTTGAATATTTTTTTAAACCATTTCCAAGAAGGCCATTGTAATGTTTCTTGATTATTTTTCATGGTAAATAAAAGGACTTTTTAATCCATCAAGAATTTTTCTAATCCCATTGTATTCAGCCTGTTATAACGCCCCTGTTTGGCTTCAATGACGCAAGGCAAACGCAACCGTCTGTAGAATTGCTGAAGTAACGCCGCTTTCGTCCGTCAGCTGACAGTGAGTGTTCAAGTGAGGTTATAAATAGTTGTCATCCTATGACACTTTTACGTCTTTGTGAAAATATTTTTGTCTCATAGTGCAGGCCCTGTTAAATTTGTCTTTAATAATAAAATCCTGCCGTTTATTTGGTCCATCGCAGTCGAAATCAAGTGCGTGCTCTATCGATTTGCCAGAGTCAATCACTCCAATTGGCAAATGCCCAGAACGACGATATTGCGGAAGTGAAGTTTGGTAAGTCAGTACCAATTTCTCATTGTTGCGAATTTTAGAAAGCATGTGTCCTTTCTATATTTGCAAAACCCATTCAGGCCCCCCAGCCGCAGTACATTATTAGCGTGTCCATTTTTTTTTTACTAATAATAGCCAACATTGCTGTGTCATGTACTCGCATCCTTTGGGGAAAATTCCACCTCTACCAGTTGGCTTTGAGAACGAACTGAAAAATCAGTTGCGATTAAAACAGGTGATCTCTGTCAGTGTGCGAATTACGATTCGTTTCCCGTTTGCATGATACTGTTTCTTTTCTAATCAGACCTTTTAACACCAAGGTAAGTGGAAGGTCAACAACTCGTCAGCGCAAGAGCAGGGGCACAGCCCCATTAATAATCACTTGACAGCCCTCTAACAAGCTTCACACTAACAATCGCTTCAACTCCTACATATTGAAACTGGTTCTTTAGATAAAACCTCAGTGAACCTGGCAGGCACATGTGTTCCTTTGATTGAGCACAGCTCCCAATGGGTTGCTGTTAAGCGTCTAATTTGTGCAGTGAAAAAACTGTGTTTTTCCAGCGTCCACTCAATGATTTTAGAAACTGTTTTCATTGTTTCAGCTTTTATGGCTTTGTTATCGGGGTTTCCACCTTTAAATTGCCTCTAAACTGCGATAAACCTGTACTTTATACACACATTGCATTAAATAATAGTGGCCTTTATACGGCCATAGGTTGTTATGATATCTCATTTCACGTACAGTTTGATATCTTATTTCACGTACTCAGCGTAAGGAAGTATCTAATTATTCTTACGTTATAAATATTGTTCTGTAGTTTCACTGATGGTATGTAACACATCAGCACTTAAATAATATAAATTCGAACAAATCTGTAATAAACAGGCAGTTGTATCTTGAAGCTGAATCCATATCAATCGAAAGTAAAATAAATTTGTTTTAAAAACTCCCTTTCCAAGGTAGCGATTCTAACTCTCTTACGTTATAAATATTGTTCTGTAGTTTCACTGATGGTATGTAACACATCAGCACTTAAATAATATAAATTCGAACAAATCTGTAATAAACAGGCAGTTGTATCTTGAAGCTGAATCCATATCAATCGAAAGTAAAATAAATTTGTTTTAATAACTCCCTTTCCAAGGTAGCGATTCTAACTGGCGCAGTCGGTAGGATTTGTCAACGAAGAGTCGTAAGAAATTCTTCAAAACGATCGTCGTGTGAGTATCAAAAACGATCATCGTGTAAGCATCGTGGAAGAACTTTCAAAACGGTCATCCCGCATCGTGCGTGATAAATTCGGTTCGTTTCAACGATTTGCGACAACCCGAACATTTCATTGATTGGCAGCGACAGGGCAACTCAAGGCCAGAACGTGAGGAACAAGCATCGTCCGATCAATTTTGGTGCGAGAAGAAGGGAACAAGCATCGTCCCACCTCTCATAGATTAGCCAGGGAAGAGACAAGCATCGCCCTTCCTATTGGACCCTAGCAACTAAGGAAGAAACAAGAATCAAAGAAATGAAAATAACATTGGTACTTCTATCACTGTAAGTCCACTTTTCCAATTTCCATTTTTTTTGAACAATTCGAATATTGCGAATTTTTCCGCTTTTGTTTGCACAAGCAGCAAAACATTCTTTCGCTCAACATAATTTTAAGTCTAATTAAAAAAAATTAAAAAAAAAAATAAGACAATGGCACACCCTAATTTTGTTTTGATCAAATATCAAGCAGATAACATTCCCCCATTAGACGACATAATAATTTTCTCTACCTCTTTACAAGAACATATCGAGAGACTAAAATCTGTTTTTGAAAGGTTAAGACAGTCAAATTTCAAAGTCCAACTTGACAAAAGTGAATTCTTACACCATGAAGTTGCTTACTTAGGTCACAAAATAACAAATAAAGGAGTTAGTCCTAATCCAGATAAAATTAATGCAGTAAAACACTTTCCAATACCCCAAACACAGAAAGAAATAAAATCATTTTTAGGTTTAGCTTGGTTACTACCGCAAATTTATTAAAGACTTTGCAAAAATCACCAAACCGTTAACAATTTGTCTCAAGAAAGGAGCTAAAGTCACACATTCACCCGAATTTCTAAAATCAATCAATCTATGATACTTTAGCAAAAATAGAAGTTGCCATAACGTTCTCAAAAATCAATATTCTTCATAATTCAATAATTAGTCCAACCGAACTTCTAAGAGAAATCAACCAACTACATCCCCAAACTACACAATGACAAGTAACCAATTGATATCAACTCTCAACAAATAACAAATCTAGAAATCTTAATAAAAGTTAAAAGTTTCATAAAGGAATTTGAAGTAATTTTTATTTTAGAACTTCCATTAGTCGAGGCGGAAACATACCAATATTACAAATTGTTTCCTTCTCAAATTCCCAAAAACAATTCCTTTCTAGTCAACAAACCCTTCAAACCATACCTGGCCCTAAGTGAGAAAAAGTGCTCATTTGACAATGAAAAATGTCTAGAAATACAAACTAATGAATTTCTTTGCAAACGAACAGTCAGCCAGATTATAGAAAATCATCCACCTTGCAGTGTCCAACTGATCAAATTGCAATCAAATGTCACAACTTGGCACTCATTCGAAGTTAAACTTGAAGAAATCCAATCGACCAAAGTAGCCGATGGGAGCCGATTAATCACAGCATCTGAAGAAGTGATTGGCAAATCAAACTGCCAAGGCCGTCAAGACGCCATTCATTAATATTTGAAAATTTTGAGTTAAAGCAAGTACAATTTCAAGAAATCAACCTACCCAATCTGACCTGGACCTCTACCAGAGCATGTCAAGCAGTATTCAATCCACCTACCCTTAAATTGAATACCATGAACCAGAAATCAGCAGAAGACATCCAAGCTCAGTTAAAGAGCCAAGCAGTCCAACTCCAAGGGATGCAGACACCCCTATATGTTAACCGTACTAGCATATGGACCAAACTATTATACATCGTCCTATTTGCATTTATCTACTATATAATATATAAATTGATTTGTAAGAAACTTAAGAACAAGTCGAAAAAAAAAAAGAAATTATCGAAACTTCAATTTTCAAATGAAATTACACTACTTTGAGGATATAATTTCATCTAAGGCCGGAGGTGTTATGATATCTCATTTCACGTACAGTTTGATATCTTATTTCACGTACTCAGCGTAAGGAAGTATCTAATTATTCTTACGTTATAAATATTGTTCTGTAGTTTCACTGATGGTATGTAACACATCAGCACTTAAATAATATAAATTCGAACAAATCTGTAATAAACAGGCAGTTGTATCTTGAAGCTGAATCCATATCAATCGAAAGTAAAATAAATTTGTTTTAAAAACTCCCTTTCCAAGGTAGCGATTCTAACTCTCTTACGTTATAAATATTGTTCTGTAGTTTCACTGATGGTATGTAACACATCAGCACTTAAATAATATAAATTCGAACAAATCTGTAATAAACAGGCAGTTGTATCTTGAAGCTGAATCCATATCAATCGAAAGTAAAATAAATTTGTTTTAATAACTCCCTTTCCAAGGTAGCGATTCTAACTAGGTACATTAACTTGCTTAGTAAGCAGGTTGAATGATTTCCTGCAATAATTATTAGTTTATTAGAATCCAATTCCGATTTGCATTCTAGAGAACAAAAGCTATTCAGTCAGAACGCGATTGTTTATTATGGCTTTTTAATGGTTTTCTAGAGGCGTTGAATGTGTCTTTGGCTTTTAATAGAATGTAACTAACTAAGAAAATGGTGATTTTCTACAAACTTCAGGTTTTTTTTTTATTTAAGTAGAAGATGGATGATTCAGCAGACGTGGAAATGTCTCAAGAACCGCCGACATCTACACAAATAGTTGCTGAATGGCTTGAGGCGTTTGAAAGACGGGCATTTTCGCCGATGCTGATCAGCAAATACTGGGCTCATTGGGTGCCGAAAATATACAGCCCCACGTTGAATGATAACTGCCTCAATTGGCAGTTCAACGAAATGCTTGCTAAAGAGGCAAGTACTTAGCAACTGTATAAGTTTCTCTATCTAAATCCCGCAATGAAATTGTTTAGATTCTGTTCAATCCTCTGGAACAGTTCATCTGCAATGGGGAAACTCAAGGGGCTCTGGAACGGATTTGCCACGCGACGAAATACGCCTCAGTTTGTGGGCGATTCTTCAAAACTGGTGAACCGACGTATTCTTGCAGGGAATGTGGAGCGGACAAAACATGTGTGCTTTGCGTGGAATGTTTTAAGCAGTCCACTCATAGGTTTCACAAATATCGGATAGGAACTTCAGTAGGTGGAGGCTGCTGTGACTGTGGCGATATCGAAGCATGGAAAAGAGACCCTTTTTGCGAATTACATCAAGTAAGTGAAAGCGAAGTACTTCGAAAATGCGAGCTAATGCTGCGTCTTTAAAGGTCAGTCCTTCTGAGGATGATGATCAATGTGACCTGGCTCCTGATGTCGTTGAAAGAACTAAGCAAGTGTTCCACTATGTTATGTGGTATGCGTTCAATCGACTCACGACCAATGAGGTTGACGCCATTCGTCTGGATAATACCTTCGGCGACTTGGAAGCCGATATATTTGGCCTGGATGTCTACTGCACGATTTTATACAACGATGAAGCACATACATTTGACCAGGTTATCAGCACTTTAAGCAGAGTGCTCAAATGCACTCAACGCAACTCGACAGAATTTGTTACGAACATCGACCGAGAAGGAAGAGCCGTTGTAAAATGTTCAACATTTCAGGTGCGTGCCTCGAACCCTCGGTTCCACATTGTCTAAATCTGTTGATTAATTGCAGGTTTGTGAAGAGCTCAAGCACGAAATCGAAAAATACACTTCGCGACACGGCAGCAAACCGCTGAAGGTATTAATCACTCATGCTCACATTATTGCCCATCAAATCTTCGCTCAGAAGCTAATGGTATGGCTGGAGAAGTTTTTGGGTAACGGTAAAGGATTCCGATCGGTATTCACCGATTGCATGGTAAAGTTGCACGACAATCACAAACAGTCTGACTTGCTCACTCAGATTATGATACACGATTCTTCATTATGGAAAAGCATCAGAACTCAGTGGCATCGTTTACTCATTGCTGGCATGCTCCTGGAGTATGACAATAAGAAAGCGCTGGCAAAGACTTTCACAAAGAACTATACTCAAATTATGAAGGTAATTCTCCGTTCAACCCGGCTGAATGTTTAAACTCAATTGGTTTTTCTATTTGCAGGACTTTATCAAGGATGATCACGAGCATTCATATTCGATTTCGTCGATATCAGTTCAACTGTTCACGGTGCCAACTTTAGCCCATCATCTAATAGCCAACGATGATGTTCTTTACATTCTAATCAACACGGTTCTGTCGGAGTATCGGCCCAGATGCAACAAGAATGGCAAGCTCGAATTCGAGCGAAATCCTTCCTATCACCCGTTCAAACGCACATTGTTCATGCTGTTCGATCTCAAGTACCTGCTAACTTCCGTCCCAGAATCGTGGACCGAAGATTTGAAAAAGTCCTTTTTACATGGCTTTTGCGTCATGGTCAATCTTCTAGTGATGATGCAAGGTAAACAATATTTACTAGTGATAGGCGAAATCTTGCAAAGTCTTGGTCTTGCAAAAGAACAAGACCAAGACTCTTGCAAAAGGTTAATTCTTCTAAAGGTGCTTTTCTTAACACTACTGTTTACCTTTTGCTGGGAAAAACATCTTGAAAGTGTGAAGTAAGTTAACAAGACTGCGTCACCGTTCGGCCCAAAACTCCACGAGTTTCCATCCTCATTTTTTTTATTAATAAACACTATTTACCTGCAGGAATGGATTCCGTGACCAGACAGGTCGGAATGCACATGGAATACGAACCGGAATGGGAATCCGGCTTCAATCTGCACATCAAAGTGGCAAGATCCATAACACACATTATTGGATGGTGTGCCACCGATAAAGTGGTTTTGGTGAAGGCTTACCGCTTACTGTTGAGAAGCTTGCAAGAAAACCCTTGTTACGATCCACTGGAGGCTGGCAAAGCTCGCGAATTGGCCGACCACAGCACCGCTTGTCTGCACTATGATGTTTCTTCCAAGCCAATTTCTATTCACCTGCCTGTTTCAAGGCTGCTGGCCGCCTTGCATTTACATTTGGAAAAATACGGCCTACATTTTGATAGTCCCGAATTTCAGCTGGCAAAACCGACGCCAGTGCAGATAATTGAGCCGGTTCTTCGGACGCAAGTGATGATTGCACAGGTCCACACGGGAATGTGGCGAAGAAACGGATATGCTCTCTTGAACACGCTGTATTTCTATCACAATGTGAAATGCCGAACAGAAATGCTGGACCGTGACATAACGGTGCTGCAAATCGGCGCCTCGTTGATTGAAAGCAACGAGTTTCTGATCCACTTACTGAACAAGTTCAATCTGATCAATTGGGCATTGGAAGCATTCGAAATCACCACTCTGAAGTCTTCTGAAGAGGACAGCATGCGACAAACCATCAACTTAGTGGAAGAATTCCTATATCTTCTCATAGCGATCATCGGCGAACGCCACATGCCGGGAGTAAGCCACGTTACCAATAAGGAGAGAATCAAGAAAGATATTTTGCACGCTCTGTGCATTAAGCAAGCTCCGCATTCCGAGCTGGTCAAGTGCATTTCAGATGACCTGGAAGATGAGGAAGGAATATTTGATGAAGTTGTTCAGGAAATCGCCAAGTTCAACGAGCCTCTGCGAACAAGCAATGCCAAAGGTAAACACATTCTATATAAAAAGAAACGCTTTTCAACTTGGATTCTTGCAGGGACTTACGAATTGCTGCCGGGCAACTTTGACGAATTCAATGTCTTCTTCTACCACTACACTAGGGAAGAAATGTCCAAGGCCGAGGAGACCCAGCGGAAACGCCGCAAGAACAAAGGGGAAATCGAATGTTGCCCGCCTCCGCAACTCCCAAAACTCTGCGAGTCTTTCTCGCTGTTAGTCAACCTGCTGCAGTGCGATGTGATGCTTCGCATCATGAAAACCGTGATGGAGCGATGCCAAAATTTACGAGCTCGTAGTTTTTCAGAAAATCAGCTGCACAAAGTTCTGCATCTGGTAAGTAGCATGCATTAGCCTGCTTTGGAACTGCTGGTTTTATTCCCTCATCCCTCCAGATCGGTTACGGCTTACAAGAAGAAGAATCGGGCAATTATCCATTCTTCAAGTTTGTGGAAAATGCCAGCAAAGCGGGAATCTTCGAATTGATGGAGGAGCTGCTGAAGTCTTGCCCCAGAGTGGACGCGCATAGAGGACTGCTCCAGTGGACTTTGCAGAAATATCAACAAGTGGCTAAAAAGGAAATAGGTAAATATAAATGTTTAGAAAATAAGGCAAAACACTAATGAGTTTCTTCTATTGCAGTTCATATTGATGTGGAGAAACCTGCGGGAAGCAGTGAGAATAAGGACGATTCGGATAAACAGAGGCGAGCGAGACTCGCAGCTGAAAAACGGGCAAAGATAATGGCCCAAATGGCGGTCCAGCAGAAGAACTTTCTCAAGGAAAACGCCCAAATGTTCGAACACATTAACGTGGAATACCAGCCGGAGAAACTTAGCGAAAGCAGCTGTGACATGGACGTGACTGAGCTCCAAACTGTGGCTCTTGGCCCGAATCGATCGGCGTGTATCAGCTCTGAAAGAACATACACTTGCATTCTTTGCCAGGAAGAGGAGCGCATTTCAGCGGACGGTCCTACGATGGTATTGGCGGCATTTGTCCACCAAGCCACCGTGTTGAACAAGTACCCAAAAGAGTATTTTAGCAACTTGCACTCTGAAAATAACAACCCCCTATTTTTGGCTGAGGGCTTCAGCCCCGCTCCATATACAAGCACATGCGGGCATGTGATGCACAGTGAATGCTGGCGAAAGTTCTTCGACAATGTAATGGTTAAGGAGCATCGGCGACCTTATCGGCTGCGCCATCCCTCTAGCTTTGATGTGGACAAGCAGGAATTTCTGTGTCCTTTATGCGAATGTCTTAGTAATACTGTGCTGCCAATCGTGCCGTCTTTGATGAAACTACAGCCCAATGTAGCAGTGAAACCGGTGCCGTTTCAAGAATTTCTCTCCTGTCTGAAATATATCGTATCCAAAAAGAACAAGGTGTGTCATGGAATATTCAAATGCATTCTAGATGAATGCAGTAACATGCACTGCACTGCCTGTATAGACGCCTCAAGTGGCACCAGCACAGAACAGGACAACATGGACGAATGCGAAGTCAACTGCATTCTGCAGCCACATCAAGTGTTCTACTCGACTCCTGTGGGTATATCTGACCCCTACCTAAGTCGGGCATTTGTGGGTTTGTTCAGGGAGAGCGAGGTGGAGCTGAACCTTCAACTACAGGAAATGGTTCAAGTGTTTGCGCAAGTTACTTACACCAGAGGCCTCAACGTGGCGCCTCATCCCTCTGACAAGAGGCTGGGTCCAATGGCTTGGAAGTCTTTGGCCTATACAACGCGGGCTATAGAAACAGTTACCAGCTACCAAGGAAAGCCTCTTTTGGGGTACTTAACAAGCAGACAGCGCGATTCATTGGAAAACTTAGTGAAAGTGGTCGCTGTACTGGGCAGCACTTGGTCGAAAAGCCAAGTAATCAAAAGCCACACATTGAACCTACTGAGCGTCATCTTTGAACATCCTGCAGATGAAGCATCCATTCTAGACTTTGATCCCTTTGGATTCTTGATTGCGCTAACACTGTCAATTCCTAGTTTGCTTATTCAGGATGCACAAATGCCCATCCCGATGGGAGGAATTTTGGAATGGCACCTGCTGAGATTAATGTTTATTGTGAATATAGTGAAAACTCTCCTTATCGTTGATTCGGATGTGCTAACGGGGGATACCGGCGAATCTCCTACCAGTGACGAAGTTCTCGACAATCTTTTAGTGGCCGTAGGCAAATGGCAGCCAGATGGAAAGATTTGCGCAGTCAAAGTGTGGGAAACCATCAAAGATCTCTCCAAGCCCTTCTTGAGAAGTTCCGTGTTGTTTTATCACTACCTAACTGAAGTACCTGCCCCCAATAATCTGCAGGAATTAGACGGTGATACTTTCGAAAACATGTGCTTATACTTGAACCTGCCCAGCGATCCGCACCAATTATTCGACAATGAAATAATTTATCAACTAGTTCAGAAGTGGACAGTTCATCCGCATGTAATCCAGTTTCAGGAAGACAGAAAAACTAGACCCCTGCTAAGACAGCCCGAAACTTTGAAACTAATTGATTTGCCGTATGACTATATCGAGCTGCTAAACGCCGTCTCATCATTTGTCTGCCCAAACAGTGACGAAGAATGTCGGAATCCAACAATGTGCCTCGTGTGCGGCACGATTTTATGCTCACAAAGTTACTGTTGCCAATCTGAATACAACAAGATACCTGTCGGGGCTTGCAACCGACATGCAGCGGCATGTGGGGCTGGAGTTGGCATATTTTTGAGAATCCGAGATTGTGAGCTCCTACTGCTGGCCACCCCACATCGGGGCTGCTTCATGTCGCCTCCCTATCTGGATGAGCATGGGGAAACCGATCAAGGACTGCGCAGAGGAAATCCTTTGAAACTAAACCTGGAACGATACGAAAAACTCCACATGCTCTGGCTGAATCACAGTATACACGAGGAAATTGCCAGGCAAATTGAGACTAGCAATCACATAGTCACTACTCAATGGAACATGTTGTAGATAGTCATCAAATTGTATAGTATGTTGGAAGTGTTCTTTTTAGTTGACTTTATTTTAGGACACAGCTTTATTGAGTTGTACCATTACGAAGCGAATATTGATTATGAAATTATGGACTTGATAATTGAGAAACGTGTATCTCACTTTATATTATTGTTTTCCTATAAAATCAGTCTTGTATATACCGGCAAAGCAAATAGCAAATGTTTTCAATTTATATTAAACATTGTAAACGCTCTTTATTTCTTGTCTGGCATTCAAAAAAGAACTTTGTACAAGTGCGTCCTTTTTATTTAGGCTGAAGAATGTTATACAACTGAATCTTAATGCGGATATGTAAATGTTTAAAACTCTGGCAAACACTGCATGAATAAACTATGAATATGAACAACAATCTCTTGTTTGCACCATTTTGTTATAGAATTAAATCTGTGTTAAAGTTTCGCTTGGCGTCGTGTACTGTGTACATATTTTGTTACCTTTCCGATTTTTCCATTCCTTTTTTTCACATAGGTCCTGCAGCTCCCACCGTATTCGTAAAATATCTGTTTTTACTGGTAATCAATTTATTTATTTATATACAAATCCATGCAAAAATAAAAAACAGCGGCAACATATTGGTGAAAAAGAGCATTTCGACTGGAACACATCAACAAACCTTAAAAAAAAACGCTGTGATTCCTACTCAATCAATACGCCTGCATAAACTCTTGGTATAATAAAATAAATATAAACGTAAAATCCAACTAGAACCTGCGAAACAAAGGGGTTTAGTCAGTCCATATTAAACGCGTTTCGTTCGGGTTTCAGTGCTGTGAGTTTGCACAGGCTGCTCATTAACTGTGCCATAGTTTACCACAACTTCATCGAAATTCTGATAAAAATCTGCCGGTACACTTTGCCCTGCTCGAGGAGACACCAAATGCTGATACTCGTCATTCCCACGCGGAATTGAGTACATACTACGGCCTCTGATCCGTCTACTTATAGACGAAGCTAAAAAATCAGTTTTCTTTCACTGTTTCTTTGAAATCAAACCGACAATGTTAAGATGTCACTGACTTACTGACGATTCCCAGATGTTCTTGCACATCTCTGCCAACATCTGAGATATCCCACATGGCCAAAAAGGCACTGCAGCAGGTTTGCGGCCTTGTCCCAGGCCTAACATAGGGTAAATATGAAAAACTATAGTGATGTGCAATAGCTGCAAGGCACATTTCTATACAGACTAAGAAATCCTGGAAGAAACCCAAATTGCCAGTTTTTCCCACAGGTAAAATACACATTTCGTACCTGTAGGCGTGTAGATAAAGACACACCATCTATGTCTGGTTCTGAAGAACTGATCGCTCCAGTATAGACGAATAATGCTATGAGCACTCCTTGGCTACAACCCAAGGCTTATTACTTGTATGCATGGGGACACACTGATGTAAACTCACAAAAACGAAAAGAAAACCACAGCCTTAATGCACAAAAACTTGGGCAAAGGCTTCATCGGTTGCAGCTCTGCTTTGCTGGCTTTATAAAACATAATCAGGCAATACATTGCTGAAGACTGCGATATGTTATTGATTAGAACCAGATAAGGAAATGCAACATTAAACTTGAACTGGCCATCTCCGTAAACATTACATATCTTGCAAATGCTACAAGGGAAAAAGCTTCAAATATACCGTGTTTTTATTGAACAGCCACTCACAATGAGATGGCAGTAGTCAGGGGCCTCATTACAGTATACTGAAGGATTCCATGCTTGCAAATGTGCACAAACGGCCTGCAAACAACCAGTAAATAAGCAGAGTTTAAGTAAATTGCTTTGCGCATTCAATCGTCACCTCCCCATTTCCCAATTGGGTAAACAGCACATCGGAAAAATGTGCTTCACTTGAGGCTTGCACTCCAAACTAGCCTCTAAGTCCATTTCCATATTTAAATAGTTTAGAAGGTATTTCATGAAATTATATATCACATAAGCCTCGTAGCATTCTCTGGCGCTATCCACATAAACTGAAGCCTCTGGATAAGTCAATCCCAACCACTGGAAGCAACAGTTTACATCACATTTGCCGTCCTATTAAATGGGGTTTGGAAACTTACAGCATTCAGGGCATAGATGGGCACCATCCATAATATCCTGCAATACAAACCCGCCAGTCTAAGTTAAAAAAAAACTTCAGTTTAAGGAAAGCTTGCCTGATTATATGCTTCTGCAAGCTGGGCTGGGTGTAATGTATAACATGCTGGATGATTTCCCATAAAGAAATGGGGATTGCCACCCCCACAAAAACACCAGCAATAAGAACTTCTAGATCGTGCCTGTTAAAGCCATTTTCAAGAGATTTTACCAAAAACAGAGGCACAAAGACTAGGGCGGCGAACGCATATGCGGCAATAAATAGAGGTCGAATCCATAATTTCCAGCGTGAAAAAAAATCCAAACACTGTTCGTTGCACATTTTCCGTATCACATAGTTTTGCTATTAATCAGTAAGACGATACAACAGTTATTAGATTTTTGTGTTGCTGCAGAAGTTGTTTGTTTACTTCCCTGACAGCTTATCAGCTGATTGCATAGACGTGCACGGTTTTTTCGCCCAAAATGTCATTGGCGCCCAAAAAAGTTTCATTAAAATAAAAGGAGATTGGTGTTCAACCAATCGCATTGCTGCAAGTGTAAATGTCAATATTGTTTTAGTCAAATTTGATGACACGTTGACAGTGACATTATCAATAACCTTTGAAAATGTATTGAAAGCAGATTGTGGGCCAATTTTCCTTTCTAAACGTTCCTGAACACGGTCAAGATGAAAAAGTATATTCTCGGTGTGATCCTGATTCTGCCCTTAATATTCTACTATGTGGACAGCCAGACCAGGAAACCGGTAAGCAAGTCGAATCAAACAGTCTTCATCTTACCACTTAGCTCTGAAAAAACTTACCGGTTTCACGGTAAATTCACATTATAACAAACCAGGACTTATTTTATTATTTGGCTGCAAATGAAACATGAAAAGCAGTGAACAGTGACGTCCAAATATGTAACTTCGGGGAAAAGCACATCTACTGCTACACCCTCATCTTGATATCAATTTATTAACTTATGGGCAATTTCCCGGATAAAGCTCACTATTAACATTTATGTATATCAATTTATTGAATTCTTCAGGGATCTTCGTTGAGCGATAGAGTGCAACAACTCACAGATATATCCAATAAGAAGCCTGTCCTGAGATTTAACGCAAACAAGTTCCGGGACTTTGTAAAAGCCACCCCGAGGAACTATTCTATTGTGGTGATGTTTACCGCTTTAGCTCAACAAAGGCAATGCATGGTCTGCAGGTAAGCTCAGAGCCCACTTACCCACGTCTTTTTAAAGCTAATTCCATGCAAATTTACAGGCAGGCAAGTGATGAGTTTTCGGTGGTAGCAAACTCATTCAAATACTCTCCAGGGTTTAGCAACAAACTTTTCTTCGCCATGGTGGATTTCGATGAAGGCTCGGACGTTTTTCCAAACAGTAAGTCACTTTGTTGGTCTGCAATTAGCGCTATAAAGAGTATTATTTGCCATTGAAGATGAAAATCAACACAGCCCCAGTGTTTGTGCATTTCCCTCCTAAAGGCAAACCAAAGGCTGCCGACACGATGGATATTCAAAGGGTTGGATTTGGGGCTGACGCCATAGCCAGATGGATTAATGAAAGAGCCGACATTCAGGTAGAAAACCTGCCGTTAAAACCAGTCAATATGTCCTCCTGTATAAATATGTTGAATAGATTCGCATTTTCCGACCTCCCAACTACTCGGGAACATTCTCGCTGATGCTCCTCTTCGCATTCATCGGCGGATTTGTGTATATTCGCAGAAACAACCTGGAGTTTTTGTACAACAAAACAATGTGGGGTGTTTGGGCCCTGTTGTTCTGTTTTGCGATGACTTCAGGCCAAATGTGGAATCACATTAGAGGACCTCCGTTTATGCATCGAAACCAAAACGGCCAAACTGCCTACATTCATGGAAGCTCCCAAGGGCAGTTTGTGGTAGAAACTTACATCGTGATGGTGATGAGTATCCTTTAAATGTTGTTGATACGTCGGTTTAGTTGTTGGCTGGGTAAATTTCCTTAGGCCTTTACTAGATGCTGCCGTTGCTGTGGGTATAATATTCATGACTGAAGCTGCCAAAGGCAAGGGCGACACCAAAAGACGCAAATTTTTGGCAATTTTGGGGCTGATATTAATTTCAGTGTTTTTCTCTGCGCTGCTGTCGGTTTTCAGGTCCAAAACCCATGGATATCCTTACAGGTAAGCCACAGTGCTGTTTGAAGCATTTACTGCATTCTAAAGCCAGTCTCCTTTTCTAGCTTCTTGCTTCGCTAGAGCAAGCAGAAGAGTTGAAAAGTCTGGCATTTTTTCTCCTGCCAACACAGTAATAATTTATACATTTGTACTTCAAGTATGTTTGTTAAGAAAGTGTTTTCTTTGTTTATGGGAAAGTGGTTTTATTTCACACGCGGGCAGGTTGACAAACGTTCATTGACTGACGGCTAAGCTAGTCAATAAAATGGTAAAATACGGAAAACAGTCCAATTTATTCGAACACAAATGTGCGTTGACGCAACATCATGCAGGTTTACCGAGACTTTCCCCAAACGCTCCACTGTTCGCCAGGTTAATCCGCTGGTTAAGAAAGTGTATTTCCCTTGATCCAAACCTAGGCATCGCAAAAAGGTAGGAATTTGCAAGCGAACAGAAGCGAGACCTTAAAATGAGGATTTGTTAAAGACATTTCCGGAACAAGAGCCAAAGTAATGCGGAAGCAAGACGGCATGGATCGAGCAAGTTTTGCTACATCATTCACCCCTACAGCAGCTTCGAATTTTACAGGCAGCTGGTGTTTGTAGTGATTGCCCTTTGGGAAGTTTTCACGATTCCTTTAATGTCTAGCTTTTCATGGGTATCAACTGTACACCCCGAATTACTATTTCGAGTAAGTAATGTCTAACTTTCAAACAGCATTGTTTGCAAACTCAAGCATTATTTAGTTCAATTCGTATTCTATCTGTCCGTGTTTTTACAAAACGCAGGTAGGTACTTTGGATAAAGCTGATACAGCGGGGAAAATAAAACAATGTAAAATTTCTGAAAGCAGTTGAACAGGAAATTTTCCTTTTGGATTTCAACTTCAATGACGATAAACCTCATATCTCGAAACAGTTTTTGAATTACTCGAATCCCTTTTATTTACAGGCTGATCTCAAAAAATATGTTTTTCTCTTGCAGCATTTGCAAAATTTATACCTCGTGTTGAAGCTGAAATTTCATAGTCGCCGACCTCTATAGAGTGGAAAACAATGAAAGTGAAGATTACTTGCAAAAATCCGTTCTTTGTCTTCAGTTAACCAGGAAGTTTTAGCTTCAACATGAGCTTTAGAATGTGAAAATGGGTTCAAAAGGAAAAATGTTATCACTGCAAGACCAAAAAGTAGATTTTTCAACCTCACCTTGTATTTAAAAGACGTGGACAAAAAAATCAGAAACCGTTTTGAAATTTGAGGCACACCTTTATGCTTTTGGTCATAAAATTTATAAAAAAAAGGCTTTCTTGATACACTAGAAGCAAGCGAACTTTGATAAATTTTGAATTGTTTCATTTTTCACCCAGTAGCAACTTTATCTGTAAGACTTAAATCTGTGCAAAAACACGGACTAACAGACAAAGAAGTCGACTAGATAACGCGTTAAATATAAATCAAATCGCCTGTAGCAATTAGAACTTATCCAGTTTCAAACTTAGGGCAAATTTGGCTGTGTAACGTTCATTTTGTTGGGAAGTTTAGATATACATATCCAAGTAACAGGAAAACACTTTGAAAAAATGAGCTTTGGTTTTTGTGTTGCAGGATGGCAAAGTTTATGTCTTGTATACATTTTTTCAGAACTACATTCAAACCTGATTTGTGTAGTTTTCCTGCTTATGTGTGTGTATCAATCTCAATTTAATACAATTTAATTTAGGAAATGGTAGTAAAGAACCAACTTTTGCTAAACCGTTTTTGAGGCAGATTTATCTTTTTTTGCTAGAAAAATATTGTTGACAAATTCAAAACAGTATATAAATATACAGGGTTATTCACGCTATACGGCACGGAAGTTTGCGGGTAAACCGTTTGATTTATACAAAGTATTATTTGATGAATCCACAGACGCCTACCGGACGCACATTTTAAAAATATTTTTGTAATGTACAGGGTATCCCAAAAGCCTTAAAAGTATCAAAGTTGTGTTTTTTTTAATGAAATACCCTATATTTTATTACATTGTTAGATTCTCTGAGCAAAACAACTGTTTGTTTTTATAAGGTTTATAATACCTACATCTTACGGTTTTTTAAATAATCCGAATTTTATCAAAATGTAATATAATTTTCATGTGTCAAATACTTTAGAATTATTTAAGTTATGCAAGCGAAATTTGTAGTGAAGTGTAACAAGAAATCATATTTTAAATCCCAATGATAATAAACTTACAATGTTATACAGGGTATCCACAAATTTAAACTAATCAAATAAGAACTTTAAGTGGCTATAACTTGATTAATTTAAATACAACCCCATATTTTTTAACTCACCAGGAAATGCAGTTTTTAATTACCTATCACACGGTATTAGGTTGTTAATAGCTAAGTTTTTGCCTTTTAACAAAATACGCCAAATAATCGTTCTGGGCACCATTTGGTGTTTTTTTAATTAAAAGCTCTAAATAACATATCAACAATAACATAAAAAAAGGCAAATTATTTATAACAAATGTTCGAAATGTTGACCGTTCATTTCCAGACACTTGTAAATTCTTTTTTCAAAACCACTGCTAACTCTGGACTAACATTTGCGGAGTTACAGTTTTAAAAGCGTCTCTTATGCGTATTTTAAATCGTGTGAAGTTCTCGGAAGCGTATGGTAGACAATTCCTTTTATGTACCCCCACAAAAAGAAATCTAGTGGAGTTAAGTCCGGAGATCTGGGAGGCCAATTTTGAAATCCATTTCTGCCAATCCACCTGTTTTGAAAGTTGGCGTTTAAAAATTGCCGAACTTCGCAATGATCATGAGGCGGAGCTGCATCCAATTGAAACCACATGTTGGTTCTAATATTTAAAGGGACTAATAATACTGAAAGATGGCTCATTAGAAACTGGAGAAACATCAAACCATTTAGATGTCCTTCAAAAAAATTAAGTCCAAATAAATATGGGCCCAGTATTCCACCCCACACATTAACTGACCACATATTTTGATTTTTCATGACCCTGTATTCGTGCGGATTCGTATCAGAATAATAATGAAAGTTGTGTCTATTCACGGGACCATTGTTTTAAAAAGTACATTCATCACTAAATAACACATTATCGAAAAACTTTTCATTTTGTGCCACTTTATCTAACAACCGCATTCAACACTCAGTTCGGCTTCAAAATCATTTCCATAAAGTTCTTGGCAAAGCTGAATTTTATAAGAATAAAAGTTGTGCTTTTTAATAATTCTGGAAATACTTGATTGACTAATGTTAGTACTTTTGGATATTAGATTTTGACTAATATTGGGATTTTCGATAACTGAACCAATTACCGTGAAAACATTTTCTGCATCTTCCGTGACAGATTTCCTTGTAATGGGTTTTTTATAATTGACACTTTCACTTTCCTCAAACTGCACTAATAAACGCTTAAAAACGACTGGCTTAGGATGATTTCTTTCAGGAAACTTTTGAGCATAAACTCTAGAGGCCAATAAACAATTTTTATTACATTGTCCAAGGGTGAAAATCCTGTCAATACGCTCTTCTTTTGGATAATTCTTCATTTTCACTAAGCAACACAATAATAATATTGAAATAACGACCAACACGTCTACAATTACAAAAAACAATAGAACTCTAGCTAGCAAAAAGAGTCTTTGCAGAACTGACAAATAAAATAAATGATTTGATATGTGTAAATGCCATAGGCAACTTAGATACATTGGAACCTTAAATTAAAGAACACCAAATGGTGTACAGAACGATTATTTGGCGTATTTTATGAAAAGGGAAAAACTTAGCTATTAACAACCTAATACCGTTTGATAGGTAATTAAAAACTGCATTTCCTGGTGAGTTAAAAAATATGGGGTTGTATTTAAATTAATCAAGTTATAGCCACTTAAAGTTCTTATTTGATTAGTTTAAATTTTTGGACACCATGTATAACATGGTAAGTTTTTTATCATTGGGATATAAAATATTATATTTTGTTTCACTTCACTATAAATTACGCTTACATAACTTAAATACTTCTAAAGTATTTGACACGTGAAAATTAGATTGGATTTTGATTAAATTCGTATTATTTAAAAAACCTTAAGATTTAGGTATTATAAACCTTATTAAAATAGACACTTATTTTGCTCAGAGAATCCAAAAATGCAATAATATAAGGGTATTCCATTTTAAAAAAACACAACTTTGATACTTTTACGGCTTTTGGGACACCCTGTACATTACAAAAATATTTTTAAAATGTGCGCCAGGTAGGCGTCTGCCAATTCATACAATAATAATTTTTAAAAAACAAACGGTTCAGCCGCAAACTTCCATGCCGTATAGCGTGAATAACCCTGTATAACGTAAAAAGGGCACTAAAACATCTCATTAATCAGATTATTTGCAGACAGATGTGGATTTAGTCGTTGTGAATCAATGTGTTGGAGTAATACAAGCTATCTGGGTGTTCTCTTGCTTTTTTGCTGGATATAATTATACACAGGGACATGGGAAGACTATGATTGAACTAAATCAATGGAACATCGTTAAGAGGTAAAATCTAATAATTGGAGTACTTACAGGGTGTTTTACAGTCCTCAAAAGTGTGAGGGAAACTCCAAATTGTTCTCAACACTCAAAACACACAGTTAAAAACACCAGATCAAAACTAATGAATCGCATCGCAATGTGCGTTCCAGTTTAGCATCTAAACGTCACAATGTGTCCATAAAAAACGCGATTATGTTTCAAAAACCGCACTACCGATCGGGAAAACGCCACAAAATGGTGAAGAAACACCTCCGATTTCGAAAAATCAACAATATTTGGGGCAAAAATCGGAAAATCGCTGAAAACTTGTGAATTCTTGACGACAAAATTCACACACTGTCACAAAATTTGGTGGTAATCGTTCTTAAAATCGCGATTATTTTCGCAAAAGCCGCACTACCGATAAGAAAAACGTCACAAAATGGTGAAGAAACACCTACGATTTCGAAAAATCAACAATAATTCGGGCAAAAATCGGAAAATCGCTGAAAACTTGTGAATTCTTGACGACAAAACTCACTCACTGTCACTCCTAGTCAATGTTGCACGGAACTGACAGACGAGAAAAAATTTCGCGATGACCGTTCAAGTTTGACATCTACACGTCACAATGGGTCCATAAAAAAACGATTATTTTAAAAAAACCCGCACTGCCGATTAGGAAAATGCGATAAATCGACAAAGAAACACTTCAGCTTTGAGAAACGAAACAATTTTCCAAAGAAAAACCGAAAAAAACGCCGAGGTTTATAAATTCTCGCTGGAGTGACTCGCGCCCTGATTCACCGAGAGGGTTTGACGCAAAACTGACAAATTTATCAGGATGCTTACATAAACCCTTGCAAGCCGTGACGCGTTGGACGTATGTTTATCAGAAGAATTCTGATTGAGATATTTAGTAAAAAAAAACTATTTGCCGGTAATCTAAACAAGGAAAATAAATAACCCAACCTGTATAATTTTTATGCGAGTTTTTGCAAAGCAATGAAATGTATTTTTCAGATATATTTTTACATACTTTTTGGTTGATTTGGTGGCTCTATGTATCTCCTTCCGACGGCAGCAAGCATATATATTTTATTACTGGGTAAACTTTGCGGTCGCTCTTCGCTGCCCAACCATCATCGGCTTTTCCCAGCGATTTTTGCAGGATCTTGGAGTAGAGCTTTCAAAGAAAATTTCTAACGCCGTTTCTAATGCCATGCTTTTTAAGCTCCCAGAAGAAATCATCATTGGCTTCATTCTGATGCTGTCGAGCAGTTTTTTCGTCCACATGCTGTCCTGTTTGTTCTATTTAGTACCGGTAATGAACCACGACACTCAGCAAACTTTATGGGTGTTGGATACCAAATTGCAGCCCAACTGCAGCATGGGATTGGTTTATTTTGGGGTATTTTCCCTGGTGCAGTCGCACTTTTGGGGCCTCGGTACTCTATAACGCGCACTTTGCCTCTTTTGCCTCATCTGTTCTTCCACTAGGCGAAACCAACATTCGCGTGAAGAACCACATGGAAGAATTCGTCCTGACCATTGTCATGATTGTCGGCAGAGTTTGGAGCCTTATTATAATCGCCACAATGTTGCGGGTCTTCACTATCAGTTCGCTATCGGAAAGCAAGTACGAACAATATCTTCTGCAGCTTCGCACCTTCATTTGCCATAAGAACCTGCCCAAGGAGATGGAAGAACGCCTGTTAGAGTAAGGCACTGCAAAGCGCACTTGAATGGTTCTGGACCTTGATTTTCCAGATTTTACGAGCACAAATATCAGCGCCAGTTCTTCAACGAGCATGCCATAATAAGCGCCATGTCGCATTACCTGCAAGAAGAACTGAATCTGTTTAAGGCCAAAAGTGTTATTAGCAAAGTGCATCTCTTCAAGTGCTTCCCGCGCAGCATGATAGCCGAAATTATCAGCAAGTGCAAGATTCTGGTGTTTATGAACAACGACTTTGTTACAAAGGTATCAAAGGGTTCAGAGTGGAAGAAAATGGGGAAAACTAGAGCAAAATAAACTGTGATTTTGGGCAATTTTCAACTTGCCAGTATTTTCAATCATGTTGCCCTTTTTTCGCTCTTTTTTCTGTTTTTATTCCTCTGGATAGAGCACTAAAAACCCATTTGCCTCGTGAAACATGAGCAGTTTTAACACTGAAATTTGAACATTTTCCAAAAAATTCCAGCGTGGTGATTTGATGGATCACGTCTACTTCATCAGTACCGGAACTGTGGCAGTCTTCAATGAAGATCGCTGTGAACTGATCCATCTGACCGATGGGGACGAAATAGGGATCAGAAGCGTCACTTCGTTTTCTGATGTTTATTTCACATACACGTACGTTTCTATTGAAACTACCGAAATGTATACGATCTCTTCTAAGGATCTCAGGTAAAGGGCTGCTGGTTGAGCAAATGGGCCCCTTCAAGTCTGTACTTTGTTAGGGATATCGTTTATTCCAAGAAAGACATTTTGAAGTTTTTCCGAAGAAAAGTGCAAGAAAGGGCGGACAGATGGACGAAAATTGAAACCGTTGCAACCGCTCAAGGTACCGATTTGTGGTCGGAATTGCAACGTCGGAGGGTGCTGGAACAGCCTCGCATCAGAACCAGGTTCTTCGATTATGATTCGAACCAATGATTTATTATTCGTATTTGTGCTTTGTATAATTCTGTGCTTTTTTTAAATGTTCCCATTTCTTACTAGCGTGAGGCACTTTTTTGTAAATAAAACCAGTTTTTTGGGACAACAATAATTTATTTATCTAAGTATAATAACGACCCAATCGTCGCACTCTAAAATAGTTTCGGTAAGGAATTATGTCTAATTCTTTGCATCTGAACGACGCAAAAATCCTCCCGATAAATCCTTAAAGCTAGACAATAATTTACGATATTATAAAGATAAACAAGTCTATTTGCGATTTTCAAAGTTTTTTTTTGGTAAAAGACACTCTCGCCGGCACACAATTGTTCGAAAAATCACACGTTATCGGGCACGTAATTGTCTTTATTGGGTATACCCGAACCAGTTGCGTCTCCCAACCAGGGGTACTGATTAGGGCAGTCTCTGCAGGTCTCCAGATACCTGGTATCGGTGAAATTCTCCCTCTTAAAGCTCAGGGCGCACTTGTTTGAGGTTTTGCAAGGGGCTGGAGGCAGATTGTCCTTTTTATTGCAACTCCACGGCTCGTAGTTGTCCAATTGTTTCAAGCCCTTCGGATCGGTCATCCACGTTAGGGCCTGGGTGGTTGTTACGAACCACACATCAGGGCTGAAAGAGATTTTTAGAATTTTGTTCAAAACTCCTCCTCACCTCTCACTCACAGGTTTGAGGCCCAATCCAGGAACTTTCCTAGTCCTTTTTCCAGCTCTTTGATGGAGAACCAGTTGGTGTGAAACGCCATCATGTACGGAGCTCGGTTCTGGTCGTAGTATCTGGGAATGAAGGACAAGATTTTGTGTATCAGCATTAAAGGGGGTAGATTGAAGGGATTTACTTGGAAAAGTCTTCTTGCAGCCATTGGAAAACATCGTCTGGATCGTGGTTGTGTAGCACGCATTGGTCCAAATATGGGCAATGTCCACCTTCGAAGCCTTCGACAAAGTGGGCGTTTAGTGGAACTTCCCAAACTCCTGTAAAAATGTGTAGAAGACACTATCTCGAAGGAGAAACGAGGAGGAAAATTTACCTGGAAAAGATTTGGATGGGCAGGTTCCCGATTTACACTCATGGGGAATTTTGTAGTCCAACGTATAAGGCCAGACTGGTATTGGCAAAGCTGGCACTCCCACAGAACTGTCGTAGATGTAGCCGAACTCTTCCAACACCTGACAATAACGTGAAAATTTCAAGTCGCTCTTTTTCCACCCTCAAACTTACCTTATATTGCGTGTTTCTGCCAGGCTTCAAGAACGGCGCCCTCATTCCAACCACTTCGCTCTTGGAGATATTCGCAAAGTGTCTCAGGATTTCCCTCATCCCGATCATCTCCCCTACCCATTCTTCGTATCCTTTATCCTGCAGCCCTGTTTGGAGCCTGTGTACCCGAAGAAGTCAAATCTGTTTCTTCTCGGCAAAACTATTCACTTACGAGATGGTTTCGGTGCCAATTTCATTCCCATCGCTGGCCAGCTGCTGGATCATTTGGTAGTTGCTGTACTCATGAGAAATGTAGAAAGTGCCCTTAATCGCACACCCATTGGGGTTGGTTCTTTTGCCATTGAGCACCTTCTTATAGTGGTCGTAGTTCTGTAGATTCACGGCTCCATCGAAGGTGAGCAGAATCATCTGAGGGGTCTATTTCAGCAGAAAAAGTTGGCATTAAAATGGAATTACTCCAACAGATGTGTCGTTACTTGCATTTTCAGCCTCCAAGTTTCCAGGAATAATCGTTCCATCCTTCGAGCAGAAACAGTAAGGAAGCTGACACTCTTCACTATCGCACTTTTTAGCCAGATCAGTTGGAGGCTCAGTAATAGGAGCGGGAGCTACAGACGAACGGGGATGAGTTTACGAAAAAACTGGCACTAAAGTGAGCTTACTCGAAGCGATCGGTCCGCATCTAGCTTCGTTTTTGAAGGTGCAGAACTTGCTGATGTCGTCAAAGAACAAGCCAGAAGGACATCGGTTCATGTACGGGTATCCATCCACGCACTGCAGAAGGAAACACAATTAATGAGGATTCAAGAAGGGGTTTAGAGGAAGTTACTTGATAGAATCTTCGGCAGGTGACCGGATCTGCAAAGTTGCCCGTTCCAGTCGCGGAAGGACATTGGAAGTCATCCTCCTTTTTTTGACCGTCAACTGTAAAGAACCTATAGATAAAAATCAGGTAGAAAAAACACTTTCCAGCCAATCGGGATGAGAGCTTTCCTGTCTCTTCAATGGATAAAACAATGGAATAAGCTGCTTTCACTGTTAGTCTAATCGAAGTCCCAATGACGATTCGGTAGAAATTTGAAAAATTTTCGCGTGTTTTGCCAAAAAACCAAAAAAAAGGGCGAAAAAAAAATCGATTTTTGTCTGGATTTACCAAATTTCAATCGCAATAGAGCAGAAACATGAAGAAAATATTGCAATTTGGCCACTTTGTATCAACAGAGATTAGTTGAGTTTCAACAATCTCAATTTGGGATGTGGAAATTAGTTAAATTTCAGAAATTTCTCTTGCAGATTTTGCATGAAAGTTTTAGGCAAGTTTCTGATAACCGTTTACATGAGGATTTTGCAGAAATCATCACAGGATACCTTTTAATAGTTTCGACATTTAATGAAGAATATTATTTTTCGGTAGAAGGCCAGTTTTAAAAAAAAATTGAAAGATGAGAAAAAAAATCAGCGGATTAACTCCTAAAAGTTTCACATTATGACGCTTTTCTTGATTAATCCGCCTATAATTTCACTATTTTCAGCAATTTCCGCGTTCTTCAAAATACATTTAATAGCTGAAAATCTTCATAATTTTTCGTTATTTTGAATATTTGAAATCGGCGAAAAATTCAGATAGATTTTAGAAAAACAGTGCTTTGGGTTTTATATTTTTACGTTCTCCTGGTTAATCCCCCTGTTTAGAAATGACCAAGCTTTTCAAAGTACATTTTAAAGCTCAAAACCTTCATACAGGGTTTAAAAATCTTCAAATCGGCGATAAAATGAGCTAGATTTTAGCGAAAGAGTGCATTGGATTTCACAATTTATCGTTTGCCGTCTTTAATTCCCCTGTAGACTCGCGACGGTTATTTAAAGCCGCAGACTCGCACGTTTAAAAAAATGCCAAAATCTTCAGAAAAAAGTGGAAACGTTGGAAATTGCCAAAAAGATAGTGCGAAGTTTTCTCTATACAATAGTGCTAATTCCAGGTTTCAGTCTAATTTGCAGTTCAAATAATGAATTTTTGAAAAAATCGTGACACATTATAGTCGAAAAGTGGTGCGACTTGCATGAAATAGGCCGCCAAAAATGGACAAAAGACGCAAAAATTATGCAAATGTCCACACTTGCAGAGGAACAAATTCTCTATTAAATAGCATTTAGACCGAGTGTCTGTCTGTCTATTTACAATTTTCGATAGCGAATTTTTCAAAAACTTCGCGACGGTTAATTAAAGCCGCAGACTCGCACGTTAAGAAAAATGCCAAAATCCTCAGAAAAAAGTGGAAACGTTAGGAAATTGCCACAGAGATAGTGCAAAGTTTTCTCTATTCAATAGTGCTAATTCCAGTTTTCAGTCTAATTTGCAGTTCAAATAATGAATTTTTGAAAAAATCGTGACACGTTATAGTCGAAAAGTGGTGCGACTTGTATGAAATAGGCCGCCAAAAATGGACAAAAGACGCAAAAATTATGCAAATTTCCACACTTGCAGAGGAACAAATTCTCTATTAAATAGCATTTAGACCGAGTGTCTGTCTGTCTGTTTACAATTTTCGATAGCGAATTTTTCAAAAACTCGCGACGGTTAATTAAAGCCGCAGACTCGCACGTTAAAAAAATGCCAAAATCTTCAGAAAAAAGTGGAAACGTTGGAAATTGCCACAAAGATAGTGCAAAGTTTTCTCTATTCAATAGTGCTAATTCCAGTTTTCAGTCTAATTTGCAGTTCAAATAATGAATTTTTGAAAAAATCGTGACACGTTATAGTCGAAAAGTGGTGCGACTTGTATGAAATAGGCTGGCAAAAATGGACAAAAGACACAAAAATTATGCAAATTTCCGCACTTACAGAGGAACAATTTCTCTATTAAATAGCATTTAGAGCGAGTGTCTGTCTGTCTGTTTACAATTTTCGATAGCGAATTTTTCAAAAACTCGCCACGGTTAATTAAATCCGCAGACTCGCACGTTAAAAAAATGCCAAAATTTTCAGAAAAAAGTGGAAACGTTGGAAATTGCCACAAAGATAGTGCGAAGTTTTCTCTATTCAATAGTGCTAATTCCAGTTTTCAGTCTAATTTGCAGTTCAAATAATGAATTTTTGAAAAAATCGTGACACGTTATAGTCGAAAAGTGGTGCGACTTGTATGAAATAGGCCGCCAAAAATGGACAAATGACGCAAAAATTATGCAAATTTCCACACTTGCAGAGGAACAAATGCTCTATTAAATAGCATTTAGACCGAGTGTCTGTCTGTCTGTTTACAATTTTCGATAGCGAATTTTTCAAAAACTCGCGACGGTTAATTAAAGCCGCAGACTCGCACGTTAAAAAAATGCCAAAATCTTCAGAAAAAAGTGGAAACGTTGGAAATTGCCACAAAGATAGTCCGGCGTTTTCTCTATTCAATAGTGCTAATTCCAGTTTTCAGTCTAATTTGCAGTTCAAATAGTGAATTTTTGAAAAAATCGTGACACGTCATTCCGAGTCGAGCCACCGTAGCGAGCGGTTGTGTGTTTACAAGCGCGCCAATCCATTGGGGTAAAAGTGCGAAAGTGCCAAAAGTGACCAGCAAAGCGAAGTAAACCGCCCGGTTTTGCTACCTGAAAAGGCATCAGGCCCGTTTAAACTGTGGACTGTGCAACGTTGCCACTGTGAACTTTTCACAAACGGACAATATATATATACATATATATACATACGAGTGGAATTCAAACGAAAGGATGGACCCTGGGAGTTCGCAAGAATCCGAATCGGATTATGCCTCCCAGGATGGTGGGTTCAAAATGCCACAAACGAAAAAACGGGGCAGAAAACCGAAGACGACCCAGCCAACCCAGCCAACCCCCACAACGACAACACCTGAGGCCAAACGAATAGCGTTGGACTATCAGTCTACAAACAACAAAAACCAAACAACAAAGAGCAAGACATCAACAAGATTTCCCACGTATTCGCACACATTCACAGCGAACGCATTGCCGACCATCACCAGAGTCCAATTTGCAATCAGGTGGGAGGAACTCAACCCCAACAACAAGGATGTGATTATCAGGCAAGATAATTACTTCCTAATCAAAACCAACCAGGAGGACAAAACATCAACAATTTTAAAACAACTAAAACAAGAAAACACTGTAACAAGTTACAAATTACAAAAAAACGATAACCTCCCACTAATCCGACAACAAAAGTCAGGTCACCACCATATTACACCATCATATTCTGTCGTCGCCACTGGGGTCGACCTGGACATTGAAGACAGCATGTTTCTGGAACGCCTGGAGCAGCAGGGCTTCAGAATAAGGTTCTGCAGGAGAATTATCTCGCGAGAGCGCAACGCACCCACACTCATGATGAGGCTTATAACCGGCGACATATCCACATACGAAAGGTTGATGAGCGACCGTGCGGTTCATTTTTTGGGCCGCATTTTCAAAATCACCGAAAGTAAACCACCAGCACCCGTGCCTGCGCCGTGTGGCAAATGCAACATATTCAGCCACAAAACTGAAGATTGCAAACAATCGCCAAGATGCAACAAGTGCCAGGGACCCCATCCAACTTCCAGGTGCGAGTCGCCACTGCCAACCAAGTGCGCAGCATGCAACTCAGAGGACCACGCAGCATGGAGCATGAAGTGCCCAAAACGACCGACAGCCCCAATCGTCGGAATACCAAACGTGAAGGTAAAATGCGTTAACAAACGTACGTCCGAGATTGCGGAGACAACGACAGTGGCAAGTAGAATACACACACCCATCACAACACATGACCACATCATAAACAAATACAAACATCAACTTAACAAGACAAACAATACCAACAGAGACGAACTACTAAAAAAACTACGAAAACAATTTATAGAAGATTTTGACATCGACACCTCAGTGGTTTTCTTCGGGAACCATGTCTACATATTAATGTTTGACATGCTCCTGCCCGAGAGACGCTCTCCAACGGAACCCTGCGAACAGGTGAGACAGACGGTGACAAAAGTACAAGATTCAATATGAAAATACTTTACGCAAACATCAACGGACTTAACAGCAAAAAAACACTTATTTACAATTACATAGAACAAAACGACACAGACTGCTGCATATTTGTAGAGACGAAAACCAAACTGGGACAAACACCAACGTACAGAAATTGGCAGTATATCTATAGGCATGGAAATACCATCAATCATGCCAGGGGCGGGGTCGCAGCTCTCCTAAAACCAACATATAAACTTGGAAGAGCAAATCCTCCCTCCCTCAACAACCCTTTGAACGACTGTCTACACTTTACGCTACCCTACTTAAACGACCTGATACACATATTTCTGACATACATACACCCACACTCCAACCTAGAACAAAACATACTGACTAAAGCGAGCATCTATAAATATGCAATAATTGTAGGCGACTTTAATATGAACAAAAGCAAAACGAAACAGCTTAAAAGATTTCTACAAAATTCTGACTTTATAAAACAGCACACCCCACCAACTTTTCTGATGCCCGCAAACCCAGACTCAACACCAGACGTTCTACTGCACACAAGAAACCTGACAAACACCATCAACAACATAAACTTAACCAACGAGCTTGGATCCGACCACCTGGCTATTACGTTTAACATAGACTTACAACATACGCAACCTACCTCCAATACACCTATAGAGAAAAACTTAAACCTAACAAAGACTGACATAGACAAAGTGAAACAACATATACATGACTACATTCAATCACAAGCACACCCCATTTCAATAGAAACCATACAACAACAACTTTCACTAGCCATAGGAAAATTTAGCCCGGAAATAAAAAATGCTTTCTACCGACATACACTACCCAAATACATACTGAGACTAATAAAACATAAGAGAGAACTGTACAGACTATATACAAACACTCAAAATAACGACCTAAAAAAGACAATGAACCAACTTAACAGAAACATTAAAACTCTGATTGGACAATACCGACAAGACAAATGGCTAGAAACATGTAAAGAAATACAGAAGGACAAAGGCAAAACATACTGGCGAAAAATTAAGAAACTGGCGCAATACAGGAAGACTGGCACTACTGACACAATTGACGAAAACGGAATAGAACGCTACACAGACAAAGAGAAAGCGGACGCATTCGCCAGACACTATCAAAGGACCTTCAGCATATCGACAAACCCTAACTTCGACAATGACAACTGGAACTTGATCAACGACTGGTACTTGAACTATTTTAACAACTCACCAAACTATGCCTGCACACTGATCACAGACATAGAGTACGATGAAGCCCTAGCGCACATCAAGAACACTGCACCGGGGAAGGACAAAATTAAGGCAAAAGTCCTGAAAAGCCTAACTCAAGAAACACACAAACTGATCCTAACTGAATTGAACAACTGCATCACAAATGGCAGAATCCCAGAAACATGGAAAAGCGGCTTAATAATCCCTATACCCAAAAATGGACTGGACAATACACAACCGAGCAACTACAGACCAATTACACTACTTCCAGTACTAGGCAAGATTTTCGAATGCATAATGAAGCAGCGGCTTGACAAAGTGATTGGAAAGTATATACCTACCTACCAATTTGGTTTCAAACAGCATCACTCGACCGTTCATCCGCTCTTTATTTTGGCCAACAATATACAAACTACCCACCTAACTGACAGAAAGACATCTTGCCTGTTTATGGACATTAACAAGGCTTTTGACAGTGTCTGGCATAGAGGCTTACTATACAAACTATACAAACTACACACACCAACATATCTACTACACACCATAAAGAACTTACTAGAAAACAGACAACTACAAGTACGAATTGACAAAACACTGTCATTTCCTTTTTCCCCTGAACAAGGGCTCCCTCAAGGATCCCCGCTCTCACCGTTTCTCTACAATATATACTGCCATGACATATACAATTACAACTTACCAGACAAAAATCAAATCGACAGATCGGCATACATATTACAATACGCAGACGACACGGCACTTATTGTACATGACAAAACTACTGAGAGAGCAGCTCAAAGACTCCAAACACTAACAAACAACACAATGACATGGTTTTATAAATGGAGACTAACACCAAACGCGTCAAAAAACCAACTTCTGCTCACAAACCACAGACTCAATGCTGACTCCCCTACAATAACTGCAGACGGCCAAACGACACAACCAAAAAACGACGTAAAATACCTTGGAATCACAATTGACCACAAACTTAAATTCACTAAACACATTCGAAACATCAGGGCAGAAACAACAAAGAGAACAAAACACTTCCGATCACTAACCTACAAGACAGAGGAATTAGCACAAACACCGCTACCAAAATATATAAAGCTATTTGTAGACCCTTACTAGACTATGGACATATACTCATGACCAACGGAACAGAAAGGACAAAACGTTATATACAAACAACAGAACAAATTGCACTAAGACTAATAACACGAATAAGACACCCCCAAAACCCACTACACAACCCCCCCACCCAACTACTATACGAACGCACAAACATGACAAAGATCTCGGAAAGACTCATACAGCTACAGACAAAATGGACAAACAACCCCTACAACTGGACCATACTGAATCCCCTTTGTCTTACAAGACCAACCAGACAATCCCGCTTTCGTTTCCCTACACTAACGCCACTCGAACACTTACAAACGCTACGGACTAGTGGACAATAAAATAATTCCTTCTTGCCACTGAAATCTTATTTATTTAATAGTATTGCTAACCTAGAATAAGAGAATCTCATATTTGTTTTCATTTAGACTAAGACTATATGTATTAAACAAGGGCAGAAAGACCGATAGGTCGATAGCCTTTTTAGAAATAAAGATATTTACTACTACTCGTGACACGTTATAGTTGAAAAGTGGTGCTACTTGTATGAAATAGGCCGCCAAAAATGGACAAAAGACGCAAAAATTATGCAAATTTCCACACTTGCAGAGGAACAAATGCTCTATTAAATAGCATTTAGACCGAGTGTCTGTCTGTCTGTTTACCTTTTTCGATAGCGAATTTTTCAAAAATTCGCGACGGTTAATTAAAGCCGCAGACTCGCACGTTAAAAAAATGGCAAAATCTTCAAAAAAAAATGGAAACGTTGAAAATTGCCACAAAGATAGTGCGAAGTTTTCTCTATTCAACAGTGCTAATTCCAGTTTTCAGTCTAATTTGCAGTTCAAATAATGAATTTTTGAAAAAATGGTGACACGTTATAGTCGAAAAGTGGTGCGACTTGTATGAAATAGGTCGTCAAAAATGGACAAAAGACGCAAAAATTATGCAAATTTCCACACTTGCAGAGGAACAAATTCTGTATTAAATAGCATTTAGAGCGAGTGTCTGTCTGTCTGTTTACCTTTTTCGATAGCGAATTTTTCAAAAACTCGCGACGGTTAATTAATGTCGCAGACTCGCACGTTAAAAATATGCCAAAATCTTCAAAAAAAAGTGGAAACGTTGGAAATTGCCACATGGATAGTGCAAAGTTTTCTCTATTCCATAGTGTTAATTCCAGTTTTCAGTCTAATTTGCAGTTCAAATAATGATTTTTTTTTAAATCTTGACTCGATATAGTCGAAAAGTGGTGCGACTTGTATGAAATAGGCCGTCAAAAATGGACAAAAGACGCAAAAATTATGCAAATTTCCGCACTTACAGAGGAACAATTTCTCTATTAAATGGCTTGAATGCCAAGTGTCTATCTGTTTACAGTTTTCAATAGCAATTTTTTCTTTAAATCGCGACAGTTAATCAAAGTCGCAAACTCGCGGGTTGGAAAAATTGCCAAAAATTATCTCCCTTATCTTAAGGAAAATCCACGCGCTTCCAAATACATTTCAATGCTGCAAACTTTCCCATTCTTCCAATTTTGGAAAACTTGGAATCCGCAAAAAACCTTCCAAACCAAACCAGGTTTTCCAGCTGATATTTCCGCCTGTATTTTTCCCTAAGCATGGTCATCAATATTCTCGCAGGTTTTGACTTTTCCAAGTGGTTTTTCATAGTTTTCAAAGCTCAAACTTATTCTTTTGTTGCATGGTACCCCATAAAAACTCCAAGAAATTTATATCAACTGCCTAAAAGGCATTAGATGGTCATGCAATATTCTCGCGGGTCTTGAATTGTCCAAGTATCTTTTGATGGTAAACCAGTAAACATTTTCATTTGAATAAAATCCAAGTGCAAAAAAAACATTTAACGCCACGTTTCAAGTGCTTTTTTTCAGTTTCTTCTATACATTTTTCTCTTGATGAATTTAAAGCTCGACCTTAACCTATGCGTCCCTGTTTTTCTTAATCGATTATTATATTTACTAATTCTTGAGCCTATTATTGTTTCACTTGGTATATTTTAGGGCGATTTTAGTTGCTAGTTATATTCATTATGTCTTCTTACTTAGTTTTGCTTTTATCTTTAATATTATTTTTTCACTTTTCATCTGATCCTCGCTCTTATTAAATACTTCCTTAATTTTTCCTTCGTGTTCTGCATGATTTATGCGCACTTTAAACACGGGCAATCTGTGATTGATTCATTTGCAACTTGAAGAAGAAATTGCAGGCTTAGTGGTTACCTGAAAAGATGGACAAAATTCGCATGAAAGCAACACGTTCCCATAGACAGATGCTTGACTCTAATGTTGTTGCTCCTCATTAGCAGACAATTAGAAGATATTTACTTTGAAATTTCACCAAATTTCTCCAGCTCTGTGAATAAACCTGGCAGTTTTCCACCCATAAAAGCCAACCTTGAACGCATATAGTGGATGTGTGTACGAATCGAATTCGTAGACAACAAATACGGTAATCTGGTAATATACAATCGAGGCTAAAATAGAAAGTAAACGTGATGATATGAGAATATACATAAGACGGTTGCAGTTGGTACACTTTCGTTTGTTTGGTTTTTCCCCAAAAAAATGTTCGGAAAAATGCTCCATGAGGCTCCGAAAATTCCAAGCCGATGTGAAGCTACCGCTCGTAAATAATGCAACAATTGGCCTGATTGTACGGAATATTAATTTGTTTATTGAACCGGGCAGGTTGCGTCACAAAGGAAAAAGTCACCTATAGCTTAAGACAAAACGTAATTCAACTGGAAGTAGCCAATTTAGCAAGAGAAAAAAACGCAAATCTTAAATGGGTACCGCATTCTTCAACGAACTTATTTTACTGGTAGAAAGCTCTGTTAGCAAATAAAGCTGGCGCGCCAAGTAAACGCAAAAATCACCCAAACAGCAGGAGTTTTGGACATTTACAGTTCCATTGAAGTCTGTATCTTTGCAGCAGAAAATCTACCGAAATTTGACCTTAAACATGCAACTTAATCATTGATTAGACTTTTAGATTCGCTCACGCTTGCTTTCAAAAGCGGTTTACCTCGATTTGGTCATTATTTCCTTGAAGTGAGTGGAATGTGAGAAAACTGAAAAAAGAGCCAAAGGAGCAGGATTTGAGTCGGTTTTTGCGCGCAGAAAATACTGTTCATCGGCAACCCCAAACAGCCTACAGTTTGCTCTTTGATGGTTTTTCCCTTTTACATCCAGTCCTATTAAATCCAAGTTGTAATCACACATTCCCATAGTATTATTATGGTATAAACCAAAGAATACATTAGTTTTTGGAATGTCACTCATTACTATGAGTGTCTCAAGGCTGCACCGTAATTATCACTGCACCCAACTAATAAGTCTTCAACCTGATACGTACCTTGTTCGATGGAATTTTTATGCACAACTCTTTACTTTTAGAAGCGTTTTGAGCGAATTTCTCAGTAAAAAACTGTTAGAATACGTGAAAGCAGCCATCAGTGGTTGTTACAAAGTAGCTTGGTACCATTGGCTGGTTCTTGTGTGCCACACCGGTTAAAAACTACACTCACCCTTACTGAGAACCACCAAAGTCACGAGTCCAAAAATCGCCGTTTGCCACATAATCATTTCGAAAAACCCGTACCACTGTACGGCTTTGCTGGTACTGCACAGCAGGATTTCTTGCTTCTGTTGCCCAAGAACGGTGGACTTGCCATCGTCTGTTTTATTCGCACTTTCTTTTTGTTGCTGGTTGACGGCTGATGCCGTTTTATGTACGGGGTTTCTCTACCAAGTACGGAAAATGGGGTTTCTTCATCAATGATTTGCATTTTTCCTTTTTCCACTTTAGTTCTTTAAGGTGCCTGGAACCGGCAATTGTTGAGGGTTCAACAAGAGCTTCAGTAAGAATTTGATATTGAGTTGATTGATTGAAGCTTATTTTCAAACCGAAAACCCTTCGAAAATACCTGAACCAGACGGAAAAAGGCCAAAAGAAGGGATTATTTGAACGAATAAAAAAGAAAATAAAGAAATACTTGATAGTTCTCTTGTTGCAGGCCAAAACTTTGGTTTCATTTGATTTTTTGTTACTTTCTGGTCTTTCAATGCCATGAACTACATATTTTGCTCAATTAAAACAATTTTCACTGGGCAAAGTGAAAATCTTGTTGAAAAAGTTGCTTGAAAATTGGTACATAAAACATGTTTGATAGAAGTTAAATTTACAGAAATAATTCATTTAAATAATGCTATTTTTAAAGATCGCAGCCCGTTTTTGCAAAACATCCTGTATATATGCGGAAACTTGAAAAGTAAATTCAATAAAGAGAATGACGAAATGAGCCAAACACTCATAAAATCGACGGATTATTGGGAAATGTTTCAATAAACCAGCCAGCTGGAGGGGGCCCCATGTACCCCAATAGCAATAATCCGGTCGTCCGCAAGGAGGACAGGAAAACAACCCCAAGGAAGACCACCCCTCTTAGGCTCTAAACGGCCTGATAGTCTCACAGTAGCCATCCAGAACTGGACGAGTTCCTGATCAACAGAAAGCCTGAAGTGGTAGCACTCCAGGAAACTAAGGTTGCAAGTAATATTAAGATTAATATACAGGATTATGAGGTTTACAGGCACGACGATAGCACCCAATGTGGAGGAGTGACTCTTCTAATTAGGAAGGACATTGACCACCACAGCATAGGAGAAGAGGACTCCGACATACACGCCGTCAGCGTGCAAGTCAACACCTCCAAAGGGTCAGTAATTGTTACTTTCGGTTACAGAGCTCCTCAGGAACCCCTAAACCTGCTGGACATCCAGACAATGTTAGGAAACAACCAAGCAAGGCTGTTGATAGGTGACCTAAACTGCAAAAACACGGAGTGGAATAGCACGCGTACCTGCAGTAAAGGTCGACTGTTAGCAGAAGCAGTAGATGCCCAAGGTGGAGTAATCCTGGGCCCAGAGATCCCGACAAGGATCTCGACAGGACGGGGTCTCCTGAAGTGTAGGATATCGCCATCATCAAGAACATGAGGCAACCGGCCAGCATCAAGACTATAGAAGAGGGACCTCCGATCACAACCCACTTTTGCTGTGTTGTGGTCACGACTGCGCACGACTAGAGCCACAACAAACTGGCTAAAGTTCAAAGAGCTTACACACTCACTAATCGAAATTCCGCAGGTAGAGGGTGAGGAGGGTGTGGAGCAAGCAGCAAAAAGTCTTGAAGCAGCCATCCAACAAGCACACGACAGAAGCTCAGTGACTACGGAATTGCCGGTAATTCGTGAAGTACTCCCAGTTTCCATCAGGAGAAAACTCACCAACCATAGAAGGCTACGCAGGACCTTCCGCAGGCACCCTACAGAAGAAAACAGAATCGCCCTTAACCCACAAGGCCAATTGCTGAAAGAAGCCTTACGGAACCATAAGAACCGGAAATGGGAACATGGGAACCGGAAATGGGAGCTAAATCCTGAGGACCAAAGCATATGGAGTATGCAAAACGCCCTAAGAAGAGAAGCTATCAAGATTCCAGCTCTCCACAGAACTCAAGGTCTGGTATTTACAGATGGCGGCAAAGCTGAAGAGTTCGCGGAAGCAATCGAGAGTGAGGCCAGGGTAAATCACCACCCAAACGATGACTTACACCACGAAGCAACAGTCAGAAGGGCAGTCAGGATGCTTCGGAGAGAAAAGCCAGGCAGCCACATCCCTCCAACTTCGCCAGCAGAAGTTGCATCCATCATCAGAAGAACCAAAGCTAAGAAAGCCCCTGGGAGAGATGGAATCACCAACAAAATGCTCAAGAACCTGCGGAGGAAAGGACTGATAGCTGTAACTAACTTGATTAATGCCATTTTTAGGACTGGTCATTTCCCAAGCATCTGAAAGCACTCGGAAGTCATCATGCTCCCGAAGCCTAATAAAAACAGTACTTTTGCCCGCTCTCAGTAAAATAGACGAAAGGGTTATATTGAAGAGACTCAAGGAGGAAACGAGCGAGCTCAACGTGCTGCCGCCAGAACAGTTTGGATTCCGAGGAATGCATGAACCAGTATCGAACGACTGGAATCCTCACACTGGATGTCGGAAGAGCGTCCGACAGAGTGTGGAGAGACGGTCTCATCTACAAGATAATGGAAACAGGTATTAACAGGAAACTGTGCCAGCTAATCGACAGTTATATTTGCAGAAGGAGCTTCAGCGTCAACGTTGGAACTCTCCGGTCAGAGACCAGAAGTACTGAGGCAGGAGTACCGCAAGGAGCAGTACTCTCCCCACTGCTATACAACATCTTTATAAGCGAGATCCCAAGACCTGCCAATACGACTCTGGCTCTCTTCGCAGATGATACGGCCCTTCTGTCATCCTCATGGCACAAGGACTTCATCAGGCAACAGCTCCAGCTTGCAATTGACGAACTGCAACAGTGGTTCATCAAGTGGAAGATGAAGATAAATGCAGAGAAGAGCCAGAAAATAATAAAATAAATGAAGAAAAACAAACCAAGTTGTATTGTTTTTTGGAGGAAACTCAGTAGATTTTTGCATTTTCTAATTCCTGAAAACTTTCTGGAGTTTTAATACGATTTTAGTTGCTATTAATATCATTTGGTTTAAGTTCTTGTTTTCCTGTTTCTTTAATTCGCGCTTTAGTACCGTTCTTCTGAAAAATATACATTTGTTCTCATAATTAAACAAAAAAATTAAGACAAAACTGCTGTTGGTTAAATTAAATATAAACACAAAAACCCCGAAGTGAATCAAGTTTAAATAAAATTAATAAATAATTTCTCTAAAAAAGAAAATATAAACTTTTCGAAAGATGCTAATGAGAATGATACCAAAGTCCTTCCAAAAATAGATAAAATATATACAAAATGAGAACAATTTTGCGTTTCTTTTACACCAATTTCCATTTTTTGATTATTTGTTGTTTGTTTGCTCTCTAAACGCAAAGTTCCAAATTCATCAAAGTCAAGGCGAAAGAAAAAACCAACTTTTATAATTTGAAATAAACAATTTTATTTTTCTACAATCTGATTGCAAATCAACTAGAAATTCCTACTACATCAATGAAACAAATTAAACGAATTAATAACACGAACAAACAAATAAACACACAAACACCTAAAAGTAAAGTTGGTTGCCTTCTTCATTGGCATTCTTGAAACCAACCATCAAGAGTCCTCTGGTACCATAGCAACAACTTCTTTGGGGCAAACAACAAGCAGACAAAGATGCCTGGTTATCAATAAAATTTCATTAATTTTAAACAAATAAAATTAAGTTTTTTTGGGGAAATAAATCAAGTGAAAGCTCTTCTAAACATTCGTTTGGAGAACGAAGATGAACTGGGATGAGGATATTGACCTATTAGCAGGTAGAAAGGTCGGTATATCTATAGCGAAGCGATTTTGTCGCTGTTTATATCTATATTACAATCGAAAAATTTTTGCTGTATTTTCCAGGTAAGTTTTCCTACTGAATATAAATCAAAAAATGTTTTTAGCAACTGGCGAAGCAAGGACGTAGATCGAACCCCAACACACCTGAAGAAGCGAGTAATGGCAACTTTTTCGCTGATTCGAACCCTTTTGATATTGATCCACAAGAAGATAAGCCCCTGATTAAGCCCAGGAAAAGCAGCGTTTGGGGGGAAGAAGGAAGCAAATCTGCCAAGTAATTTTTCCATCAATGTTGTATCATACTTTAATGCGTTTGGTTCTTGCAGATCCAGCCGAAGTGCCACCAACATTATAGAGTTGTAAGCAGCATTCCCAACATTTTTTTGATTGAGTTGTAAAACCGGGATGTTGTAGGGAAAGGTTCCAGTTGGACAACAAGTCCCCTAGAAGCGATGGGGATGATATTCCAGTCATTCCAGACATTGACGATTTGCAGGATGATCCCTTGAACCTGCCCGATGTGAAACCAACGTAACTCACTTTAAACCAACTGGAAGGACTTCTGGATAACTTCCTGTTTTACTGTAGAGTTACTGTAGACAAATCCACTTATAAGGAGCTGGATAACCAGCTGGGGTCCGGACAAGGGGACAAGATAGTTTTCGGGAACCTGGGGAACATCGATTTGTCGTTTCTTTCCAGCAAACTATATCCGGAAAAGGATGTGCAACCCGGCCAGGAGATATGGACTATGGAGAGTTTATTTAATGACCTGTCCAGGAATAACTAGAGGTAAATAAGGGAAATATATATTTAATTTTATTAAGGATAGTTTTTTGTTTCAGTCATAGAGGAAAGATTTAAAATTTAGTTTAAAAAATCGTCTAATGGCCAATAAAAATACAAAAAAGACATTTTCTTTTCATTGTTGTTGTTTTTGTAACGTATATTTTCCTGACTGTACTTTAATTCACTTCAAAATATTCCTGGGTTTCAGTCAATTTTATTGTTTATTATTTAAAATGTTACAAATAAGTTTCGGTGTCTTCTCCACCATCATCAGTTTGTGTGTCTAGTTGTTTCTACCTTCACATTTGACTTGAAGAGTCAAACACAACTAGACACACAAACTGATGATGGTGGAGAAAGACACCGAAACGTATTTGTAACATTTTAAATAATAAACAATAAAATTGACTGAAACCCAGGAATATTTTGAAGTTGTTTTTGTATTAATTATCCCACTCGCATAGATAACTTAAGCATTGAAATTCCGTTAAAAAAATCCCTAAGATGATGCAAAGCCCGAAGGTGGGATAATGCGTGCATCCGAGACCAGTACGATCTCTTCTATTTCGGTTTTATGTGATTTGTATAGTCTTTCACTGTGCAGTCATGTTGATCTCGTGTTAGTTCTAATAGGCGGATTTACATCTTGCGCTGATGACTGTGATTTACTAGCAGTGGGAAACTTCGATCTTCAACAATTATTTTACCATGATCGTCAGGGTTTTCGTTAATTGAAGAAACCGAGATCATTCACTAGACGAACCTGCATTAAATTGTCAGTGTTTTTGTGCCCTTAAAGAAATAAGCGAAATCTTGGTGAAGCACGATGGTAAGTGGAGTGTCTCAGAGTTTCATCTGTGGGTAGTTTACCATAGCTTTAGCAGGGGCAGTAAATGTTAAACTCGCAGATAAAGTTATGCAAAGATGAAAGATCCGACCCTAAAAGGAAAAATGGTTTAGGTTTTTTCAACCCCTTTTTTTTAAATAGCTCCCCGTTTTCAATATTGGTGCCTTTATTTAATTTAATTCCTATGTTTGACTTTAATAAGACTTAAATATACAGGGTGTTCAAACAAGGACGGTTAATATTAAAAATACACTGCAAGCTTTTATTTGTTATTACATATTATTTTTGTTTCGCACTTGGGCGGTATTGAATTATTTGTGGGCTTTTAAATTCAATTAACTTTGACCTATGCAGAAAGCCTAAATCCGGTTGGGGAACCCCAAATGGGTTTCCAAATCCGAAATTCAATAAAATGCGGTAAATCTGGTACTTCCTAGGTCAATTAGGGGATTTTCGCAACCGGAAAGTTTTTCGGATTTTTCAATTTCCACTATGACTGAATTGCAAAAAACCGCGAAGTTCATGGAGACGATTTGCTCATTGCTCGTTTCGCAATGCTTGCATGTAAACGATGTTCCATATAGTATTTCGGTTTCAAAACCGTTTTCCTTTGAATTGGATCATTATTACACTTCATTGGCTCATTGCGCTTCGGGCAAAGTCCTCTCGAGAATATACCGAGATTATTCCGAAGGTAGGTACCGTTCATTATAAATAGTATTGTGTTTTAAACATGCACCTTTGGCTAATTGGAGGTTTTCTAATGCATAGAAGGTAATGGGCCGTTTGATGCGCTTCTTGGGTTTATGGGCCATTACGTAATCGATGCTTAAAGTCATTTAATTCGGACGTAAATATTTGAACAGTGCTGGACTGGTGGTTCTAAAATATGACTTTTCTTGTTCCGCTCTATTCAAATAGTCTGCACGATTAGTGCGAGATTTTTAACTTTACTGCCCAAATTTCGCCTCTAGCCTTTTAAAGGTTAGGTTGTTTGAGTACTTTATTAGAAAAATACAGCTATTTGGACGCTTAAGTGCAAATAGTATTTGCGAGTAACCCGATATTTGCAGCCTGTTTCGAGTTATAAATCAAAATGCCCAAATTTTTGCTTCTAACTTTTTAAAGGTTAGGAATTTAGAGTGAAGTCCACGAGGAAAAATATAGATTTTAAAGGGTTCTATCGAATTAGTTCTAATGGTAATTGCGATACTTCGCGTAGTTTCCGAGATATTAATCAAAATGTTAAAATTTTGAATGTAGCTTTTTAGAGGTTAGGAATTTTGAGAAAAACTTAATAAAAAAATATAGCCCTGGCAAAACTTTACCGAAATAGTCCGTATGAGCTACTAGATATTTTTAACCGTTTTTAAGATATGAATAAAAATATGGAAATTTGGCTTCTAACTTTTCAGAGGTTAGGAATTTCGAGTAAAGCCTAAAGGAAAAAATACAGTCTTAAAACGCTGTCTCGAATTGGTTCTTATGGTAAATGCGATACTCCAAGTAGTTTCCGAGATATTCATCAAAATGTCCAAATTTTGTTTGTAGCTTTTCAGAGGTTAGAAATTTTCAGGAAAACTTAATAAAAAGATATAGCCCTTGCAAAGCTTTACCGAAATAGTTCGTATGACCGAACAGATATTTTTAACCGTTTTCAAGATATGAATGAAAATATGAAAATTTGGCTTCTAACTTTTCAGAGGTTAGGAATTTCGAGCAAAGCCTAAAGGAAAAAGTACAGCCTTAAAACGTCGTATCGAATTGGTTCTTATGATAATTGCGATACTTCGTGTAGTTTCCGAGATATTCATCAAAATATCCAAATTTTGTTTGTAGCTTTTCAGAGGTTAGTAATTTTGAGAAAAACTTCATAAAAAAAGATAGCGCTTGCAAAGCTTTACCGAAATAGTCCATATGACTGAATAGATATTTTTTACCGTTTTCAAGATATGAATGAAAGTATGGAAATTGGGCTTCTAACTTTTTAGAGGTTAGGAATTTTAAGGAAAACATAATGAAAAAATATAGCCCATGTAAAGCTTTATCGAAATATGTAGTCCTTATGGGCGACTAAATTTTTTTAACCGCTTGCAAGATATAAGTGAAAATATGGAAATTTGGCTTTTAACTTTTTAGAGGTTAGGAATTTTAAGGAAAACATAATAAAAAATAAAGCCCATATAAAGCTTTATCGAAATATGCAGTCCTTATGGGCGACTAAATATTTTTAACCGCTTGCAAGATAAAAATGAAAATATGGAAATTTGCCTTTTAACTTTTTAGGGGTTAGGTTGTTTGAGTACTTTATTAGAAAAAGACAGACCTTTGGACGCTAAGTGCAAATAGTCTTTGCGAGTAACCCGATATTTGCAGCCTGTTTCGAGTTATAAATCAAAATGCCCAAATTTTGCTTCTAACTTTTTAAAGGTTAGGAATTTAGAGTAAAGTCCACGAGGAAAAATATGGCCCTTAAAGGGCTCTATCGAATTAGTTCTTATGGAAACCGTGGTATTTTCTCAGGTTTCCGAGGTATCAATCATAATGTTCAAATTTTGCTTGTAACTTTTCAGAGGTTAGGAATTTTGAGTAAAGCCTAAAGGAAAAAGTATAGGTCTTAAAACGCTGTACCGAATTGATTCTTATGGTAATTGCGATACTTCCAGTAGTTTTCAAGATATTAATCAAAATGTCCAAATTTTGTTTGCAGCTTTTTAGAGGTTAGGAATTTTGAGAAAAACTTAATAAAAAAAGATAGCCCTTGCAAAGCTTTACCGAAATAGTTCGTATGACCGAATAAATATTTTCAACCGTTTTCAAGATATGAATAAAAATATGGAAATTTAGCTTCTAATTTTTCAGAGGTTAGGAATTTTAAGGAAAACATAATAAAATAATATAACCCTTGTAAAGCTTTATCGAAATAGTCCTTATAAGCCACTAGATATTTTTAACGGTTTTCAATATATGAATGAAAATTTGGAAATTTGGCTTCTAACTTTTTAGAGGTTAGGAATTTTAAGGAAAACTTAATAAAAAATACAGCCCTTGTAAAGCTTTATCGAAATAGTCCTTATGGGCGACTAAATATTTTTAACCGTTTTCAAGATATGAATGAAAATATGGAAACTTGGCTTCTAACCAAAATATCGAATTTTGGGCTTCTAATTTTCTAGGGATTAGGAATTGTGAGCAAATTCTACAGCCTTTACGACACAAAAAAATATCAAATTGAATTCCCGGATATAATTTGTACTTTATAAGAGAACCTGGAGCCCATACTGTCAGTTTTATCCACACAAAACCAGAAGTTAAAGCAAGAAAAGCCAAAGAAATGGGTTTTTAGCATATTGTTGTAATTATTATTTATTCACTTGCTGGTTAAATTACATAAGACCCATCTGCCAAATACCAAAACATTGCCCGGATTATATCATCGGGTTTCTTTATTAGATAAAATGAGATGATTGTTAACGGTTTGAAGGATGGTTCAAGATGAAGAAACTGTATTCAATGGGTTATGTGAAAGTTGCAAGTGAAATGTTTTCCCATACAGAAAAAATCCAATTTATCGGTGCTCGCCTAAACTGTTTAGTTGTTATTTAAATGACTAAAAGATTTGAATAGATCGAGGCCTACAACAATCGTTAAAATCCGAAATTATTGAAAATGTCAATCAGACGAGTCCGTCTGCTTGAAATAACTGGAGCATGTTAATTTACCAGTTGCGAAATGGTCAATACTTGTCACGACTAATGGCATTGATAATTTTGTATAGATTTTTAAAGGCCTTTATTAATTATGTTTAATGGGTTCTAGAAATTCGGACTGTTAGTATTTCTGCTGCTTTTCATTTGGTACAGTTCAATCAATAATTACAAAACCACTCAACTTCATTCTTTAGTGCAGCTCTCGAGCCACTGATGAGGTCACTGAAATAATTTATTACTTAAATCCCATTCAATGAAGTTTAGTTACTAATCCGATTATTTCTCATTGAAGTGAAAGGATTTTTCAGGAGATCCTTGTTTTGTGTGATTGAATTGCTCTAATTGGGTCATCCACTAATAACGTAGGCCAGAAGTTGTGAAATAAACCAGAAAATTTATACTTAAAATGGGTTTGATTTTATTATTATTTTCACTGTTTTTTGCTTCGTTCTTTCCTTCTTCCAGTTCTGGCTGAAGTGATGATAAAATGTAGCTTTTGTGCTTATTTTCGCACTTTATATCTTTGGACGTTTTGCGTAAGAAATCCTGTTTGGAAAAGATCCAAATTAATCATCAAAACGGGTTTGATTTTATATTCTCATTATATTCATTGTTTTTGCTTCGTCTTTGCTTCTTGTTTCTGCTTTGTCTTGCTTCGAAAAAATCAAATGTAGTTTTTGTGATTATTTTCGCACTTAATATTTTATCTCTGGCCGCTTTGCATAAAAAATCTTTTCCTGAAAAAGTCCGTTCGAAAATCGGAAATTTTCTTTTTGAAAAAGAGTTGCTGATATGCAGGCTGATTTAGGCTTAATTTTAGTAACTTCAAAATTCGATAGGACAGAACATTTTTCTCGAAAATCGCATCGTTTCGGAGATACAAAAACGGGATGAAATTCCCGTTTTTCCCCAATAACTTTTGAACCAGTAATCCGATATTATAACTAAGGCCAAATAAAGGAAAACTTTCTAAATTTGGGCTTCAACTCTCTGCAATTCTATGTGAAATTTTGAAGTATCGCCTTATTTTGGTTTAGAAAATATGAAATTTCAAATGAGAGCTTACAGATGCATGCAAATTTGCCTTTTCGGATCAGCATTTACAAAGTAGCCAAATTTCAGAATATAGTGCGAATTGAACGAAAATTTCCTCTATTTGAGCCCCAAATGTCGGCTCTATGCTGTGAAAACTGTAACTTTAGATTTGCTCTGGTTTAGAAAATATGAATTTTTAAGAGAGCTTGCAGATGTACGCGAATATTCCTTTGCGGATCAGCATTTTCAAAATTACCAAATTTAAGAATATAGTGGAATTGAACGAAAATTTCCCCTGTTTGAACCTCAAATGTCTCTTATTGCCTGTGAAATTTTCAAGATTGTACTTGTTCTGGCATTGAAGATATGAATTCTTAAAAGAGAGCTTGCAGATGTGTGCAAATATTCCTTTTCGCATCAGTATTTCCCCTGTTTGAACCTCAAATGTCTCTTATTGCCTGTGAAATTTTCAAGATTGTACTTGTTCTGGCATTGAAGATATGAATTCTTAAAGGAGAGCTTGCAGATGTATGGAAATATTCTTTTTCGCATCAGTATTAATAAATTTGCCAAATTTCAGACTATATCGCGAATTGAACGAAAATTGGCCTCGTTTGAGCCTAAAACGTCTCTAATTTCCCCTAAAATTTTCAAGTTTGGACTTGTCCTGGCATTGAAAATATGAATTTTTATAGGAGAGCTTGCAGATGTGTGGATATATTCCTTTTCACTTCAGTATTAATAAATTTGCCAAATTTCAGACTATATCGCGAATTGAACGAAAATTGGCCTTGTTTGAGCCTCAAACGTCTCTAATTTCCCGTAAAATTTTCAAGTTTGGACTTGTCCTGGCATTGAAAATATGAATTTTTATAGGAGAGCTTGCAGATGTGTGGATATATTCGTTTTCGCTTCAGTATTAATAAATTTGCCAAATTTCAGACTATATCGCGAATTGAACGAAAATTGGCCTTGTTTGAGCCTCAAATGTCTCTAATTTCCCGTAAAATTTTCAAGTTTGGGCTTGTTCTGGCATTGAAAATATGTATTTTTATAGGAGAGCTTGCAGGAGAGCTTGCAGATGTGTGGATATATTCCTTTTTACTTCAGTATTAATAAATTTGCCAAATTTCAGACTATATCGCGAATTAAACGAAAATTGGCTTTGTTTAAGCCTCAATTGTCTCTAATTTCCCGTAAAATTTTCAAGTTTGGACTTGTTCTGGCATTGAAAATATGAATTTTTATAGGAGAGCTTGCAGATGTATGGATATATTCCTTTTCGCATCAGTATTAAAAAATTTGCCAAATTTCAGACTATATCGCGAATTGAACGAAAATTGGCCTTGTTTGAGCCTCAAATGTCTCTTATTTCCCCTAAAAATTTCAAGTTTGGACTTGTTCTGGCATTGAAAATATGAATTTTTATAGGAGAGCTTGCAGATGTATGGATATATTCCTTTTCACTTCAGTATTAATAAATTTGCCAAATTTCAGACTATATCGCGAATTAAACGAAAATTGGCTTTGTTTAAGCCTCAATTGTCTCTAATTTCCCGTAAAATTTTCAAGTTTGGACTTGTTCTGGCATTGAAAATATGAATTTTTATAGGAGAGCTTGCAGATGTGTGGATATAGTCCTTTTCACTTCAGTATTAATAAATTTGCCAAATTTCAGACTATATCGCCAATTGAACGAAAATTAGCCTTGTTTGAGCCTCAAATGTCTCTAATTTAACGTAAAATGTTCAAGTTTCGACTTGTTCTGGCATTGACAATATGATTTTTTATAGAAGAGCTTGCAGATGTATGGATATATTCCTTTTCGCATCAGTATTAAAAAATTTGCCAAATTTCAGACTATATCGCGAATTGAACGAAAATTAGCCTTGTTTGAGCCTCAAATGTCTCTTATTTCCCCTAAAAATTTCAAGTTTGGACTTGCTCTGGCATTGAAAATATGAATTTTTATAGGAGAGCTTGCAGATGTATGGATATATTCCTTTTCACTTCAGTATTAAGAAATTTGCCAAATTTCAGACTATATCGCGAATTGAACGAAAATTAGCCTTGTTTGAGCCTCAAATGTCTCTAATTTAACGTAAAATTTTCAAGTTTCGACTTGTTCTGGCATTGACAATATGATTTTTTATAGAAGAGCTTGCAGATGTATGGATATATTCCTTTTCGCATCAGTATTAAAAAATTTGCCAAATTTCAGACTATATCGCGAATTGAACGAAAATTAGCCTTGTTTGAGCCTCAAATGTCTCTTATTTCCCCTAAAAATTTCAAGTTTGGACTTGCTCTGGCATTGAAAATATGAATTTTTATAGGAGAGCTTGCAGATGTATGGATATATTCCTTTTCACTTCAGTATTAAGAAATTTGCCAAATTTCAGACTATATCGCGAATTGAACGAAAATTAGCCTTGTTTGAGCCTCAAATGTCTCTAATTTAACGTAAAATTTTCAAGTTTCGACTTGTTCTGGCATTGACAATATGATTTTTTATAGAAGAGCTTGCAGATGTATGGATATATTCCTTTTCGCATCAGTATTAAAAAATTTGCCAAATTTCAGACTATATCGCGAATTGAACGAAAATTAGCCTTGTTTGAGCCTCAAATGTCTCTTATTCCCCCTAAAAATTTCAAGTTTGGACTTGCTCTGACATTGAAAATATGAATTTTTTTAGGAGAGCTTGCAGATGTATGGATATATTCCTTTTCACTTCAGTATTAAGAAATTTGCCAAATTTCAGACTATATCGCAAATTGAACGAAAATTGGCCATTTTTGAGCCTCAAATGTCTGCTATACGTGGAAAAATTTGCAGCTTTCGACCTGCTCAGACTTAGAAAATATGAATTTTTGAAAGAGAGCTTGCAGATGGGTGCAAATAATAATTTTCCTATCAGCATTTACAAAGTTGCTGAATTTCAAGACGTTGTGCGAATTGAACTAACATTTTCCCTTTTTGAGCCTCAAATGTCTGCTACACCCTACGAAAATTGCATCTTTATATTTGCTCTGGTTTAGACAATATGAATTATTAAAGAGAACTTGCAGATGTACGCGAATATTCCTTTGCGGATCAGCATTTTTAAAATTGCCAAATTTAAGAATGTAGTGGAGTTGAACGAAAATTTTCCCCTGTTTGAGCCTCAGATGTTGGTGAGCCTGATTGAGCATCTTATTTCCTGTAAAATGTTCAAGTTTGTACTTGTTCTGGCATTGAAGATATGAATTCTTAAAAGAGAGCTTGCAGATGTGTGCAAATATTCCTTTTCGCATCAGTATTTCCCCTGTTTGAGCCTCAAATGTCTCTTATTGCCTGTAAAATGTTCAAGATTGTACTTGTTCTGGCATTGAAGATATGAATTCTTAAAGGAGAGCTTGCAGATGTATGGAAATATTCTTTTTCGCATCAGTATTAATAAATTTGCCAAATTTCATACTATATCGCGAATCGAACGAAAATTTGCTTTGTTTGAGACTCAAACGTCTCTAATTTCCCCTAAAATTTTCAAGTTTGGACTTGTCCTGGCATTGAAAATATGAATTTTTATAGGAGAGCTTGCAGATGTGTGGATATATTCCTTTTCGCATCAGTATTAATAGATTTTCCAAATTTCAGAATATAACGCAAATTGAACGAAAATTTGTGGTATTAGAGCCTCAAATGTCTGCTTTATGCTGAAAAACTTTCAACTTTCTACTTGCTCCGGTTTAGAAAAAATGAATTTTTGGAAGTGAGCTTGCAGATGTGTGTAAATATTCCTTTTCGAATCAGCATTTACAAAGTTTCCAAATTTCAGAAAATTGTGCGAATTAAACGAAAATCTCCCCTGTTTGAGCCTTAAATGTCTGCTATATCTTGTAAAATTTGCAACTTTCTACATCCTCTGTCTTGGAAAATATGAATTTTTACAGGAAAGCTGGCAGATGGGTGCAAATATCCCTTTTCGGATCAGCATTTACAAAGTTACCAAATTTCAAAACAAAGAATAAATTGAACTAAAATTTCCCCTATTTGAACCCCAAATGTCTGCTACGTCGTGTGAAAATTGCAACTATCGACTTGCTCTGGCTTAGAAGATATGAATTTTTAAAGGAGAACTTGCAGATGCGTGCAAATATTCCTTTTCGCATCAGTATTTATAAATTTACAAAATTTCAGAACATGGTGCGAATTGAGAGAAAGTTTGCCCTGTTTGAGCTTGAAATGTGTGCTATATCTTGTGAAATTTCCAACTTTATACTTGCTTTCGCTTAGAAAATATGAATTTTTACAAAAGATCTTGCATATGGTTGCAAGTAATCGTTTTCGGATCAGCATTTATAAAGTTGCGAAATTTCAGAACATAGTGCGAATTAAACCAAAATGTTCCCTGTTTCCAGTCCAAATGTCCCCTATATCCTGTAAAATTTGTAACTTTCGATTTGCTCTAGCATAGAATATATGAAACTCAAATATAAATTTTTAAATGGAACTTGCAAATGTGTTAAAACATTCATTTTAGGACCCACATGTATAAAGTTGCAAAAATTCAAAATTGAGCGCGAATGAAACGAAAATTTTCGCAAGTGGTGCTTCCATTGGCTGCAATATTTGATGAAAAATGTCAACTTTTCACCTGATTTAGCATTAAAAAATTGAATTTTTGAAAAAGGTAGTTGTTTGCACCACTCACCAGCTTTTCCCATGTGCTCCCATCCACAATGAGGGAGGTGTCGTCGTGCAAATTACTGAGCAAACATGAAAGTAATCCAAAACTATTTCAGATTGATCTTTACATGGTAGTTCTTCTCTTGTGGGCAAGTTTGGCACATGGATTACCATCGCAGTTCAACAGAGTGCAGTTTCTCAAGCCTGCCACCTCATTTGCAGCCCGCACCGACCATTTTCACGCCAATTTCAAAATCCCCAAATTCTCGGGTAAATTTTGGACTTTTTCCAGACAAAAATCTGCTGAAAATGTGTGTTTCTAGATTCTAGCAGTTTATTTTCCGCTGGCTTATCACCGATTGCCACCGACTTTAGTACCTGGAAGCATCAACAAGGATTTTTCCAGCACCAAGCCCTGAACTTTGACAACTCCTTCAGTTCGCATTACACGCCGGATTTCAGTGATGGTTTATGTGTGTCTTTACCGTATTTTGATGTATTTATATGTATAATTTCCCGTTGTTTTTCAGCTTATCCGGACCCTTTCCTGCGCACTGGCATAGATGCGAAAAGAAAAGCAGACTACCTCTATAGCAAGGAATTGTTCTTCAAAGACATTCCCCATACCAGATCGTTACTGTTCAACCAGCACCAAAGGCTAGACAACGATCTGGCTCCAAACCGGCTGGGATCCTTAAGGCTGAATTCTCCCTGGAATCGATTCAAGCGAACAGGCTCGATTCGTGCAAGCAACAGCTTTTTCAATTACAAAAACACCTTTTCAATTTGAGCTAGGATGTTGATTTAACTTAGTAACTAGAAAATTAAAACCATACAGACTAATAATGCATAAACAGCCACTTGGGGGGTGAAGCTAACGCCTCCATTGCAAAGATCCCCTTTGCAGAAGCACATCAGCACTTTTCGATAGTTCCACTTGGTGTAGGCGCATCGATCTTCACTATCCGAAGGACCTCGCTGCAGGCAGATTCTTTGAGTCGCCACACCATATTCTACAACAGTAATTTTTCGTTCAGCTCCCTCGCGCCCTGGAAACTGGAAAGGTTCTTCAGCTTTACCTTCCTTTGCAGCATTTTCGCTCTCCACGATTTTTCCACACCATCCAGAAGCACATGGCACCGTTTCAATGCCGATTTCCTGCTTGTTTTCCACTAGAGTCACATTGGCTACGAATGGGTCTTTGCAGCTGCCCAATTCTCCTCTTGATCGGCACATGAAACATCTCTGCAATCCTGAAAAACGCCGGAAAATGTAGAAAAAAACTGAAAAACTAGAAAGCCAGTTCTTCCATCTGCAGAGTGTTGCAGCAAACGATGCCCTAAGGATTTAATAGCAAATTGTGTGCGTTTTTACTAACGCTTTGGATGTGTTTTTTGGGCAATTTTCCCATAAACTTGCTTGTTTTTTAGTGTCATTTAAATACATAAAAATGTTAACAAAGAGTGAGAATAAACGAATGTTTCTAGTTCAGGTATTCATTTTCCTTAACTTTCCCAGGCTATTTTCGCCTTTAAACTCATCTACAGTAAGAACTGTTGAAAAATATAGAAAGATTAAGAGGATTTGCACGTTTTAAGACGCTTCATTCTAAGGCTATACTGGGTGTTTAGCCCACAAAAAGACATTGTTTTTGATGGCTAACTCAATAATAATTTTTCATCAAAAAATGCCATTTTCCTCTAAAACCGCTGGGAGAAGAGCTTTTGACCAGGGGACCTTTTTTCTGCCGAAAGTCTTGGACTATCGAAGTGTGTAGTCAAATTGCCAGTTTTCGCAAAGGCGTAGAAGTTAGGGGCAAAGAGTCTCACTCAACCCAAAAATCCGCCCCACACTCACTGACGAAAAAAATTGCCTCGCTCATAAAATAGCCAGCGATCCGAGTAAAAAGTGTGCAAACATTCAGGAGTCTACCTCAAATAGTTCCTAAAATACAGCCGAAAGACTAATGAAAAAATATGTAACACCCTGTATTACACCCTGCTCCATAGCAGGGCGCATTGTTATACAGTTTTTTTTATCATTGTATTTTTTTTAAGGATTATCAACTTCTTAAATTAAATCTTCCTCTGTTAAAAACCTCTTTAATTTTCCATTAAGTAATGTAAATTTCCTCTTTGGTTGGGAGCAGCCTTTCTTCAGACCTTTGCGATAACAGTTAGTTTAAGCAGGACAATAACCTGTGAATATCCGGCCTGAGGGCCTACTAACTTACCATTGGAAAATGCCACGAAATTGAACAGGAAAAATACATAAATGCACATAAAATAAGTCTGAAAATCCATCTCAAATAGGAACTAACACAATATTTTCTTCAAGGCGACATAGTTGACTGTTTAGTAATTTAACTTTCACCTTCTTCGGCGAGTCGATCGTATGGATTCACCTTGCGAGAAGAATGTTTGAATAGTTGCACACTTTATGTAGATGGGTTTTCTGTATTTTTATCGAGTTTTATTTAGTTAGTAGCTAAAAGTTTTCAAATTTGGCGCCTAGAAAGTTAAGGGGTGTGAAACAACGGGACAAAAATCAAGAAAACTATGAAACTGCAGTACAATTTTTTTTTATTAGGCTTAAAAATTCGAGGGTTTTTTTCGCGTAAATTAAAGCAAAAATAGTCCTGGTTTAAATTTGCTGGTACCCCACCAACGGGGGCCATTTTGAAATTGCCCCCCAAAAAGACTGGAGTTGCAGGAATAAATCCGGCAACGTCCAGTACGATGTTTCAAATGTTTCGTTTGGCCTTTGAGTGACGCCTGCTTTATGCGCAACATGCAATCGAATAAAATAAAAATCACTGTGATTTCCGCAGCAGATTTCCCAAAATCCAGAGGATAAATGCGGTTTCGAAGCTAGTCCGAGAAATTGTGCTGATATTGGGCGAAAAATGTGGCAAAACCGTAATATTTAAAGCCCAAAATTCAAAGTTTTAGGCGACAAAGTGACAATGCGCATGTCGGATCATTACCCACAATCCACTAGATCTACGTTAACATGGCGGATGGAATCAAATAAATCTCCGTGTAGTTAAAATTTTTTAAAATTGTACCAGAAATTCGCCTCATTCGGCTGCGAGCAGGTAATTCGGATAAAACATCCACGGGACGACAGCCAGGGCCGTTTGTAGTGTTCAAGTCCACTTCAACAGTCTTCTAGAAGTGTTTGAGTTTTCCCAGCCTTCTATATTTAAATTTGAAAATGGTGCTATGCCAAATTCAAATTTTCGCGTGAGTTTAGCGCAAATTCCCAGACGCAACAGTAATTCACCCTCACCCGAATGAACGCAGTGTGATCGCGGGCTCCGTTAGTCACATGTCTCCTCTGGCCCTCCAGTTCAACAACAAACATTTGTGAAAACTTAGGTTATCTTTGGACTATTTACAATCCTCAAAACTGCCTTGCACCAAACTGGGACAATGACGAACGAGAACCAGATCCACATTAAGGAGGAAGTGATGGAAGTGGATGATCCCAATGATAATTTCCTGGTGGACGATGATCCTAGCAAGCTGGGCCCCGCAGCCCTGGGCTTGCAAAGGGTGGGCACAGTACCCCCCTCCGAAAGCCACACCAACACAGCCCACCCAAGTCCTAAATGCTCGGGGAAGGCCTGCGAGGATTCGAAAAAAAAATAAAATGTTTTTTGACGACGACATTATCAATACCCCCCATCACAGGTAAGTTCGATTACATGCACTTTTGGGAACCACTAGAAAACTCTTAGTTTCTCCGTAAAAGTTGATGCTAAAGTGCGGTGTTTTTTATTCAAGAATCATAGTTTTGCGCTTTAAAAAACTTCTATTGGTACCTTAATGGGTTTTAATACAATTGCATGTATCTAGTTATTGGCAACTAGACCAAGTGCAGCTAGTTGAATCGTCTGTATCTGCAACCATAACAGCATTTTATTCAAATTTAATCCCCCAAACTTTGGATGGTATTATACAGTGTGTCTTCAAATAAGTGGGCAATCTTTTGAGTCTAGATGGAACAGAAGAAAACTCAAAAAAAGGGCCTCTAAAGTTTTTCTATGGCCCTGAAAGATCGAAAAGCCGCCAATTGTTTCACACGCTGTATCATAGACGCAGAAAATCAATCTATGTAAATAGTTGAAACGTTTTTAACTAAAAAAAACTGCTGCTTGTCGATATCGATAAAGTGGACAGTTTTTCATAAACAGATGTTATTGAAATTAATAAGTGGAATATGTTTAACTCGTAGGGTTCCAAGTGCAAAAAAGTTGAAACAAACGCCAAGCAAACGAACCCCTGTAAAACGCAGTGAACCAGCGAAATCCCCTAGACGAATAACAAATAATATCGCCACACCGCCCAGAATGCATTCTCCCGACCGGAGAATCGGCCAGAAGATCGGAATGCGTTTAAGAAATTTGCTGAAATTGCCCAAAGCCCATAAATGGGTGTGCTACGAATGGTTTTACAGCAATATTGATCAGTAAGTTTCGGTAGTCACTTTCCAAACCATTCCTATGTTCGCCTGTTTTTTTTTTTTAGTTGTCTCTTCTCTGGCGAAAACGACTTTCAAATTTGTTTGAGGGAGTCATTTCCCGAGTTGAAAACGCGCGAACTGACCCGTACTGAGTGGCGGAAAATTCGCAGAATGATGGGGAAACCTAGAAGGTGTTCCCAGGCGTTTTTCAACTGAGGAGCGCTTGGAATTGGAAAAGAAACGGAAAAAGATCAGAGCTCTGCAGCAAAGGAAAGCCACTGATCTTACGACTTTTAAGGACCTGCCTTCCGAAGTTCCCACTCAGCTGGTTATTGGCACTAAAGTAACTGCAAGGTATGCCATTGTTTAACTCGATTTAGCGCAGTGTTTTTTACTGTGGGTGAATTTGCAGACTTCGCAAGCCCTCCGATGGTCTCTACACTGGCAGCATAGATGCTGTCGATCCCTCAAACAATACATACCGCATAACTTTCGAACGATTCGGGCTCGGGACGCATTCGGTGCCTGATTACGAGGTGCTATCAAACGAAAGCCCCGAAACCCTAAGTATATTAAGTTTCCAGAGTAAATTTAGGCCGAGATTGAATGGATTTCCGCCATATTCCTCTGATAAAAACCCCAACTATAAAACGTTACCATTTAGCAGAGACCCCCTACTATCAGGTATGCAATAGACCTCCACTGCCCAGCAAGTTGTTTAATGTGGCGATATATTTGCAGGCTCAATAGTCAATAGTCCGATGTTAATCCCAACGGCCAAAGAAGGAAAATTGGGCCAATTTCCCGTTAAACTACTGGAAAATATGGTTCTAGTCACAAAAATCCTCAATGCAAAGAAAATTTGCGTTCAGCAGTTGAAGGCGATGAATTCTGAAGCGGAAAAGCTGAACTCATTTGACGAGACGCTCAGCGATAACTTTGAGCGAAAATATGCCCATATCTTGTTAGACCTGGAGAAGCTCAACTCGGATTTGCAAGTGTATTTAGATGAAATGCAGGTAAACACCCAGAAACTAAGCAATTTCCATTATTCATATTATTATCACTTTAAAGTGTGACATTACATAAGATTTGCACATGTTTTCGGTTTATTGAAGGCTTGTTTACTAAATTTAAGGTATATTTATTTATTCTGTGAACGGAATTCGTAAAGAAGGTTTTTCTGTGAAGTGTGAACATTTCAGTGGTCACTTCATTGGAATATTTCGACGTATTTGAATGGAAGGCAATAAGGTTTTATTTATAGGGTATTAGAAACGAATGTTCTTGGTTTTAGGCTTGTTGTCAGGAAATAGCACCTGAAGCAAGTGTAGCAGCAATGCTGACTCCTTCGCTGCTAAGAGAAAAGTGCAAAGAAGACGCCAAAGAAATTGTCGCCCGACACAACTCTGTGAACATGACGGAAAAAGGTACTTTCACCGTTTTAATCCAATCGGCAACTTTATCTAATAGACGTTTTTTCAAGGCCCTTGCCGAAACCCCAGAGTTCTCGACTTGATCACTGACCTAACTGCCTTGATGTTGCAAATTAAAAACTTGGCAGATAATGACCACAGTCCATATGAGCTGCAAGTGTTGGAAGGTGAGCAATTACAGCTTTGTTATTAAAATCTTCAGCAATTAATGGTGGTTTTCTATCAGGGACTGTGCAAAATATAAAGAAGAAACTCAGCCCAGCCAATCAGCAAGTATTCCAGAATTGTGTGGAGGTTCACATGAAGCAAATCGAAATGGGACTGACGAATATTAACCTGGATAAGCTTGTGATAGGGCCTTTGGGGAACGACTAGCATGATACACATAGAATGCAACATAATTATTATTGATTGGTCTCAAGGCAAGATAATTTTTGGATTATTTTATTCACTATGTGATTGTTTACGGTAAAACCTTTTCTTGGTCGTGCCAGAAAAGGTTCTATATACTTATATGAAACTTTATTTGAATGTCGATCCGAACTTCCGAATTAATTTTGTGCAATACAGGGCTAATTTTACGGGAGTCACTGTTCACATTGCACCAGCTTAATTTAATTACTATTTTTTATATCGATGCCATAATTTCATATTTATACAAACTGGCAACTTCTTGCAACAAATTTGGGTATGGATGGGGTATTTGAAATGCGACTTTATGTATAGTTTTATCATTTTTATGTACATATTTTGCATCTAAAATAGAGTACAGAGTTGTTTTATTTGAGTTTGGAGTCGGAAAATGATTGATGCTGATCTCAAACCTTCATTTATTGCCAAGGTATCTCAATATACAGTTACTTTTTATGTTGCTCCAACACCTCCAGCAATTTGTCGGCTTCTTCAGGCGTTTTTACCCGTAGAAGAACCGGAGTGGGCGGCGGCTTTGCGTCTGGGGTGGGAATGGTCACAAGCATAACGTCTTTCTTACCCAATCGTTTCGTAGGCACGCTTTCGGAAAGTATGAAGTTCAGCAATAAGTTGCCCAGATTCGTATCAGCTCTGACGATAAGCTGTAATTGAGGGATTTAATACAGTTGAAATTTCCCCTAAATTCTCGCAAATTTACTTGGAATTTGCCACTGCCTTCAATGGGTTTTAAATACAAGTTTCCTACTCCTCTGTCTCCAAAGTTCTCGCCTTTTTTAACGAAAACTTTACACCTGGTTGAGTAGACTGAGTCGCTTTCGACCACTGCCTTGAATTCCACTTTTGGTGGCTCATCGTCAGCGTCTTCGTCATTTTGTTTTGATTTATCTGCAATTTATTCGGCGAAAATCAACTTTGGAAGCAGGGAAATCATTTGATGTAAAGTACCTAACTCAGTTTTGGGTCCAAATCCCAAACCACTTCCCGTAGCAGAAGGATTAAATGTGAAACCCGTTGATTGACTGCTGCTTCCAAACGATATCGAGGGAGTTACGTTGGTTATGGTTGAGCCTGTGAATTTTAAAAAATTAGCTTAACCTTCTGGGCCTTTAGGGCACGGAACAAGTACCAAATGAAAAGGATTTTGTGCTGCCGCCTGCATTGGCAGCGGACCCAAAAGTGAAGATTGACCCAGTGGAACTGACCGCTGTGCTCGACGCCCCGAATTTGAACGTTGGAATGGTTGTGGTTTGTTCTTTTTCCAATGGATCGTCCGAAGTTTTCTTAGCGGTTTGTTCATCTGAAGGATTAGTTTTGAGTGCTGGGGCTTCGCTACTAGCCGGTTTTTCGCTATCCTCTTTTTCGATATTCTCCAAATACCGCTCGTAGTCTTTGAAGATCGGCTGTAAACTAATCAGCGGATTTTCTTCGACTTTCTCTGTTATCCACTTAGATACGCTCTCGTTCAAACCTTTCAATTTGGAGCAGTATTTTTCAGACTTTTTGCTACTTATTGAGGAGATAGGAGCTGATGTGATAATTGAAGCGGTTGTACTTGCGCCAAAAATATTTGTACTGTTAGGAGGGGTCGAAGCACCGAAAATACTTCCCGTTAAAGTCTGTGAAAATAATGCACTTGGTTGTGATTTAGTCGTACTTTCTGTTGTTTTGCCAACGCCGTTTGTCTTAGTCGCTTCGCCTGGCTTGATAACATCTTTGAGGAATGAAAAGTCCGCACTAACAGGCTTGCTTGAGAAGCCGGCAAAGCTTCCAAAAGCGTTACTGGTTTCACCATCTTCACTCTGGAAAAAAATCCAATAAAAATTACCCTTATTAGTTAACTGTAGTTCCGAAACACACACTTGTGCATCCTAATTACTTACATGAATGGGGCCTCGCCTCCTGGCAGTTTTAATAGTACGGCTTTTCAAGGCCTTGTCTGAAGCCATTTGGAATGTGCCCCGTTCCTCCGGCTCATCTGCCTGGTTCCAGTTGTCGCGATTCAAATCGCTGGAGGCGCTCCTCTTTCCAGCCATTGATCTTGTGAAGTTGTGGCCGATAGGTGAAAAAACCGGCCTTAATTCAACCCTGATGGCGAGGTTACAAGAGTAAGGTTAACTGTCACTGGGGTACCACTCCAGCCACTTAGGAAGAATTTGCATCAACCAGTTGATTTATTTAACCGTTAATTGACTACAATATCAGAGTTATGTAATTCTTAAAGCTGGAAGTTGTAACGGCATTCAGCGGCTCCGCCAAATTTTATAGTTTTTTAGGCTAGCCTCTAGTTGGTTGTCACTGTCACTTTTAACCCCCTATACGCTGGTGCCAGGTTTTGCAAATAATCCGCAAATAGACTTTTTGCAGTCAATGAAACTGGACTACATACATATATGACTCCAGTATTGCATATATGGCTACAATCTACAACCCGGTATTAGGAGAAACTGGGGCAACATTGCACTCTTATTCGCAGTGACCTCTAGGGTGTCAAGCTAATACCAATTACAGATGCCATACTTCACTTTGTAGACGTCGGACATTCTTTCTGGTTTGTGTTTTCATAGCACGAAAATGGTAAGTCGAGAATTTTCCTGTTTTTCCTTAAACATCGCGCTTAGATTTACAAAATGGTTTTCGTTTTCCTGCATTAAAATAGTCAGCCGATGCTAATTGATCGATATTTTTTGTTTTAGGCTGCCCACAAGACGTTTATTATTAAGCGAAAGCTTGCCAAAAAACTGAAGCAAAACAGACCAATTCCCCAATGGGTGAGAATGCGGACTGGGAACACAATTAGGTAAGCCGAAAGAGCCTCTAAAGGCGCAAAGTTTTCAATATTTGTTTGGAGAAAAACAGGCTAAACTATTCAGTTATCACCGGGACAAAGGTTTTTAGGTTATAAAGTTTCTGCACCATTTTCAACTTCAGTAAGCTAACAAGGCTTTAAAGCCTCTTATCAGTATGGTTTTCAAGGCTTATTTCAGCAGATTAGTTAGTTTTGCCTTCAGGTGAACTTGTTGTTTGAGGACAGCCAATGTCCAGGTTTTTAGTTGTTTCCTGGCTTAGCTTATGGACGATCCAAAAGGTTTTCTAGCGGGAACTGCGTACTATCAAGTGTACTTCGGTGCTAAAACAACTAAAATTTTCGACTATCCTCAAACGACGAGTTCACAGAAAAATCTTTAAGCGCCCATCAATAATAGAGCCAGAACACACTCAGAAAGTTTCACCATGTGTAGGCTAAACTTCGCACATCAAACTGCACAAAACGTTTTATGTTAGTGGAAATTGGATTCTTCCATTGCTTTATACAGACTCGTTAAATTCCGGTCGGTTTGGGTTAGTTACTTTTATGGGGAAGTTAGTTAGTTAAAAAATTAGTTTTATGGGCAAACATTATTTTAACAATGTGTTAACAAACAGAAAAAGCTCAGAAATCCCGTAAAGTAAAAAAAGGGCCCAAAACTTTTGCAAAATACTAGATTATAATGGATTTTAGCGGAAATTTTGCATGTCGAGTCATGAATTGTTGGTACCCAAAACCGGATTTGGAAACAAATTACACCGGGAAAGCGAATTTTCAAAGTTTGTAGGCGTTTTTTAGAGAAATGTATGCACTATCCAAGATTTTTTCTTACTGAAACTGCTTAATATCAAGTGTACTTCAAGTTCAAACAATCAAAAACATGGTCTGGAGGTTCACCTTTTATGAGATTCAAAGTGGATAATCGTAAAAATCCCACCCTGTATAAATTAGCCGATAAAGCGTGGATATCAATAGCAGTGAATTCCAGCAACCAAACATCTGGCTAAACTATCGTGTTTTTTCAGGTACAACGCTAAGAGGCGTCATTGGCGTAGAACCAAGCTCAAGTTGTAGGATGTTTTTTGTTTTATTGACTCATTAAATCAATAGGCAAAACATGTTTTTTATGACCTCAGTAACTTCCCTATCCAGACACTATCCCCCCACTAAATAAAACACCAAATACTATGTACATATTTAATTCTAACATCTCGAATTGAAAATATTAGCTCTGGCCACCTTCACGCTATCTATATATTCTATGAATGTAATTTGATAAATTATCGGAAATAAAATGTGTCTGTCAATCAGTACGGGCTTGCAGACCTCTGGTGCTTTACTCGAACAATTTCATTGCACTATCAAATTAAAGTACAATTCAACTTAAAAATTTGCTTTTTTTGCGTTTAATTCCCCAAAAGATCATTTAATGATACAGAATTCAATCACAATCCTCAACCAGAAATCGTACTTTCCAAACCAAAGAACTTCCATCGCAATATTATACATTACACTATAAAGAAGATACTGAGGTAAATTAAACTAACGAGCTAGGGGAAACTTTAGACCTACTTCCGCAAGGAAGTTCAATGCTTCGTCGTATGTCTAAGGGATAAAAAAATCTTATTGTGATTAGTCTGCAGCATCGACCTTTAGCTTATTCATTGTACAGTTCAAGCGTCACTTGTATGGATCCAAGTTTCTGTGCCGTTGGCCACCCTTGGTACCATTTCATTAGGATATGTAACCAAGAATAATTCGTGGCCGTTCGTGTATCTGAAATAATCAACGAATATTCATACAAACATCAAAACGGAACAGTGTGTGTGGGTACGTACAAGTTCCTTTTGGTGATTGTTGAGCCACTCATCATTTCGATCTCCTGCTGATCGTACCCCAATATATGTTCGGCTGCGTCCTCTTCTTCGCCGATTTGCAGCTCATTGGATTCATCATTTTCCTCCACTTCGTTCTTTTGCACTTTGAATTCGGGTGGAGATGGTGGTGGTTCCGGTGGGGGCTGCTGTTGCTGTTGGGCCTTTGCATGCGAATGTGACCCCCTAAAGTAAAAGTGGTGGTTTTTAAAAACAACAAGAGGCTTTTGGTTCGTCCTTGCCTGGGAGCCGCTAGTTTTCCATGTGTTTTTTCATGTCGTTTCATGTCTGAGCGGACTCTGAACGGTTTGGAGCAAATCGAGCAGTTGTGCGGTTTCTCGCCAGTGTGGATTTTCCGATGATTTTGGAGGTATGACGAGGCGCGGAAGGTCTTTCCGCAGTATTCGCATTTATAGTTACGTTCACCTGGCATAGAATGTTTAATGTGTTTGAAACGGGAATAAACGGGTGGTTTTGGTTACCTGTGTGAATTCTTCTGTGCACCACCAAGGAGTATTTCCTGGCAAACTCCTTGCCACAGTACTCGCATTGGTAATTTTTCTCCGTTGAATGTATGGAGGTAATGTGGTATTTCAGGTCGCCCCACTGCCTGAATTTCCTACCGCAGTGCAGGCAGTCGTAGGGCTTGTCGCCCGAATGCAGGCGTAAATGTACTGCGAATGAAACGGGCATTTTGAGTAAATCAAGCACAAAGACACTATAAAGGCATACCTTTCAGAGCGCTTGAAGCAAAAAAACTTTTGCCACAAAGCTCGCACTGATGTGGTCTGATGCCGCTGTGGCTTCGCATGTGATAAACCAGGGAATTCCTATGCTTGAACACCCTGTCGCAAAGATCGCAATTTAGCTTATCTTTCACCTTCTTGTTTTTCTTCCGCACTATTACTGCGGGCGTTGGTTCTAGAAGTAAAGCATTGTAATTGAACGATTTACTGGGATTTTTTTTTCGGCGCCTACCAGTCATTCCGCTCGTGACCCGGCATGTAACCAGATGTTGAAGCAGGATGGCCCGAAGGGGAAATGGTTGCTTGCAAAGATGGCACGCATGCTCATTCTTGTCTTCTAGTTCTTCTAGGTCTTTTTCGGTTTGGTGCAGCTCTTCTTCCTGGTACCACGCTTTGCTGTCGTCTTCAGCGTCATCTTGAATGCTGTCGTAATCCACGGCAACATCGATTCCTGCAAAAATTGTTCCAATTCTCGCAATGGACAAGGAAAAAGGGTTGAAAAATAGCCACTTACCGGCCATCATATCTTCCGGATCGGAAAACTCGTCTTGCGGCTCAGTTTTGTTGCTGTGAACGTCTCGCATGTGCGCTTCAAATGTTTTTTGGCGCCTAAATGATAAAAGCATTTGTGTCTGAGTTTGATTGAATGACCGGGAAAATAGGCAAAGAAGGCTCTTGGATACATCTAAATATCTCCCAAGTTGACGAAATTTTTAATTCTCCTAACACTTACCTAAAGGTCTTGTTGCACTCAATACACTGTAAACTGAGCAGACTGGAAAGCAACGTCTCCTGGGGCTCCTTTTCGTCCACAAGGGGCTTTCTCTCTTGCTTCGGGGAGTTTCTCTTTTTCTTCTCATCCACTGGGGGAGGCGCCGTTACGATCTCTGTAGATGTAACTTCCTTCATGCCGCCAGGCTCGTAATGCTTCTTCAAATGCTCGAAGAATCTGCAACAAAATAACGAGGCTACTTCTAGTCAAAATTCAGTGGAATATTATTTACTTCAATTGATCTTCTACGGAAAAGGCCACATTGCACAGCTGGCAGGAGAAAGGGGAATTTGGGAAAGCTTTGGACGGGCTGCCAGAGTCTTCTTGATCCGGAAATTCGTCATTGTTAACAAATTCCTCTTTGCACAAATTTGAAGCGATTTGTTTAATGGGGCTGGTGCTGCTTTTGCGATGTCTTCTACTGATCCTCTTCTTATGTGGCAAAGACTTCTTGGACGATCGGGTATCATTTCTGCAAGGGTTTCACTAAATACAAATCTTCCAATTTACAGAATACTTACTTGACTGACTCCTTATCGGAATCGGCTTTTTCGTCATCATCTCTGTCAATGATTTCGATTTTATTGGCATTTAGATGCATTTGCTGCTGCTCGCCAGCACTGACCGTGTGTATTGGAATGTTTTGATCAGTATTATCAATGATCCGCACGTTTTCGACGATCTTATGCATTCCCTGCTGGTCAATGTAAATATCGTCTGAATTGAGGATTTTTAAATACTGGGAGTTTCCACTCGACTTGTCCTGGGTGAGGATCAGCTGCTGGTGCTCTTCAAGGAGCTTATTGCCCGCTGTAGAATAAGTTAGTTAATGAAGATGAACAGGTGCTAAAACCAATCCATACCGATTAGAGGCGGAAGTGAGGAGTCTTGTAATTGCTGCTGTTTCTGCTGTTGGCTCAGTTGAACAGCCACTAAAGCGGCAGCTAAGTTACGGTCTTCTTCGGTTAATTCTTGAGTGAGAATGTCTTCAGAACTGCAAAAATCGGTTAGCAAAAGTTATGGAATTTCTTGGCAGTTCTCTCCGAAATAAAAAAAACTACTATTCATGCTTGAAGGGGGACAAGAAATTTCCTCCTGTAGATTTAATTAAGTGAAACAGCCCCAGTATGTTTGACTAACGAAAGTCATTGATTGAAGCTCATGTTTTAGGTTAGGGAATGGGCTGCTTTATAAAATTACTTGGCTCACACCGTATAATCGGGAAAACTTTTTTTATTATTATTATGATTATTACCTGTATGTTACGGGAATGAAATCATTCCCTCCCAGATCTACGACTAGACCATTGTGGTTCTGTAACAGTTCAGAGCTGATGATCTGCGAGTTATCAGACAATCGGATGTACTGCGCCCCATCGGCACCTTCCGCCGTGATAACCACATTCTCCAGGATGGCACGACCCCCAGAATTTTGCATGTTAACGATGCAATTGGTCTGGAAACCTGGAAAGCTTCCATTACAAAACCCACCCACTGCACATTTGATATTTTGAGAAACTTGACTTTTTCAAGAGAGTGCCACTGGCTGAAGAAACCGAACGGGCCTCTAAGGTGGGGCCCACTCGAACAATAGCAACAATAATATAAATAAGTTACCTGGGGATTCAAACTGAGCGCCACAATCGAATTTGTGGCGTTGACACGACGTCTCAGGGCCAAGCTTTTACAGTATTTCAGCACGCGATGCCGACCTTAAACAGGGCCTAGAGCCCCCGGAATCGGCGTGGAAACGATGAAAACTGTGGTAAAATAATTTATGGGGTCTCTAAATTGTTCGAATAACTGCGATTCTTAAAAAAATTCACTTTAAATTATGAAAACAGATCAAAAATTGACAACAGTGCAACGAGTGAACGCCATCAACGACGAGCGAGGTCGACTGACCACGGCGTTGCCAGCGACAACATGGCCGACTCAATTTTTCACTTTGATAAGCCTGGACTGTCCAACTAGTCTTTTTAAGGCTCACAAATCGCAATCTGGCTCAAATTCGTGCTTTATTGCGGAAAAAATGCTCTATTAAGGCGGTTTTTGCAGGAAAATCGGCCCTTATCAGATGTGGCAGCAACGTTTTAAATGGTCGGTTTTACAGGACCATGTAGTTTAAGGAAATCTGCAAACATAGAAAAAGCGCCTCTATGTTACTAATGGTTAGCTAGTTTCGGTTGCTTTCCTTATGTTGGGGACACTGATGGCGCCCTTCCTACTATGTGTCAGTGTCAACTGCAGCATTTAAAAATGCAATTAAAAAAAATTTTCTTTTAAGTTTTCTTAATACAAACTCGCACAAGTGATTGGAAGTTTATACTCAGGTAACAAAAGCAGTTTTATAAATTTTTCGCTAATGGTGAGGACTATTTTTTTTATAGTAAGCCTGAAAAATTGAAATAATGCAGGACAAAAAAATTTAAATACACTTGCAAAGGTTCATAAAAAGTGCTATATTTTGACAAAATAGTGTACAGGTGCATAATACATATAATATAATACATACGTATATATTAATATAATATAATATAATACATACAAAACACAGTTATGGGGGTGGCTCAAATTCGATCAGTAACTTAACTCAAACAACAACAATTGAAAATCGATATAAAACATTTATTATACTGAGTGGACCTAGAATTTTGCGTAATAGTTTGACTATGCAATAAAAAGTTTAGCATTCCATTTTTTAAAAAATGTAAGTTTGATCTGCCACTTGAATTTGAGACACCCTGTATCAATTGATCTTATCTTTAAATAAACTAGACGTTAAAATCTACAACTTTTATATTTAATATTTTTCTCTAAATTTGCTATTATTGGGCGTATATTCAAAGCAAAAATATCTTTTATAAGTGGCACTTTTCCACCAGAAAAAGGCTTCAACCGAAGAAATGCCGGTAATTTTCTAGTTTACCAAGCTTTTTTACTAATGACTTTCCTTTAATGGAGTTTCTTATGTTTCACTGTTTTTCCTTAGGATTTCCTAACACCTGCCCCCTGATTATTAGCAGTGCTATGTTTCTATTGACGTAATGCATAACCTCAACCAATAATAATCGTCTAATCCCCCCCCAAAAGTAGCCCAAAGAAAAAATGCCAATGGACTTTAACGAAAAAATCCGTGTTTTCCATACAGTTTAGCAGTAGGTAAATCCTAAACAATCCTATTTTCGTGTGTAAGTAAGTGTCTTTTCATCAAGTTTATGGACAATCTATGCAAAACTCCACTTAAACTGCTTTATTTCAAGCGACTGGAAGCTGAGAAAAACCAAGAAATCAATGCGAAGCCAGCATTAGTTCAATGTGGTACTGATGGCTAGCTTAAGAACCCAAATGCGCTACTTGAACGCCTACGAAATCCACAAGCTAATTGTTAATGAGTTTGTGTTAAAACAACCAGGAGACACCAAGTTGCTGGCACGCGATTCTTCCAAAGACAAGACCGACTACCATGTGCTAAAGGAAAACCACAAGTTCCTGTGGGATGAGAAGGAGCCGGAAACATGGGAGGAACAGTTTGCCAAAAGATACTACGAGAAACTTTTCAAGGAATACTGCATTGCAGATCTGAGCCTGTACAAGGAAAACAAGGTGGCTTTAAGGTGGCGCATCCAGAAAGAGGTGCTTAGTGGCAAAGGCCAGTTCATATGCGGAAATAAGTCGTGTGGCGAGAAAAACGAGCTGAGGAGCTGGGAGGTTAACTTTGCCTATCAGGAGCAAGGCGAGAGGAAAAACGCTCTGGTGAAAATTCGCCTTTGCCCGTCGTGCTCGAAGAAACTCAACCATCACAGCAAGAAGAGGGAAGTGACCAGGCTTCAGAGGAGAGGAATTCGCAAGGAAAAACACCCTCAAGCCAGCGCAGCAAGCAGAGCCACCCAAAGCCGAACCCAAGTTGAGCCTGAAGAAGCCCCAAAAGTAGAAACACCCACTGAGTATCCAGCTTGGGAGAACCACAAACCAGTTGAAACCAAGTCGCGTGAGGAAGAAATAGAGGACTATCTTGAGGATTTGTTAATTTAAAAACTATTTTTGTCAGAGTTAATTTAAGTTATTATAAATAAATTTGTTGAATAATTTGTTCGGCGTTTTATCTCTGCTGTGGACTTCAGTAAGGTCGAAATGTGGGGTACTTTGTTAAGGTATAAAATCAAAGTACATCCTTTCGAATCACTTCTTAGTTGGTTCTAAACTCTGGCGTTACCATAGTGGCAGCACTGTCGATTGGTACTGCTGAAGAAGAGATCTGAAGGAATGTCACTCTGTGGTTTTGTTTATAAATTCTTCATCTAATAGATAAATCTTGGGTTTACTTATTTTTTTTTCTTTATTTATATTTATGTTAGCACATAATTAGAATAATGCACCCAATCAAACGGATCTAAGGCACATCAGCAGTGGGTTCTTCCACCGTTTAACCGAAATTTCCTGATGACCGAAAATTGTTTTCGTAATTTTCCCCAAAATTCTCGATATTTCTTCAATGCAAAGTGCTGAAAGTGTGCTAGTGGCTGTTATCTGTTAGTGATAGGCAAATGGAGCCAGTTGGAACTTTCTCGATATGCCTTTTGTTGCTGGCAAGACTTATCATTGGAAGAGGTAAAACTTGTAAATAAACGTATTATTTTATTAAGTTGGATGTTTTTCACTTAAAACTGCAGATATCAGGGCTCTATATTAAGAACAGGCAGTACAGGGGAGTTGAATACATCCAACTTTCAGTTGTTTACTGCCGTCTGTGGACAAGATTTGTATGCTTAGTGGAAGTTATTGAACATCCCTTTGCAACTTCCAGACTCTGTATAGAATGCAATTTGCCCCTATAAATTCTTTAGAGTTTCTTCTTCGGCTCATTCCCAAGTTGAGTCTCAAATATCGATACCTTAATGCTGATAAACTACAAACGTGTGCGTAACCCACAAAAACATAAAAAATATATTTTTGCGTCAAAGACAAAAATCGTAGATTACTATATGCTGTTAACATGTTATTTTTTTTCATGGGAAATGTATATTTTATGAAAAAGTTTAGAAAGTTATCCTTTCTTGTATCTAACGCTTTTTTCGTATCTGGCACTGTTTTCAAGTTATTTGCCAGAGAATGAATTATTGATGCTTGCCCTTTGCAAATACGAGACCCGAAGGCACCCTCAATCAAAGTTTCATTAATTTCACTGGCTTCGAGCCAAATTTGAGAGAAATATCTGAAAAACTGCAAGAGTTAGAGCGGAAAATCGCAATAAAATGCCCAAAATCAACTCTCAAGTATCTTGGAAGCCAAACTTTCTTTGTACAAACAAACTTTTTCCTGATTTTATCGAGTTCTATCACCTATTTCATTTTCCCCGATTAAAAATTGAATCACCCTGTATATGTCTTTCATCTGATAATGGTCTAAACCTGGCCCGAGGATTCGTAGAATTGCGTTTCGATTTAATTGAAAACTCGAGAATTTCGTACAATATGTGTTTTAAGCCCAGGCGCTGAGCTCAAAATTTTCATAGTTTTTCGGTGTTTCGTCTTTGACTAACCGAGAGTCGACCAGAACCAGACCGCAAACATGTTTTTGGCATGAAACTACTCGACTGTTTGCGCCATGATGTGAAAAGATGGTTTTAAAACCGAAATTTAGAACATTTCTAAACTAAGAAACGGGAAACGTGAAAGAAGGGAAAAAGGATTATTAATAAAAACAATTCTGCACACAGAAAAAAGTTTTATTTGTTAAAATTTTCTCAATTGAGGACAGTAAGATCGAAAAAGTACCTTTAGTTTTTCCGATAGAATGCATCCATTTGCATAGTTTTCAAGCAAACATGTTTGTACATTTTGTGCAACTCACTCTGGGCTTTTGTTAAGTGTCTTACCTTTTCTCAATTCTCATTAATATTTCCTTTATAATGTCCAATATATTCGTGTTTAAATCGCGTCTTGGTCTTCAATCTAACACTTTTCATCTCAGCAAGTTCATGACTTTTTTTTAAGACTGTCGACGAAATGGCCCTAAAAGATTCAACAACTAAAACACAAAAAGTGTTTTCTACGACGAAGTTCTAGAAAAAAATCAATGCATTTTTAGGTGTTTTAAGGCCATTTTTCGACTAGGCTAAAGTCCTAAGAGAAAAACGCATAGAACTTAAAGCTTTACAGGTAGTTTTTTCGACAAACCTTAGTATACATTAACGCAATTCGAAGCAAATTAATAAATCAATGAATTAACATTAATATTTTATTAAGCAACTTCCACTTTTCTATATAAATCCTTCTTGAATGTATGTGTGGTCCTTTCAGATATTGCTTCAGCAATGCATCCGATTACTCTGATATATTCGACGACAAAAGACATCCGACTGGTAACATCAACGTTTTCGCACAAAAATACGAAAATCAAACCAACCACCATCATCAAAAACTTCACTTACATATCAGCGGTGGACTTCCATTATGATTACCGGCAAATTTGTTGGGCAGACCACGATCTGGAGAGCATTCACTGCTCCTCCCTCAATGGGACTCAAGCAGAAAATACTGTAGGAATTTTAGGTTTTAATTGAACCACCATTCTCAAGCCCTTAATTTCAGACTGAGATAGTGACCAATGTTTTGTCGCCGGATGGATTGGCCATCGACTGGTTTACGGACAATATCTACTGGACGGACTGTGAAACGAACAGGATAGAAGTGGCCTCATTGGAAGGCAAGCACCGCAAAGTCCTATTTTGGACGGAAATTGACCAGCCAAGGGCCATAGTTGTAGTGCCGATGAAAGGGTACTGCCAGCAAATTTCGCGCATTAATCAGCTACATTTTGTGGTTTTTTTTGTCAGGTTTTTGTTCTGGACCGACTGGGGAGAAGTGCCAAAAATTGAGCGAGCTGGCATGAATGGGGACCCAAAATCCCGCAAAGTTATTGTTTCTGAGCACATCCACTGGCCGAATGGGCTGACCGTCGACTATGAAGCGGAGAAAATTTACTGGATTGACGGCAAACTTTTATTCATCAAAGTACTAAGGTCTAGTACCTCTCGTAATATTTTACTTAATGTTGGATGGTTTCAGGCAATGGACTATAATGGAAAAAGCGCGTCGATAATCCTGCAAACCGCCTCCGAGTATCCATATGCCCTAACGCAGTCCTACTCCAAGTTATTCTGGACTGACTGGAAGAGCGTGTATGCATCTAGTTATCAGACACATTCATTTGAAATGAATATTTGAATGAATTTAGGGCCATTTTCGACTACTCCAAATTGGAAACCTCCTCCCAGCAACCGATGGAATTTCAAATGGGCACCCATCCAATGGATATCAAGGTATTCGAGAGGCAACGACAACCTCAAGGGCCAAATCCTTGCCAAAATAATGCGGGCTGTTCGCATTTGTGTCTCCTATCGCCCGATCCTCCCTATTATACCTGCGCTTGTCCCATAGGAATTAAACTTATTGGTAAGGCTTGTTTTCAACTCCCCCAATCTACTTTACTTGAATGAAATGGTTTAGATGAGAAAAACTGCGCTAATGAACCGCAGGAATTGCTAGTGGTGGCCAGACGAACGGATATATGCGTGATTTATCTAGATTCGGCTGATTACAGCTACAAAGTGATACCTTTGGGCGACGTAAAGTATTCAATAACTGTTGATTTTGATCCCGTGGAAAACTACCTGTACTGGTCGGATGAGGAAGTGAAAAAAATCCAGAAATCCAAGCTGAATGGTGAGTGACCAGGCGTATGCTGGGAAATCAGCGTTTTACATAGCGCAACGTCGAAAATTGTTTCAGGTTCCGACCAGCAAGATGTAATTGTGACGGAAATTCAAAATCCCGATGGAATTGCGCTGGATTGGATTTCCAGGAACATTTACTGGACTGATACTGGCACTGATCGCATCGAAGTGGCCAGATTACAAGGAGGATATAGAAAAGTCATCATTGGTAGGAGAAAAACCCAAAAAAATGTCCTCTAGTCTTATTACTTCTGTTCTTTAGGCGACGGTTTGATAGATCCCAGGGGAATAGCCGTGGCTTCAGAACTGGGTTGGTTGTTTTGGTCGGACTGGAACGAGAAAGACCCCAAAGTAGAGCGCTCAAATTTGGACGGTTCGGAGCGCGTTTACATCGTTCGGGCACACTTGGGATGGCCAAATGGAATTACTCTGGGTACTTTTTTGTATGCACTTATCAGGGTAACTGTACTCATTAAAGTGAATGTTCCAGATTTAATAAAAATGAAGATATATTGGAGCGATGCTAAATTTGATCGTATCGAATTTGCCAACATGGACGGAACCGATCGGCAAACTTTAATTAAAGAGAATTTACCTCATCCATTTGGGTTCAGTCTCATGGGAGATTATTTATACTGGACCGACTGGCAACGACGCTCTATCGATCGAGCAGATAAAGACAGAGGTAAATACGGGAAAATCTTGCACTGTGGAACAATTTATTCGGACTTCCATCCATTCCATTGCGTATAATTAGCTGGGATTTTAGCTATAAAGCTTCCAATTTGTTTTTAATTTTTTAAGGGGAAAACAGACAAGTCATAGTTGATCAAATGGAGAACGTGATGGGGCTGAAAGCGATCAAATTAGCGGCTCCCACTGGTTGGAATGTTTGTTCAGAAAACAATGGAAACTGTTCCCAGCTCTGCCTGCATCGACACAATAAATCGCGCTTATGTTCCTGCGAAATTGATTACGAATTGGCCAGGGACAAGCAAAACTGCATCAAACCAGAAGCATTTTTGCTTTACACGAAAAACACCAGCATCGGAAGAATAAGCATTGAAAACGACCCGATTGAAAGCAGTTTGCATATACCGAACATTCGACATGCTAGGTAGACAGTGAGCCATTGGGTTTGCGACCATTTTACCAATATGATTCGGTGTTTTTTAGCTCAATAGATTTCGATATTAACTCTAGGCGGATTTATTGGAGCGACTGCAAAGCGCGCACTATTATGAGAGCCTTCATCAACGGCTCTGAACCGCAGAAAGTGATTGATTTAGGCCTGGCCTATTCCGAAGGAATTGCTGTGGATTGGCTAGGTTTGCAGCTAATTTTCCGCAATTTTAAGACGGTTAAAATCGAAATGTTGCAGGCATGAACATCTACTGGACCGACCCGATTTCGCACAGAATTGAAGTGTCTCGGTTAGTGGGCAGATCTAGGCGAACATTGTTGTGGGATGAAGTCTACGAACCTCACAGCATTGTCCTGGACCCGGCTTCAGGGTAATTTTTGCTGGATTTATTTATCACGGGTTTTTCTATTCATTTTTTTAGGTATATGTACTGGTCGGAATGGGGCCAGTCGAATCTCATAAAAAAGGCAGCAATGAATGGATCGAAACAACGAAAACTGCTGTCCACTATTGGAAAAGCTACGGGGCTTACTTTGGATTATGAAAAAAGGAGGTACGTAGGTATAGAACTAACGAAATGGCTCTGGTAAAGCGGAAATGTTTAGCGACAACTCAATGGCTTTTTCAATTCAATTTCAGATTATATTGGATCGAAATTGACGCCCCAGCCATTTGGTCTGCAGATTTAGATGGAAATAACAAAAAAACAATTATCAACGACTCGACTTTAAGCCCCCTTAGATTGGCGCTCTATAAAGAACACATATTTTGGAGCGATGGAAAAACATGTAAGTATAGAATACATAGAATGGACCGGTTTTTGCGGCAGATTCGAAAGCGAGTTATCTGGACCGTGAAAGTTTGCTAGGAAAAACCTGATTCATCCTGTAAATATAGACACTTAACTGAACCCTTATTGGTTCCAGCTGGCATCTATAAAGCGCTGAAACACTCCGGTTTGGGCTTAGAGAAAGTGACGACCCTTTCAGAAAATATCACGGATCTTCTAGTGTATCACAACATGAAGCAGAACCAGACCAATCAATGCGCTACGAGTAATGGAGGGTGTTCGCACTTGTGCTTGGCTTTGCCTGCCGATAGTCCGGCAGAACACACAAAATACACTTGCGCTTGTCCCACTCATTATTTCCTCAACAGCAACAACGAATGCTCGCGTGAGTTCTGCTATTAACTTTGTCATTGTTTTCCGTTTAATTTGGCAACTGTAATGCAGCTCCGGTAAGCTTCATGATATACAGCTTGAAGAACTTGGTGGTTCGTTTGGTGCCTGATACTTCCGACTGTCCTGAGGCTGTTCTGCCCGTGCAAGGCCTGAAGGCTGTTAGAGCGATTGATTTCGATCCCAAAAATAACGCCCTGTATTGGGTAAGTTTTGCAGGTAGTTTGGATGTGGAAAACTTGATTTTATTTTTTTTTTAGATCGACGCAAAGCTTCATGCAGTCAAGGTTTCAAACATAATAACACCCGATACTAGTGTGTTTGTACCGGGTGGTCATGATATTAAGCCGTATGATATTGCAGTGGATTCGATAGGGCGGCTTTTGTTCTGGACGTGCGCTTCGCAGAATGTCATCAATGTTACTAGGCTGGACAACTCGAACTCTTTTGGCAGTTTAAAGAGCGTCGAAGGGGAGAAACCGAGATTGATTGTGGTTCATGTGACTAAAAGGTTTTGGCTCACTGAGTGTGAAAATTCCGCAAATTTAGAGGGTTTATTGTTTAGGCTGCTGTTTTACACCAACGTGGCTGACCAAAATCAGCTCATACGGGCCCGACTGGACGGGTCGCATAGAATCGTGATAACCAAAGCCGACGACAACATTTCGGCTATTGCTGTTGATACTGAGAACGACTTCATTGTCTGGTCGCAAGGGCATAGTATTTACATCAGCAATATTGATGGGGAAAATAAGTAGGTTTTGGTCTTTTGGTTTTGCTGAAAAGTTTTTACGAGCGCGTTCTTTCAGGCATGTTGTAGTGAATGAGAGCCATTTTAAAATTACTCATCTAACTGTTCACGGTGGATGGTTGTATTGGATCGACAAGGACTTGAATCAGCTGCAACGGCTGGAATTGACCACTGGCAAGTCCAGATCCACTCTAGCCATCCAGGCGTCCCACATTGTTGATTTTATTTCGGTGCAACAGATTCGCAGTCATAGTTGCGGCGATACGAAGAATCGGTGTTCGCATTTTTGCATTCTAAATGGTCAGTTTGGTATAGCAATGAGTTGAAATACCGGCTAAATATATGTAATTTGTGCAGGTACGACACCACATTGCGCGTGTCCTAATGGTAAGAAGCTGCAAGAAGATAAACGATCCTGCCAAACCATCCCGAATTGTGGCGCCGAACGTTTTTCCTGCACAGTGGCTTCATCTGACACCAAAGACTGCATTCCGATTGCCTGGAGATGTGACAGGTAGGCACTTTTCCTGCTCCCAGTGAACCTCTAAATTTCCCCGTTTTCGTCCAGACAAAAGGACTGTTCGGACGGCAGCGACGAACTGAACTGCCCCAGTTGCGAAGCCAATCAGTTCCGGTGTCAGGATGGCCAGTGTATCGATAAATCGTTGCTGTGCAATAATATGGATGATTGCCTGGATCGATCGGATGAGAAGAATTGCTGCGACAACGGGTTCCAATGTCCGCAAACTGAAGTAGGGCCGTTTAGTTCTTTGGGTTTCCTCGGGTTTGATTGATTGTTTCGTCCAGGTTTGTCTGCCCGCCTCCTTGAAATGCGACGGAACGGAAAATTGCGCCGACGGCTCGGACGAACAAGGCTGCCCAACCGAAACATCCAAATCGAGAACCTTCGTAGTGGTTAGCATATGCTTGGTGTGTATTGGAATTGTGGCCGTTCTGATCTACAAGCATGTGAAACCGTGCGCCGCGCGCCAACTGGTTGTCGAACCTCCCGAGGACAGTTTGAGTCCGTTGGACCCAAATAATCACAATAAGAACATCACATTGAGGCGAGGTAGTTGTTGATCGCCGTTGGTTTTAGTTGCAGCTGAAAAATTGGGTTTTTAAGGGATCCCGGATGTTGTCCGGATGTCGATGATGAATGAGAACTATCCGTCAATGTACGAACGAGGACACATCACGGGGGCTTCCAGCAGTTCCAACACGAATGCTTCTAGCAATGTAGATTATCCGAGGGAAACGTTAAATCCTCCACCTAGTCCTGCCACGACAGCGCCTTCAACTAGAGCCAGTAGTCCTAGTTCGAGGTACAGGCCTTACAGGCACTACAGGTAAATATTGACGGCGTTTAGCTGGAAAGGGGGACATTCTTTTGGTAGAACTGGGTTTTGTCAATTGAGTGTTATACGGACTTGATAATCCCCAAAGGGATCGAGGAAACATTTCTGAAAAGTTTTATTTGTTAATTCATTTTATCCAGTGTGTGCAAACCATTTCCCATAATTTCAAAGGAAATAAACTCAACATTTGATAAATTCTTTGTTTTTAGAATAAATCCCGGGGCGCCGCCGCCGACCCCAAATTCTACAGATGTATGTGACGAGAGCGATTATAACTACCCGTTAAATCGATACGAGGGCCCCATTCCGCCGCCTCCAACTCCCCGATCTCATTATCGTCAGGAAAGTTGCCCCCCAAGTCCCAGTTCGCGAAGTTCCACATATTTCAGTCCGTATCCTCCGCCGCCCAGTCCTGTAGCATGTCCGCGCGGCGATTCGGACTTCTAGGACTCAAACTAGTTGGTAAATCCACAAAAATCATCATTTATACCTCATTAACGTTTAGTGTCATTTTAGTTGATTAAGTTTTAATTTATTTCTACTCATTCGACATTGAAATGCAGGCGGAAACGTCGTTTAATATCTGAAAAAAGTGCAATTTAATATCGAATTAAGATTTTGCCAAATTAGAATTACTGTTTCTAGGTAGCTAAAGAACTGTTTAGTTTTAGATAGGTTTTCACTTGTTTGCCTGGACAATTATTCCAGATCTATATTTTTAAATGACTTAGATGTTGTTGATAGATAGTTTGTCGCCGTTGCGTTATGTTTGGCTGGAAAACACGCACAGGACGGTAATGATTAATCATTGTTTGACAATATTGTGATAGCTTTTTAGATCTTATAACCCGCTAAGGTTTCACTACTTGCAAGAGTTGTTTACACAGTAACTTCTAGATTTTTTCGAGTCGTATACCAAACAAACTGATCTCGCACTAATCAAATCAGTTCTTTTCTGAACAGTTTTTTTCCAGCTTGTTAGCTGATTTAACCAGTATGTGCCTAAGCCTGCTTACATGTAATGTGTTGTAAATATCTCTGTTGTTTTCAAAGGACTTTTATAATCTGTACAGACTGTTTTTACCGAAATTAGTGTTTACATATTTCAAAAGATTTGTCTTTTATAACTGCAGTTTTTTTTCTTCATCAGTTTTCAACTTTGTAGAGTTATGACTGTCCTATATATTTGCGGATTTTGTAAGCATTTTAGATCATATCGGAGTTTAACATTCTTTTTTGGCATTTATTTATTCAATAAGTAACGAAGTGAGAGAGTCATTTCGGAATGTATTTTCTAGATCAAAGTCGGTTCTACAAGAGGAAAAAGTTTTGATTTTCCGTCATCCTCAGGCTATTTTCAAGAATTTTTCAAAATCGCGTTTGGTTTTTGCAGGCCCGAGTTTAACATTTATTTATTCAGGAACTAACGAAGTCGCTTCTGAATGTATTTTGCAGGGAAAAGTCTATTCTACAAATGGCACAAATTTTTATTTTCGGTCATACTCAAGTAATTTTCGAGAATTTTTCAAAATTGGGTTTGGTTTTTGCAGGTCCGAATTTAACATGCACTTTCTCTGTAACTTGCGATTTGAGAAAGTCAATTTTGAATGCATTTTGTAGGGCAAAGTCCCTTCTATCGGTGGAGAAACTTTAAATTTTCACTCATCAGGCGATTTTTGAGAATTTTTTGAAATTGCTATTGCTTTACACGGTTGTTTTTACCGGCCGGAGTTTGGCATTAATTTATTCAAAACCTAACGAAGTGAAAAATAGCTTTTGGATCTATTTGGTGGGGCAAATCCGGGTCTTGAGTTGGAGAAAGTTTTGATTTTTAGTCATCGTCAGGCAATTTTCAAGAATTTTTCAAAATTACGTCTGGTCTTCGTGGTGGTTTTTGCAGGCTGGAGTTTAACATTTATTTTCTCTGTAACTTCCGATGTGAGAAAGTCAGTTTTGGATTCATTTTGTAGCGCAAAGTCCCTTCTATCGGTGGAAAAAGTTTAAATTTTCACTCTTCATCAGGCAATTTTTGAGAATTTTTTGAAATTGCGTTTGCTTTACGCGGTTGTTTTTACCGGCCGGAGTTTGCCATTAATTTATTCAAAACCTAACGAAGCGAAAAAATAGTTTTTGAAAGTATTTTGTGGCGCAAAGTCGGTTCGTGAGATGGAAACAGTTTTGATTTTCAGTCATCCTCAGGCGATTTTCAAGAATTTTTCTAAATTACGTCTTGTCTTGGTGGTAGTTTTTACAGGCCGGAGTTTAACTTACATTTTCTCTGTAACTTCCGATGTCAGAAAGTCAGTTTTCGATGAATTTTGTAGGGCAAAGTCCCTTCTATCGGTGGACGAACTTTAAATTTTCACTCTTCATCAGGCGATTTTTGAGAATTTTTTGAAATTGCGTTTGCTTTACACGGTTTTTACCGGCCGGAGTTTGGCATTAATTTATTCAAAACCTAACGAAGTGAAAAATAGCTTTTGACTGTATTTGGTGGGGCAAAGTCGGTTCTTGAGGTGGAAAAAGTTTTGATTTTCAGTCATCCTCAGGCGATTTTCAAGAATTTTTCTAAATTACGTCTTGTCTTGGTGGTGGTTTTTGCAGGCCCGAGTTTAACTTACATTTTCTCTGTAACTTCCGATGTCAGAAAGTCAGTTTTGGATGAATTTTGTAGGGTAAAGTCCCTTCTATCGGCGGACAAACTTTAAATTTTCACTCTTCATCAGGCGATGTTTGAGAATTTTTTGAAATTTTTTTTTTGAAATTGCGTTTGCTTTACACGGTTTTTACCGGCCGGAGTTTGGCATTAATTTATTAAAGACCTAACGAAGTGAAAAATAGCTTTTGACTGTATTTGGTGGGGCAAAGTCGGTTCTTGAGGTGGAAACAGTTTTGATTTTCAGTCATCGTCAGGCAATTTTCAAGAATTTTTCAAAATTATGTCTGGTCTTCGTGGTGGTTTATGCAGGTCGGAGTTTAACATACATTTTCTCTGTAACTTGCGATGTGAGAAAGTCAATTTTGAATGCATTTTGTAGGGCAAAGTCCCTTCTATCGGTGGACAAACTTTAAATTTTCACTCTGCATCAGGCAATTTTTGAGAATTTTTTGACATTGCGTTTGCTTTACGCGGTTGTTTTTACCGGCCGGAGTTTGGCATTAATTTATTCAAAACTTTTTTTATTCAGTTTTGATTTTCAGTCATCCTCAGGCAATTTTCAAGAATTTTTCTAAATTACGTCTGGTCTTCGTGGTGGTTTTTGCAGGCCGGAGTTTAACATTTATTTTCTCTGTAACTTCCGATGTGAGAAAGTCAGTTTTGGATTCATTTTGTAGCGCAAAGACCCTTCTATCGGTGGAGAAAGTTTAAATTTTCACTCTTCATCAGACAATTTTTGAGAATTTTTTGAAATTCCGTTTGATTTACGCGGTTGTTTTTACCGGCCGGAGTTTGGCATTAATAGCTTTTGAATGTATTTGGTGGGGCAAAGTCGGTTCTTGAGGTGGAAAAAGTTTTGATTTTCAGTCATCGTCAGGCAATTTTCAAGAATTTTTCAAAATTACGTCTGGTCTTCGTGGTGGTTTTTGCAGGTCGGAGTTTAACATTTATTTTCTCTGTAACTTCCGATGTGAGAAAGTCAGTTTTGGATTCATTTTGTAGCGCAAAGTCCCTTCTATCGGTGGACAAAGTTTAAATTTTCACTCTTCATCAGGCAATTTTTGAGAATTTTTTGAAATTGCGTTTGCTTTACGCGGTTGTTTTTACCGGCCGGAGTTTGGCATTAATTTATTCAAAACCTAACGAAGCGAAAAAATAGCTTTTGAATGTATTTGGTGGGGCAAAGTCGGTTCTTGAGGTGGAAACAGTTTTGATTTTCAGTCATCCTCAGACAATTTTCAAGAATTTTTCTAAATTGCGTCTGGTCTTCGTGGTGGTTTTTGCAGGCCGGAGTTTAACATTTATTTTCTCTGTAACTTCCGATGTGAGAAAGTCAGTTTTGGATTCATTTTGTAGCGCAAAGTCCCTTCTATCGGTGGACAAACTTTAAATTTTCACTCATCATCTGGCAATTATTGAAATTGCGTTTGCTTTACGCGGTTGTTTTACCGGCCGGAGTTTGGCATTAATTTATTCAGAACCTAACTAAGTGAAAAATAGTTTTTGAATGTATTTGGTGGGGCAAAGTCGGTTCTTGAGATGGAAAAAGTTTTGATTTTCAGTCATCCTCAGGCAATTTTCAAGAATTTTTCTAAATTACGTCTGGTCTTCGTGGTGGTTTTTGCAGGCCGGAGTTTAACATTTATTTTCTCTATTACTTCCGATGTGAGAAAGTCAGTTTTGGATTCATTTGGTAGCGTAAAGTCCCATCTATCAGTTCACAAAGTTTAAATTTTCACTCTTCATCAGACAATTTTTGAGAATTTTTGAAATTGCGTTTGCTTTACGCGGTTGTTTTTACCGGCCGGAGTTTGGTATTAATTTATTCAAAACCTAACGAAGTGAAAAATAGTTTTTGAATGTATTTGGTGGGGCAAAGTCGGTTCTTGAGATGGAAAAAGTTTTGATTTTCAGTCATCGTCAGGCAATTTTCAAGAATTTTTCAAAATTACGTCTGGTCTTCGTGGTGGTTTTTGCAGGCTGGAGTTTAACATTTATTTTCTCTGTAACTTCCGATGTGAGAAAGTCAGTTTTAGATTGATTTTGTAGCGCAAAGTCCCTTCTATCGGTGGACAAACTTTAAATTTTCACTCATCATCAGGCGATTTTTGAGAATTTTTTGAAATTGCATTTGCTTTACGCGGTTCTTTTTACCTGCCGGAGTTTGGCATTAATTTATTCAAAACCTAACGAAATGAAAAAATAGCTTTTGAATGTATTTGGTGGGGCAAAGTCGGTTCGTGAGGTGGAAAAAGTTTTGATTTTCAGTCATCGTCAGGCAATTTTCAAGAATTTTTCAAAATTACGTCTGGTCTTCGTGGTGGTTTTTGCAGGCCGGAGTTTAACATTTATTTTCTCTGTAACTTCCGATGTGAGAGAGTCAGTTTTGGATTCATTTGGTAGCGTAAAGTCCCATCTATCGGTTCACAAAGTTTAAATTTTCACTCATCATCAGGCGATTTTTGAGAATTTTTGAAATTGCGTTTGCTTTACACGGTTTTTAACGGCCGGAGTTTGGCATTAATTTATTCAAGACCTAACGAAGTGAAAAATAGTTTTTGAATGTATTTGGTGGGGCAAAGTCGGTTCTTGAGATGGAAAAAGTTTTGATTTTCAGTCATCCTCAGGCAATTTTCAAGAATTTTTCAAAATTACGTCTGGTCTTCGTGGTGGTTTTTGCAGGCCGGAGTTTAACATTTATTTTCTCTATTACTTCCGATGTGAGAAAGTCAGTTTTGGATTCATTTTGTAGCGCAAAGTCCCTTCTATCGGTGGACAAAGTTTAAATTTTCACTCTTCATCAGGCAATTTTTGAGAATTTTTTGAAATTGCGTTTGCTTTACGCGGTTGTTTTTACCGGCCGGAGTTTGGCATTAATTTATTCAAAACCTAACTAAGCGAAAAAATAGCTTTTGAATGTATTTGGTGGGGCAAAGTCGGTTCTTGAGGTGGAAAAAGTTTTGATTTTCAGTCATCCTCAGGCAATTTTCAAGAATTTTTCTAAATTACGTCTGGTCTTCGTGGTGGTTTTTGCAGGCCGGAGTTTAACATTTATTTTCTCTGTAACTTCCGATGTGAGAAAGTCAGTTTTGGATGCATTTTGTAGCGCAAAGTCCCTTCTATCGGTGGACAAAGTTTAAATGTTCACTCATCATCTGGCAATTATTGAAAATGCGTTTGCTTTACGGGGTTGTTTTACCGGCCGGAGTTTGGCATTAATTTATTCAGAACCTAACTAAGTGAAAAATAGCTTTTGAATGTTTTTGGTGGGGCAAAGTCGGTTGTTGAGGTGGAAAAAGTTTTGATTTTCAGTCATCCTCAGACAATTTTCAGGAATTTTTCTAATTTGCGTCTGGTCTTGGTGGTGGTTTTTGCAGGCCGGAGTTTAACTTACATTTTCTCTGTAACTTCCGATGTGAGAAAGTCAGTTTTGGATTCATTTTGTAGCGCAAAGTCCCTTCTATCGGTGGACAAAGTTTAAATGTTCAGTCATCATCAGGCAATTTTTGAGAATTTTTTGAAATTGCGTTTGCTTTTCGCGGTTGTTTTTGCCTGCCGGAGTTTGGAATTCATTTAACCAAAACCTAACGAAGCGAAAAAATAGCTTTTGAATGTATTTGGTGGGGCAAAGTCGGTTCTTGAGGTGGAAACAGTTTTGATTTTCAGTCATCCTCAGGCAATTTTGAAGAATTTTTCAAAATTACGTCTGGTCTTCGTGGTGGTTTTTGCAGGCCGGAGTTTAACATTTATTTTCTCTGTAACTTGCGATGTGAGAAAGTCAAAATTCCCTCCAGGGGCGTCCGAGAGTTTGTTTTTTTTTTGTAATAAACAGCAATGGAACGCCCTATCGAATCTTGTGGAGTAAAACTGATTTAGAAACTTAGTTTCATATGTGTGTACGTTCTACATCTCCCCCAGTAAATACGTGGCTGCGTATTTGAAGATACATTCATCGAAAGCTCGATTATGGGAATTGATTTGAAATGTTCTGCAAAAAGGCCCAATAAGGTCAATTTTTCACTCACATCTCTGGATCTGTTTGAACCAGCGAGCTCATTTTTACAGCAGTGGATAATGAGCATATCTCCAGACCTGAAACATCCGGATTCATTGAAAAAAGTGTCGATGCCAAAACGTTTCAATGTTTCAAACTTAAAAGTGGTTTTTTTTCGGTTAAATCTTCGAACCTTCCCTGGTGGAAAAATTGTGGTGAATGATGATTCAAATCGCCCGCCAACGCTCTTTAAACATTGTGGGCAATCGACGAGTTTCCAGCGCGGAAAAGTCCCCAGATGGAAAACAAATTCCTGTCAAAACCGCCCATCGTCCGATTGATTTCTGTTATTTCGCTGCTGGTGTATGTTTGGTGCGGTTCGAATCTCCCCCGATGAATTTAAGGCGTGAAAATTCAAAAATATGGTACAACAGGGATAAATTTCCCCGATTCATTTAGTACGGAGCCGCCGCGTTTTTAGTCAGCCGTGTGGATGCCGTGTTTTAAAGTGTGCTGCATGTTGTTCAACTATTTTAAAAATGTTTTGATGTTGTCGAAGTTAGGTTATGGTGGTATAAGAATTTTTGGGGCCTTAAACGATTTGTCGCTCGATTGGAAATGAGCACTTGGGCAGCGAGAATGCATAGGCGTGCGGCCACCTTTAGCAACGTAGTGACGTCCTGTGGACACCCGTCCGGCCCCTATCCGAGACGGCTGGAGAAAGTCAAGTTTGGGGTACCGCTGGAGGAAGTTTGCAAAAGCGACATTCCTGGACCTTTGCTGGTAAGTTTCCAACCCCATTGCGACCACTTGGAGCATAGCCAGATGTTCTAAAGTCGAAAGTTTCACTCTTGACTGCCTGCTGTAACAAGCCTGGTACCCCTATGTCAATACAAACAGTTTCACCAGCTGCTCTGTCTTGAGAATATTGAACGTTAAGTGTTTTGGTACGATGGGTTTTTAGATAACTTGCTAATTGAACTCTTTAGAACCAGCTTTTCTTCAAACCATCCCGTAGAGTTTTTCCATAATTCATTGGAACTTTCCCCAATCTGAGTCACGCGTAGAATAGGGGGGCTCTTGGATAAATAAAGGAACTTTTTGAATCAAACGTTTGTTGATTTCCCTTCATCCCTATCGCTTCTCATACGCCTTCGATCTGCCTGCGTTAATCGATGTCTGAGACAACAAACTGAGTTTGTTCAAATTTCTATTATTCAATTTTAAAAGAAGCCTCAACTACTAGCTTGAAATGCCTAGTTTAAACGGGCGGAAAATTATTACTAGATAATTTTCTCCTCTCAGGTAGTCGCCCATTTCCTGAGACTCCAGCCAATCTGAGGATTAAAATCGTCTATTTTATGTTTTGCAAGCAATTGGGCGATAAGAATCCATTTTCGTTCTATCATGTGCTGATATTGATAACAATGCGAGATATGGGTTTTTCATGTGATTCTTTAAGTTAATAAAACTAGATATGAATGAAAAATAACCAACCCAAAGATGTGTAGCAATATTTATGTTTTTTATTATTATTGCAACAAAGTTTTTTGAGATTGAAAATGACGAATTTTGCAAAATCGTCTGATTTTTTTATGAGGCTGGATTTTAGCATTGATTTTAGCTGTAACTTGAACGTGAGGAAGTCAGTTTTGGATGCATTTCGTAGGGCAAAGTACCTTCTATAAGTGGGCAAAGTTTCGATGTTGAGGTCATAATCAGGCAATTTTGGAGAATTTTTCAAAACCGTGTTTGGTTTACGAGGTTGAAGTGTAAGCCTAAGTTTGGCACTAATTTAAACAATAACGAAGTTAGAGAGTCGCCTTTAAATGTATTTTGTCACGCAAAGTCCGTTCTACAAGTAGAAAAAGTTGCTTTTCAGCCATCGTCAGGCAATTTTCAAGAAGTTTTCAAAATTGCGTCTGGTTTTCGTGCAGGTTTTTGCAGGCCCGAGTTTAACATTTATTTTATTTGTAACTTGCGATGTGAGAAAGTAAATTTTGGATGCATTTTGTAGGGCAAAGTTCCATCTATAAGTTGACAAAGTTTCGATTTCCAGTCATCATCAGGAAATTTTTGACAATTTTTAGAATTGCGTTTGGTTTTTTTTACAGGCCGGAGTTTGGCTTTTATTTATTCAGACACTAACGAAGTGAGAAAGTAGCTTTTGAATGTATTTTGTGGGGCAAAGTCCGTTCTACAAGTAGAAAAAGTTTTGCTTTTCAGTCATCGTCAGGCAATTTTCACGAATTTTTCAAACTTGCGTCTGTTTTTCGTGGTGGTTTTTGCAGGCCCGAGTTTCAACATTTATTTTCTCTGTAACTTGCGATGTGAGAAAGTCAATTTTGGATGCATTTTGTAGGGCAAAGTTCCATCTATAAGTGGACAAAGTTTCGATTTCCAGTCATCATCAGGAAATTTTTGACAATTTTTGAGAATTGCGTTTGGTTTTTTTACAGGCCGGAGTTTGGCATTTATTTATTCAGAAACTGACGAAGTGAGAAAGTAGCTTTTGAATGTATTTTGTGGGGCAAAGTCCGTTCTACAAGTAGAAAAAGTTTTGCTTTTCAGTCATCGTCAGGCAATTTTCAAGAATTTTTCAAACTTGCGTCTGTTTTTCGTGGTGGTTTTTGCAGGCCCGAGTTTCAACATTTATTTTCTCTGTAACTTGCGATGTGAGAAAGTCAATTTTGGATGCATTTTGTAGGGCAAAGTTCCATCTATAAGTTGACAAAGTTTCGATTTCCAGTCATCATCAGGAAATTTTTGACAATTTTTTAGAATTGCGTTTGGTTTTTTTTACAGGCCGGAGTTTGGCATTTATTTATTCAGAAACTAACGAAGTGAGAAAGAAGCTTTTGAATGTATTTTGTAGGGCAAAGTCCGTTCTACAAGTAGAAAAAGTTTTGCTTTTCAGCCATCGTCAGGCAATTTTCAAGAATTTTTCAAACTTGCGTTGTTTTTCGTCGTGGTTTTTGCAGGCCTGAGTTTCAACATTTATTTTCTCTATAACTTGCGATGTGAGAAAGTCAGTTTTGGATGCATTTTGTAGGGCAAAGTTCCATCTATAAGTGGACAAAGTATCGATTTCGAGTCATCATCAGGAAATTTTTGACAATTTTTCAGAATTGCGTTTGGTTTTTTTTACAGGCCGGAGTTTGGCATTTATTTATTCAGAAACTAACGAAGTGAGAAAGAAGCGTTTGAATGTATTTTGTGGGGGCAAAGTCCGTTCTACAAGTAGAAAAAGTTTTGCTTTTCAGTCATCGTCAGGCAATTTTCAAGAAATTTTCAAAATTGCGTCTGGTTTTCGTGCAGGTTTTTGCAGGCCCGAGTTTCAACATTTATTTTCTCTGTAACTTGCGATGTGAGAAAGTCAATTTTGGATGCATTTTGTAGGGCAAAGTTCCATCTATAAGTGGACAAAGTTTCGATTTCCAGTCATCATCAGGAAATTTTTGAGAATTGCGTTTGGTTTTTTTACAGGCCGGAGTTGGGCATTTATTTATTCAGAAACTAACGAAGTGAGAAAGTAGCTTTTGAATGTATTTTGTGGGACAAAGTCGGTTACTCAGGTGCAAAAAGTTTTGATTTTCAGTCATTATCCGGTATTTTCACGAATTTTTCAAAATTGCGTCTGGTTTTCGTGCAGGTTTTTGCAGGCTCGAGTTTAACATTTATTTTCTCTGTAACTTGCGATGTGAGAAAGTCAATTTTGGATGCATTTTGTAGGGCAAAGTTCCATCTATAAGTGGACAAAGTTTCGATTTCCAGTCATCATCAGGAAATTTTTGACAATTTTTGAGAATTGCGTTTGGTTTTTTTACAGGCCGGAGTTTGGCATTTATTTATTCAGAAACTAACGAAGTGAGAAAGAAGCGTTTGAATGTATTTTGTGGGGCAAAGTCCTTTCTACAAGTAGAAAAAGTTTTGCTTTTCAGTCATCGTCAGGCAATTTTCAAGAATTTTTCAAACTTGCGTCTGTTTTTCGTCGTGGTTTTTGCAGGCCCGAGTTTCAACATTTATTTTCTCTATAACTTGCGATGTGAGAAAGTCAGTTTTGGATGCATTTTGTAGGGTAAAGTTCCATCTATAAGTGGACAAAGTTTCGATTTCCAGTCATCATCAGGAAATTTTTGACAATTTTTCAGAATTGCGTTTGGTTTTTTTACAGGCCGGAGTTTGGCATTTATTTATTCAGAAACTAACGAAGTGAGAAAGTAGCTTTTGAATGTATTTTGTGGGGCAAAGTCCGTTCTACAAGTAGAAAAAGTTTTGCTTTTCAGCCATCGTCAGGCAATTTTCAAGAATTTTTCAAACTTGCGTCTGATTTTCGTGCAGGTTTTTGCAGGCCCGAGTTTAACATTTATTTTCTCTGTAACTTGCGATGTGAGAAAGTCAATTTTGGATGCATTTTGTAGGGCAAAGTTCCATATATAAGTGGAAAAAGTATCGATTTCCAGTCATCGTCAGGAAATTTTTGACAATTTTTCAGAATTGCGTTTGGGTTTTTTTACAGGCCGGAGTGTGGCATTTATTTATTCAGAAACTGACGAAGTGAGAAAGTAGCTTTTGAATGTATTTTGTGGGGCAAAGTCCGTTCTACAAGTAGAAAAAGTTTTGCTTTTCAGTCATCGTCAGGCAATTTTCAAGAATTTTTCAAACTTGCGTCTGTTTTTCGTCGTGGTTTTTGCAGGCCCGAGTTTCAACATTTATTTTCTCTGTAACTTGCGATGTGAGAAAGTCAGTTTTGGATGCATTTTGTAGGGCAAAGTTCCATCTATAAGTGGACAAAGTATCGATTTCCAGTCATCATCAGGAAATTTTTGACAATTTTTCAGAATTGCGTTTGGTTTTTTTACAGGCCGGAGTTTGGCATTTATTTATTCAGAAACTAACGAAGTGAGAAAGTAGCTTTTGAATGTATTTTGTGGGGCAAAGTCCGTTCTACAAGTAGAAAAAGTTTTGCTTTTCAGTCATCGTCAGGCAATTTTCAAGAATTTTTCAAACTTGCGTCTGTTTTTCGTGGTGGTTTTTGCAGGCCCGAGTTTAACATTTATTTTCTCTGTAACTTGCGATGTGAGAAAGTCAGTTTTGGATGCATTTTGTAGGGCAAAGTTCCATCTATAAGTGGACAAAGTTTCGATTTCCAGTCATCATCAGGAAATTTTTGACAATTTTTCAGAATTGCGTTTGGTTTTTTTTACAGGCCGGAGTTTGGCATTTATTTATTCAGAAACTAACGAAGTGAGAAAGAAGCGTTGAATGTATTTTGTGGGGCAAAGTCCGTTCTACAAGTAGAAAAAGTTTTGCTTTTCAGTCATCGTCAGGCAATTTTCAAGAATTTTTCAAACTTGCGTCTGTTTTTCGTCGTGGTTTTTGCAGGCCCGACTTTCAACATTTATTTTCTCTGTAACTTGCGATGTGAGAAAGTCAGTTTTGGATGCATTTTGTAGGGCAAAGTTCCATCTATAAGTGGACAAAGTATCGATTTCCAGTCATCATCAGGAAATTTTTGACAATTTTTCAGAATTGCGTTTGGTTTTTTTACAGGCCGGAGTTTGGCATTTATTTATTCAGAAACTAACGAAGTGAGAAAGTAGCTTTTGAATGTATTTCGTGGGGCAAAGTCCGTTCTACAAGTAGAAAAAGTTTTGCTTTTCAGTCATCGTCAGGCAATTTTCAAGAATTTTTTCAAAATTACGTCTGGTCTTCGTGGTGGTTTTTGCAGGCTCGAGTTTAACATTTATTTTCTCTGTAACTTGCGATGTGAGAAAGTCAATTTTGGATGCATTTTGTAGGGCAAAGTTCCATCTATAAGTGGACAAAGTATCGATTTCCAGTCATCATCAGGAAATTTTTGACAATTTTTCAGAATTGCGTTTGGTTTTTTTTACAGGCCGGAGTGTGGCATTTATTTATTCAGAAACTGACGAAGTGAGAAAGTAGCTTTTGAATGGATTTTGTGGGGCAAAGTCCGTTCTACAAGTTGAAAAAGTTTTGCTTTTCAGTCATCGTCAGGTAGTTTTCAAGAAATTTTCAAAATTGCGTCTGGTTTTCGTGGTGGTTTTTGCAGGCCGGATTTTAACATTTATTTTCTCTGTAACTTGCGATGTGAGAAAGTCAATTTTGGATGCATTTTGTAGGGCAAAGTTCCATCTATAAGTGGACAAAGTATCGATTTCCAGTCATCATCAGGAAATTTTTGACAATTTTTCAGAATTGCGTTTGGTTTTTTTTACAGGCCGGAGTTTGGCATTTATTTATTCAGAAACTAACGAAGTGAGAAAGTAGCTTTTGAATGTATTTTGTGGGGAAAAGTCGGTTCCTCAGGTGGAAAAAGTTTTGATTTTCAGGCATTATCCGGTGATTTTCAAGAATTTTTCAAAATTGCACCTCATTTTCATCGTAATTTTTGCAGACCGGAGTTTAACATTTATATCCTCTGTAAATTGAAAAGTGAAAACGTTACTTTTGGATGCGTTTTATAGAGAAAAGTCCCTTCTAGAGGTGGACAAAGTTTCGATTTTCACCCATCTTCGGGCAATTTTTGAGAATTTCTTGAAATTGCGTTTGCTTTAGGAGGTTGTTCTTGCAGGCCGAAGTTTGGCATTCATTTATTCAGGAACTAAGGAAGTGAGGGAGTTGCTTCTGAATGTATTATGTAGGGAAAAGTCGGTTCTAGAAGCTTCAAAAGTTTAGATTTTCAGACATAATCTGGGAATTTTCAAGAATTTTTCAAACTTGCATGTGCTTTTCGCTGGTATTTAAGCAAGTCGAAGTTTGAGATTTATTTACTCAAGAACTTGCACAGTTAGAGAGTCACTTTTGTGTCACATTTGTAGGCCAAAGTCTGCTCTGTGCATGGAAAGCGTTTCGACTTTGGCTCATCTTCAAAAAATTTTCAGGAATTTTTAAAAAATTTGTTTGTTTTTTGCACCTCTTAATACTGGCCGAAGTTTAACTGTAATTTTTTTAGAAACCAGTTAAGTTATAGCGTGACTTTTTCATAGACCTACAGCTTAAACGCATTGTAAATTTGGAACGCAGCACTTTGCCTTTAAAGAGCGATCTGTATACCAAGTGGAGCGAAGCCGCAAACGATTAAAACGCGGCCTGATATCTATCTGTTGCATGTTGCATGCCGTATTTTAGAAAACAGAAATAATGAAATATTGCGCTTTGGAGAATTTTGGAACGCAACAGTCCTATGAGAAAGCGTTTATTGGTACCCAAACAATTATACAAAACCAAACTGATACAGTTGTTTAAGGCCGGATTCTCACCCAATTGGACCGACCACAATCGTCCACATCTTGATCCTGCATATAATAGCAAACGGTTGTAATTTCAGACACGATTTTAGTTGGACGATATCGGTCGGGTAAAATGCAGTCAAAAGCACTTCGAGCTGTAAAAAACCGTCTTCAAATGAAGAAAACTTTGATGCAAAAGAAGATACTTTATAAAGGAACGAAAAACTAGATGCAACTTAGCCAAATTTTGAAAAAACCTAGGACTAAAGTCTGAGCTATTTTGGACTCAAAACAGATATGATCCCTCAATTCCGGTCGGACCGGAATTCATTGGACCTAATTAGGTTTTTGATGTAAATTCACATTATTAAGCCGCTGGGATCAGAGATATAAATCATAATAAAAGAAAATGTGTTCTAGTTGTGCAAATAAAATAGCGTGCGCGCAATGGTTGGCAATTTAATGATTTCGGTTACACCTTGATGGTTCTGCTGCAATTTCACCACTTACCTGCTTTGGCCTGGTGATGGTTTTGTCACTTTTATTCGATTAATGCGGTTGGGCTTCGCAGAATTTTACTAGCTGATTGTTTTTGGTGCAATATCGGAAATAATACACTTCATTAATGGTTATTTTTTTTAATTGCAGGTGTTAATATTGAAGTTAAATAAAGAGGCCCCATATCGAAAGGATGTGTTCAGGGCGCCAGGCCATCAGGGCGCAATGAAAAAACTGATTCATTTCCTGCAAACTGGCCGTTTGGTAAACATGGACAACTTCAGCGTGTACACGATAGCCAGCGTGCTGAAGAAGTTTCTTCGGAAAGTACCGGGCGGCATCTTCGGCAGGGACATTGAGCAACGATTTTTCGAAATTTTCGAGAATACAGCCGACGATCAGAATTCCCCAAGGGACGAGATTTATAGGTAATAAATAAAAACAGGCCAAGAACCGCTTTAGAGCGGCAAAAACCATGGCAGAAATTTCCTGTTTACCGAAACCACTCGGTCACTTCATCGTATAAGGAGAGTGCGGTTTATATTGACGCATTGCATTGAATTGATAAATGCGACCATGTCGGACTTCAGGTGTTCGTCGAGAATATTTAATTATATACGTCCCTTACTTAATTAGATTACCGTCCGAATGACGCTCGCTATACAATTGTTTATTCATAGCTTATTAAACAGAATGCACAATGAGTGGAGCATGCCACTAGGTCGCAATGATTGATGCACAATTGAAGCGGATTTATCGATTTTTTTATGTATATACAGGGTGGTTCTCAACTAATGTGACAAAATTCACTGAAATAATGCGTTTTAGGCTAATTTGTCTTATCCGAAAGTTAATATTTTCCGAGGTACAGGGTGTCAAAGTGTGAATTAAATTTTCTAATAGTTTTTTTTAAACATTCTGTTACCAAAAAAAATTGTATTTGCATGTAGTTCCTAGAGAGCGACAGCTGCAATCGTCTGGAGCCATTTAAAACATCGGAATTATTTTGGGTTTAACATATTTTTTGTTTTTTCGCTCTTTTGTTTGCAGCATCTCGTCGATATCTCACCGTTTTCGAGATATTTCACATTGAAGTTGAATCTAGTGATTTTTTGAGCAAAAATCTAGTGATTTGTTGCTTGTTAAGGTTTGTTTTATTGAAAATTTGAGCAGAATATGTTTTGTATTTAGACGCAGTTTGAGCGATCTGGTTCAAAAAATCACTAGAGGTTTCAATGTGAAATATCTCCGAAACGGTGAGAGATATCGACTTGGAACAAGTACACATTTTCTGCCAACAAAAAAGCGATTATTTACATTGGAATTCCTCGATCTAAGAAAACCCAAACACAAATTTCTTCGGTAAAAGTAAAACTGGTTAATAATCTATAAAAAAAACTTGATTTACACTTGGCCTGAATGTAAAAAAACCTTCCTAACTGTCTGATTTGCAGTTTGTTGTTCTCCTACCAGTGTCGTGCCCGAAGGGCCCGGCACAACAACTACCTTAGAGCCTAATGATGCCTAAGTAGAATTCGACATCCAGTTTTTTTTTGCGTCAAAGTGTCCTGAATTGTTTTTTTTTAATAACGGATTCGAATACTGAATTGGTTTTTTCTTTTTCAGAATAATTACAACCCTGCCGGTTTATACGCAAAGACTGTTAGTCTTATTATTTGGTACATTTCGAGTAATCGCCTCTAATAGCGAAAAGGCCGCCACTGGAATGACCAGCGAAGCCCTGGGCGTTAGTGTGGCGCCCAGTTTTTTCCATTCGTGTGTCAGTGATGGGAAAACGGCCAGAATGGAGGATGTGATGAAGTTTAAGGTAAGCCACATTCGATCTCAATCAGTTCAAACGAATCAATTGGTTGAATATCAGAAAATCATAAATTGATGCTTTATTAGAAAGTTTGGAATGTATTACTAACTGTGCACTGTTTATAAGTAAAGTGGGCACCATTAGATATGGGAAATTTCAAAGCGATTTTGTGTAGGAATTTGATCAAATTTTTTGCGGAAATTAATCGAAAGTATTGAAACTAATTTTTTTGCTTTTGCTGTATAACGCTTCTACAGGCAGAAGTGAACGTAAGTTTTTTATAGATTTTACTATGGTCACACTTTGTTATCATCTCTCTTGTTTTTCCAACTGATATCTTTTCACAAGAATTCATTTATGTAGACTCTCATTTTCTATTGCGGCTTTGCGTTTGAACACTCCTCTTCTCTACTTCTCTACCCCTAACAAGTATCTGCATGTTCCATTTAGAAAAACGAAACACGCCTGCTTCTAAAACCGCATGATTTATTCCTTCAGTTTGCAATCGGATTGATGATGAATTTATCCGGATTTAGGTTGCTTCAAAGGTGATGAAACACCTGATCGAAGAGTTTGCTTCCTCGAACCTGTTTGGCAAAGACAATTACGAGTATTATGCGCGAGTTACTGGACGAGTGCTGCGAGTGCAAGGCGAGTGGATTTGCTCCTTCCAGTATCCTCCTACGAAGGGAATGTTCCCGAATGAGTACGTGGCTTTGGAACGATATCTACTAGGTGAGTATCGGCTCTTCACTCTCTGTTCGGTTGAGTAGCATTTTCTAAAATACCACTACCCCTAAGCATTGCCTGTGCATACATCTAACCGTACTAATTCCTTTCCCATTCCCTCATTTGCATCAAAAAGGACACTTATCGATGGGCAAGGAAACGTGGTTACTATGCGAGAACTACGATAGATATGGGGGCTACATGGAAGGTAATCGTACACGGGACACTAATCTTCCTGCTACTGACGATTTCCTTAACGCAAATAATACCGTTTAAGGCTCGAAATGTTTTGTGGCTGCTAAAAACATTCCTTTGAATGGCTTTTTCTTATAGACCACAACAGCTTTCGTTTGAAAATTTCATGCAAATACGAGCTCGTTCTGTTTAGATTATTTTGAGGATTTTTAGCGCATACATTGTAGGTATTAGTTGGATGTTATTCTCGGTTCATGTGTAGAAGGAACATTTTTAGTGTACCGGATGTCTCAGAATTTTGCTATTTGTATGAATTGTGTGATTTTGGAAAAATGCATATTTTGGGCTGTTTGCACACTTTTCCCCGTAGCGTTGCGCTGCTCTTGATGATTTTTCAATTGAACGCAACTCTGGATAGTAGACTGGATAAAAAAGCAAAAAAGTGGAGTATTTGTTCGTTTGATTTTTTGTCCAGTGTAATAAAAGCCAACATTCGACTGAAAAAAAATCTACATTGTCTAGTTTCCTCTTGTAATCACGTTTAAACCAGCAGAAAAGTTCTCAAGTACTAACTTTTTGGTATGCCGCAAACATACAAAGTGTTTTACAAACAAGAGACATTATTTTAATCACGTATTTTACGTCCAAAACTCCTGGAACGTTCCATACAGATTCAAACAGTGGCACATAAGAAAAATACTCGATGCACCGAAATATGCATATTTCCAAAATGTCTGTCCAATATCTTATAAAATAACTTGTTTGTTTGCTGAAAAAGTGGCATCCTGACAGGCAAAAAGCAAATTTCCATTGATTAATCGCCGAAAAATGGGACACTCTGTGCACAGAATTTTTATCTTTAGTAAGGTATTGAGGTATCTTCAGCCAGCTTTTGTGTACAGCCATTTTAGGATTTTTATGGAAATTGAATCAATTTCTGGTTTGATTGTAAGTACCACTGTGCTACTTATTTTACATTAACAAATCCTGTCTTTGGTAGTTTTGTGTTAAAAATGTCAATAAACGATTGTATATTTTTTTAGGCCGAATTAATCAAAAAAAAAATTGGCGAAAAAGCTGCTTTTGCTTGCCTATTTGTATTGGAACAGTTAGTTTCCTTCATTCTCCCCTTGTTTCTTCTTTTATTGCATAGATACGTAGTTAGTATTTAGTTTATTTAATATTTGTAAATATAATATTAAAGTCAGTTTCCTGTACGTATTACATTACGATTCTGTGATATTTTTCATTAGTGCAAAGGAACGTTTAATAAATTGTCTTCTCTTTTAAGTAATAGCGTGAGTGTTGGCAGTTTTATTTTGTGACCGTCCAAAACAGTGTCAACTAAGTTCACTTTCTATAGCTCTAAACTAACTTTAACACCACTTACTTCACCAACTGATGGATTTTAACGCAATAAAAACACATTTAATCGGGCGAAAAAAAAAAGAAAAGTGACTAAATGGACTAAGATTGATTGGTTATTGATACAAACCTTTTGAGGCTGTTTAGGATTACACTTGCCTTTAACTGTAAAATTGCATGGCTTTCGAATGGTTCTTAGTGTTGAAGTAACAGCCCGAATTGCACTTTAGTTATTAGATTGAGCAGCTGGCAGGTATGTAGTGCGTTCACTTAATAGAACTTACCTCCCATTTGACTGTGTTTGAGTTTTTCTTGTCGTTTTTCTAGCGCTTTCGCAAGGAGAAGAATGTCAGTCGACGCCGGCTCTTCTCGAGGCCGGACTGCAGCCCCAAGTCAACTCCTCCTCCTTGGGCATGATAGCTGAACACACGCTCCTAGAATCCTGCACCAGACTCTCCATCTCCTTAGAACAGAATGGGCTTTTCCAGAACAACACCTCTCATTCTTCAAGCACCAGCCATTCATCGAAGTACAGTCACAATGTCTGTTCCGGGCCGAAAATGACTTTGGAAGAGCTCAAAGCTGTGAATACCTATGCGGAAAGCACCAGGAGCCTTAGCTACTTACCTCAGGTAGAATTTGGCACTGTTTTAAAACTCCTTTCTGTATGTAGTTGCTTTAAAGGTTCACGAGCGTCAAACAGAGCGGATGAAAACCCGATCGCAATGGTTCCTCGGCCCGTCTGTAGACTGCGAAAGTTGCGGCGGTTCGTTGGATATTCCCCTTAATAAAGCCGACGTTTCTGTGCTTACCAATGCGCTACTGAGGCGGTCTTCATCAGGGACTATTGGTAAGTTTCCTGGGGTTTTTTGTGATTACAAATAGGGAATATTGGTTGTTTAGTGGGTGTGGCCGGGTTGTCTCTAAGCGCCGAGTCTATCCAGAAACGACCCAGCGTAAAACGTGCCAATTCCCGAGACAAGAGATACGTTCAACGTTCTGCTAGCAGGAGAAACAAGGAAAATGGGTCTCGTTCCAGCAGGTACTAAACACACCAATTTTACATGCAACCGGTCTGATTTAATTTTTATTATGCAATCAGTTTCAAAGGAAGGAGCGAAAGACGAGGGTCCAACTCGCGCTCGAATAGCTTCAAAATTAAATACGAGAACATATCCAGATCGTGCAGCTTCAAGAATAAGACCGAATTGTGCTCGTGCCCGATCGCAACCGGGACAAATGGGGATGATGGTAAGTTAACTGACCAGTTCGGGAATTGTTACTTGGTCGCGACAGGCAGCAAAGAGGATTCGCTCGGGCCAGAACCGGCCAAATCCAAGGAAACAATATGTGTGACTCTCACGTACAAACCGCGCATATAATTACGTTAAGGAATTTGCAAGACTTACCACTACCACCTGATTGCTGCTGCTTACCAAATGTTGTTTGATTTCGGTTTCGTTGATTGTTTCACTTATTAGACTGATTATTTCAGCAGCATATTGCTCAAACTGTTTTATACTGGGTGATTCTTTGACGGGGGGGATATCATCACTGACCTGGCGGTAGAATTTCGCTGAACTAAAAAACACTTTTCAGACAAACTAGGATTTATAGGTGCTTTAAAACCGGCACTAATTCTACCACCAGCGAAAAATTGCGCAGCCTCAAAGAATCTGCTTGCAGATGCAACAAAAAATTGCGGGAATCGCGCGTAGGAACGCATTTGAAATGGCAGCAATTTGTATTATAAAAAATAATACGCTTATTATACTTAAGTGTGGCCCTTTTGTCGAACGGTTTAGAGTATTGCGTTTTCTCTGGTTGTTTTTTTTTTCTTTTAGGCAAATTTAGTTGTTATTTTTAGCATTTCATACAGGGTCGGCCACAAAGTTTCGATTTTTTGAGCCATTTAATATGATCCCCCGAGGAAAATGTTTGTACCGTAAACTATTGGTGTTTGTGTGATGTTAGACTCGTCAGCGTTTTTTTTTTATTATCAAATCTCACGGTACATGCCTTTTCCAAAGATTTCCATTTTTCTCGGTATTATTAAGATTAAAATCGCGCGTACCTGGAATAAATAATAAATTACGTTTGAAGCATAGTTCTATTATCTTTGGCTGTAAGTTGAATAAATAAATGACAAATAAGTCTTGTAAAAACCAGCTGATGTTATCAAGTTTTCGCATTTATGGATGTTTTTATTAATCCCAAGAACTTCCGTGAGTGATAAAACGTGTTCATCGCCAAATTAACTTCGAAAGACTGGCTCGGACTGCAGAGACTAGTTTTTTTTTCTAAATGTATACCAAAAGAAAGTAGAAAAGTTGTGTTCATTAACCAAAGGTCAAACGCAATGGATGTAGTAAAGCAGTGTTTAGGCGTGACGAGTTATGACTTCGTTTCGTAGCTTTAGCAGAATGTAAAGTTGGAAGTCTGTCTGTACTGATGTACCAGCAGTTTATTATTTCCCATGTGCCATAAACCAAAGCATTCTGCTGGTAGTCAGATTATATACTGTGTGTTTAAAGTTAGGTGATCGTATTGCATTTACGGGAAATTTGTCTCATTGGAGCTCCATGTTTAGATAATAGCCGAATGGTTTCACTGATTTACTGTAAATAGTATTAATTTTATTAATCGACTTTAACTTATTTTCCGTAACATATTTTGATTATTATTAGCTTGTAAGAGAGACCAAATTTTTTAACGAATATATTGTTAAAAGTTTTGCATTCCAAAAAACGCATATGCATTTATATGTATTTTAATAAATTTCTTTTTAACTTTTATAAAAACATTTACCTTGAATATTATAAGGATTATATATATAACTATGAAAGAACTATTTTTAGGAGTTCTTTTTTTCGCCATTTTTAAAAGAGAATCGTATTTGTACACAGTATTTTCCTTTATTGCACAATAATTTCGACTTTAATTAGTAGACATTTGACGTAGGTAGCTTGTAGTTTATTTAGTGCAAAAGAGCCAGAAAATGCCCTTAAAAATTGCAACGTTTTGAATGCATTTCCCTGGCTGGACCGTTTTGCAATTTTTTACGAACTATAAGATTGATAACACCAAATATAGAGCTTAGACTTTACTCAGAGTGATATACGAACAGTATTAACTTGAAGAGTATCTGTATCACTCTGAAGTATACCATTTTTGACCGATTGGAAATCGGTGAATGTGTATTTTAATTTATGCGAATTTTACAATAAACTATTGAATGTAAAATGAATGTTAACAAAATTTGAACTGTATTCTGGGCGGAATGTGTTGTTCGCCAAAGATATTGTTGTATGTTATTTTTGATCTTAAACATTTTAATAAAGGTATTAACGCCGCTCGGTTTTGTCTGTTTAGTGTCCGCAAAAACGCATTTTATTGAAAAAAATAATAAATAACATTCGAGTAAAGTGAATACTGGTTGGAAACCTACCGAAAGGACATCATAGTTCCTCCTTTTGAAGTAGTGCTGAGGTAACATCTTCATCTGAAAAAAGCAGTGTTCCTATAACGCATTTCAATTAACGTTAAATATTTATATTAGTTTTTTTAATGCGACTTCTAAAGGGCGCTGATACCGTTTCAGTTGCATAGTTGCTGGTAAAAAAGTTTGTGTTTTAGGTTTTACCTGATGCACAAAAGGGTCAATAAATTACAAACTAACCAGTTCAGTTATTTATCTATGAAACTGTACATTCTAACAATCAGTGCCACCAAAATTAACACGATCTTAATCTCTAAGAAGATAAATCACACATAACGACTCCACATCTACAGCTAGCTTTTAATAAATAAATGTTTTTTGCATATATGTGATAACATGATACACGTTTGTGATAATGCTTCTAATACTAAACCTCCACATGAAGAATGAATACATCATAAAAATGAGCCAACCATTCACCATTAGTGTGGAAGTTGGGACCGAATGAGTTAGCAGATTTAATAATCAAGCGGAAATTGAAACAAGTTTCCCTAGAATCAGTGAAGTTCTTTGGTACTAGCCAGCTCCAAAAAAAAACAAAAAAGCCGATTCGGAGCTATGGAAAAATGAGCCTAGCTGGATGATTCATTGACTGGCGCTACGGATTCATCAATTGAACCTCACTGAGGCCTTAAAGCTTTAGAGCTACTTCGAGTTTTAGTTTTATTATGCGATTTCGTACCGTTTTTTTCTGAGGCCGCGTCGTACGATCCCGCAGGCCCACCTGGATACGGTATTCGGAACAGCTCGACTCTCAGAAAAGCGCAGATCTCATGACACACTCTGTAGCAGTAGATCAGAAGATCCATTGTGACCCAAATCTAAGGCAAAGTGGGTTTAAGGCACGATTTTTCGTTTTAACTTTTTGCACTTTGTGCAATCAGCAGATTATCCGTAACTTACCAAAGCCATCCACAACACAATATACTCATTGATGAAAGTGTTGAAATACTGATTGAAAAACAGCATCGCAGGTCCGACGAGTGAATAGTCCCACATTTGCATGTCGCTTTTAGTCATGTGCGCCACCTTAGTTACAGTAGTAGCATATAAAAAAGGGCAAAAAAGCCGAGCTTTAGTAACTTACCACTAACCGATTGGTAACTTTGGCAGCCACCAGTCCGAACGTGAAAATATACAACACTGGATGCGTTTGATAGAGAGCTTGTTCAGACTTTTGGTAAATTATGAAAGCTGGAAGTACGACTAGTAAGATTGGAATAACTGGAGATAGAACACTGGTGCCCTGCAAGGTGGTTTTTAAGACAATTTAACGCCAAATCGATTGCAAATCTACCGCTACGCAACAAATCAAAGCCAAGCAAAGCCTCACATGCATTTTCCCGCTACTCTACAATCACTACGGGCAGGTTGTTATGGAGCAATTGGAAATAGTTATTTTATAAGGGCGAAAAATCACCACTGCACCCAGAAATGTCGATTTTGCCCAGTTAAAACTATTGGCCAACACCCATTTAGCTGCAAATCTAGACCGCTCGAAGCGAGATTTTAGACAAGGCCCGATTGCCATCTGCCCCATTCCCCAATAAAATAGCTAATTTCCAGTTAATTAATCCAGGATTGCCACTGTGTTGGTCTACACTCTACACATGAAGTAACAATCCTGTCAGCCACCACATACTTCTACAGTACTTGAACATCATCATGCACCTTTTGGTAATAAAAGGGGCAGCATTTTCTAGAAGTATGTGAGTTACACTAGACAAGGTGAGCTCACCGCGACTGTAGATCCATTTTTGCCCACGCCGCCTGCCAAAATAACAGTCAAATTGGCCTGTGCCAGAATCAGTGCAACTGCACACGCAATGGCGATCGGGATCAGCTTCACCTCCACATCCAGCGTGGGGAGCTTCATAGAAAAAAACGCGCACTTGGTTGAAAAATTCATTAAAAAACTAAGTTATTCTATGGTAGACACCTGAACAAGTGCAGTTACTTTCAAATGACCAGTAACAGCGCTTAATTTCACATTAATTAGCGATTTATATAGGCATTTTTCGCCAAAATATTCAAAAAACAGGCCGAACGCTAGTTGGGACTTTGCCGAAAGAACGCAGCCCATTAGCTCAAAAAGTTTTACTACAGTTGACGACTTAATTAGACCTAGGGATAAAAAAGCAAATTTCTTCCGTAAAATGTTGAAAAGGCTAAAGTTGTTTTATCAATCACTCGTATCTTAGCTCGGCTCGTTTATTCATTCATCAGCAGCTTCACTTCCTCAGGACCCCAGAAAACATACAAAGTTCCTTCAGGCATACTTTTTCCTTAAATAAACTCCTAATAATTTACTTATAAGGGCGGAAACTGTATACAGGGTGAGTTTTTTCGATTACCAGTACAGGGATCTTCGGAACTAGAGCAGTTACGAAGAAGGTCAAATGGACAAAGAATTGTAGTTTTGCATGCTCTACTCGAACCCAATTTTATTTTTCTAACATTTGACAGCTGGTATAAACTGCTCAACAAAACGAACGTTTAAAAGCCAAATTTGTCCTAACTTTGGAAGTGGATAAATTCTGATTGCTTAGAGCGATTTGTTTTTTGCGAGAGCGGCAAAAAAGTGTTTTTTTCGATCCTGACACCAAAAGTTCAAAGATAAACCAAATAGCTCAAAACGGTTGTTGCATTTTTTCGGCCATCTGCTCTATTTACAGGGTGGTCTCAAAAAATCAACTTTTTGGTCTTGCAGCGATAACTTTTCTGCTCTTAGTCCAAGTTTCACGATGTTGAGCTCATGTTGAAGCTTAAACTTCATAGACAATTTAAGACAAAAATTCCATATACTGGGTTGCATAAAAATTGACCCAAAACAGAATTTCTCAATGTTTTATTTGCCACCCTGTAAAAAGTTTATCTGAACCACTAATTTTTTGCAAAACCACACACGAACCGAAAAAGAATTGCACTAAATAACGCTTCGATCCGAAATCAAATCGCTTTCAGCAATCAGAATTTATCCAGTTACAAAATTAGTCGAAATTTGTCCGTGTAACGTCTTGATCTTATTAAGCAGTTTATACCGACCGATTGGTCCGATAATCTCCAAAAAATTGCTTGAAATTGCAAAAATTTGAGTTTAGTTTTCAGTTTAGTTTGCAAAATGCACGTTGTAGATCATGCCTTTCCGAACACTTTTTCTGAGTAACGTTTCTTGTGCAAACACACTTTTCCACTGATGATTAACTAAGCCAGAAAACCACCCAGTTTTCTAACCGTTAAGTGAAAAATCGTCCTAGTAAAAATGACGACTTTCAGAGCCATTAAACCCATTCGCATAAAATAATTAAAACAGTCACGCTCTACTTTTGCGTAACTGGCAAATATAGGCCGCCCATAAACTGTTGCATTGGGCAATTGACGCCAAATGCGCGTTGATAAGCTGAACAAACATCTTGACTAGCGCCAAAAAAAAAATCGCCAAAAACTAGCTGGTAAGTTACGGAATCTTACGGCAACAGTGGATCCATTCTTGCCTTTACCTCCCATTTTCAAGCGACTTGCAAACGCGCTAAACACAAAAGTGAACGCAATTGGAAACAGGGCGCACACGTACTCGAGAGTGGCGTATCCAAAGACCTGCAACATTACAAGAATCATTTCCTCTGTGGATTTGCTCCAAATGGAACCAGAGCGGAAAATCTAATCATTACAGTCGCACTTGTTTTCTATTGCTCCAGAGAACCTGCCAGCCCTTCACCTACACACAAAAACTAAACACACAAATCAACTTCAAGTCCTGTAAGTTCAGTATACTGAAAATAAGAACAGGAAAACGTACTCGGTTTAGCCCCTGAGTGCAAAGTTCGATGCAGTCAAGGTGCAGTCGTTAAACTCAACATTGTTAGAGACAAGACCGGCTTAAAAACTAGTCTGGTTAAGGATGATCATGAAGGTCCCAATGTCAGGCTTGGTGGGGAAGGATTCACCCATTAATGGAGCGTCCAGGATTCGGATACATTCTACTATGGAACCCAATGGAGGTAACGTCACAGTAAATGGGTTAGCGACCAGCTCATGCTTTGCAACCAGAAAAGCAAATCGGAATCGCCTCTCAAACTTACTGCAACCGTCGATCCGTTCTTGCCCACTCCTCCCGTAAAAATAACGTCGAAACATCGGTAAAAGGACCAGAGGCCGCAAACCAAAGTACTTAGCGGAATCGAGTACCAGAGAATGATACTGTCTCTAAAGAACTGTTAGAAGTAGCATTTAAGGATATGAATCGAATCAACCAGATAAAAATAAATGTGTCAAGCAAATATTTACCCAATTCCTAATTTCTAATTCTGATAAATTGATTAATTAAAGTGAGAGAGTAAAAGGTTTCATTAAAATCCCATCCTGAAAAGTTCTTACCTTAATCGACCAAATGCTGGGGCCAAAAACGGCGGAAATCAACAGGATGGTCATTATAGTAATTTGTGCTTCTGTGACATCGACTTTTCCAAAACGCAGTGTTCCAGATACATACGTTTGCCAATGGGCGCAGTAGAACAGCGACATTGCACAAAAACACTAAAAAAAACAAGAAAAAATGCGGTTTTTATCGGGGGAAAACGAGCTCCAAAAGATTCTCTCATCAAGTTATTACTTGGAAAAACATCCAGGCTGGATAGTTGCCCAATTGAACAGCTGTGCAAGCTGAAACAGCCACAAATACGGTGGATAATGAGTCGCATCCATGATCGAAAAGTTCTCCCAATGGATTGGCTGATCCAGTTCTGCGCGCTTGTTTTCCATCAATTGCATCCAGACTTTGGTAGACGAATAGGCCAATGGCGCATAGGGCGCAGCTCCACCTGGGTGGCTCTTGTTTGGCATCCGGAGAAAACCTGCAGACAAAACGGACAATAAAGAACCATGATAAACATCGAACAATAAGCAACATCATGAGAACAATTAGAGGTTTCTTCAAAAAGCAAATGAGTCTTTGATACAACTTTTATTTATTCGGATCTTAAGAAATAACTCTTTAAAAGTGCTCCTATTTTATATATTTTTTTCGTTTGTCATTTTTTATTTGTATCTCTGATGATCAATTTGCATTTTGTTGGAGATGTCGCGGCTAGGATTATTAAGAAGACAAAAATAACACAATCTAACCGAAATTAATAAAGTGATTAATCGAAATTAATCCAAATAATTACAAAATATGTCTAGGAATCAAGTAGCAATAAAATGAAATTTATGAAATTATGAATATATGAAAATTATGAAAAGTAGTGAATTTCAATGAGTGAAAAGTGGGCGAAAACTGCATTTCCACAAAAAACACCAATAAGAAAAGTAGCTGGTACAGGGATACGCTAAAAGTCATCAAGAACCTGAGGTCCTTGGAATTACACAAAAAAGTAATTTTTAGTTTAAATTTCTTTCTTCAAATAGAAATTCATGGTGTTTAAATTCTGGGGATCTAAACAATGTAAACCACTAGTTCAATTGTTAACTTCTCTAACAAAAAATGCACAATTTTGCACACTTTGTACAAAATAGTCCAAAGCTGTAAAAAAGTCTCTGTGTAAAGAGATTCTCACAATCAACCAGGACTAACGCGTTTCAAGTGATGAAAAACTAGATAGAAGTTTCCTTTGCACTCATCGTGTTATTTGAAGACTTTGGGGAATTGCAATTGATTGAGTTTTCCACTTACCCAACTAGAACTAGGGCCGTGAAAATATTGACAACAAGCCCCATGATGGTAAGAAGATTGGGGGCAAACCAGACAGGAACTTTCTGCACCAGCCAATTCCAGTAGGGCTGCAGCATTTTATCACAAATGCTGACACTTTGGCAGGAGTACTGGTGCTCCCCCAGTCTCCTCAATTGCGAGTCCGACAGGATTCGGTCCTTGAACACCCTCATTTTGCACTTGGAGAGTCACTCACTTTTGCACACTTTGTAAACACCACTCGATTAACGCACATACAAAAGGCAAGAGGCTTTATTAATAAAACCGTAATTGACTAGCTAAATAGTTATTCTAACCGCACATCTGTGACAAGAACTGCGACTTGAGGCCGATGGAGGTGAGAACATAGATTGACCTAGTGGATGGAAAGCCGTGTGAAAGTCCTGGTTAATTCGGGTTTTATTAACGGATGCCAGCAAATACATAATCCTGATTCATTTCTGACAAATCACCGAACTTTTTTTTACTTTCGCTTTGACCTTCTAACCAGTGTTGCCACGTTTCGGAATCGAAAAACATCAGTTTATGCCTAAGAGCAACAACCATTTTCTTTCAGCTTCACTGCTATAAGTGCAGTATGTCAAAAAAAATCCAGTATGCCAAATCTAAAATCTCCTCCCGCATGCTTTCGAACCTTTTGGGTTGTTATTTTAACAGAATTGTATTCGAAAATCTACTGTAAAATCGCCAAATTTGCGACTAATCGCCCACCCTGGCAACCTTGCTTCCAAATCACATCAATCGTGAATGGACAGTCATGAGGTGCGCATTGATATGACAATCCAAGCCCAAGCCCAGGCCAAGCCCGGGCCGAGCCAGACCCGAGCTCAAGCCAAGCCTATGACAAGCAAGTGTGGCTCTTTTCGACTAACAAGCCTGAACTTGCAGCAGGCTTGTTAGTCCCTGCTAATTTACCTTATCCGTCTGGCAATAAAAGGTCGAGACAAGTTTACCGAGAACTTTCTTTGGTTGGTTTTTGGACGTTTGAAGCAGGTTTTTAAAATACCTTACGAGCCGAGCCCAAGCCGCGGCAAATTCCTTTGATGTTTCATCAAAACACCGACTGAAAATCGATCGTCTGTCGGTGTTTCGATGAATCATCAACGGAATTTTGCCGCAGCTCAGGCTCGGCTCGAGCTCGGCTTGTTAGGTCTGGACGCACCATTAGGAATCCCACAAGTTTCTGAATAATTTGTATGTCTCTACTAAATTGAATGAACATTCATCGGTCTACTCCATAGTAAGCAATATACTTATCGCACTGGGGAGTCGCTCGTATAAATTTAACGAACTTTGCTCGTCACGGGCTCGACTCAAGCTTGTGCTCGGCTCGGGCCTGGCTCGTCAAATTTATACGCATCTTTAGAGTTTGAAAGCAAATTTACCGATACCACAAGATTAAAACTGATTTTTCCAGATTTTCAATGAGAAAATTAAATTTTTGGAAAAAAAAATAAAAATGCTACAAGCGGGTTTTTTGACTGCGTTTGACCTAAGGAGCTTCCCAATTATGTAAATTTACTGTGTTTGGGGCATTGAATTCAATACTTTTCCATAAGATGACAACCAATAACGGTTTATTAAACCGATGCCACGGTGACGCAGTTCAAAAAATTTTGCGCATTTGCCACAGATCTTCTTGTACTTGATTAGTTATTCGACACATTTTGGAGGTATTTGCATTAGTTTCGTTTATTTTCGTTTTTTGGATCCTTGTTGCTTTGATTAACTGCTAATTTCTTTTAATATTGATAAGACGATAAATTTATAATATAATGATAATGTTACTAGTAATAAAGACTAATAAATAAATAAATAAATCAGCACTAAAAGACACTTTTTTCCTTGTCTAAGTACCCTCTCTCAAAAGCTTCACCTGATGGCTCAAAGCTGGCAACCAGAGCCAAAGAGAAGAAAAGAAGAAGAACGTGTCGGACAACAGCTGTCAGTCGACCTCGCAGTGACCTCGCCTTTTTTAGAGTTATTTACATTTTAATCGGGGACATTGTTTATACCACATTCCAGCCACGTTGAGCCTTTGAGGGGCCACAACGAACCACCACGTGTAGCCCTAGCAATTATTCATAAGTGAGTGCTGATGGCGAAAATTGAAAACATCCCCAAATAGGGTTATGTTGCAGAATGTGTATTGTTGACGTTCTTAGGAATTTATAACGGGTAAATTGTTTATAAGCATCAAATCAGGGGACACAAATTAGACGAAACGATGTTCTCGAAGAAGAAAAAGAAACCGCAGATTTCGCCCCCGATTAATTTCGAGCATCGCGTCCACACAGGCTTTGATAAGAGAGAGGGCAAGTATGTGGGCCTGCCCCTGCAATGGGCCTCAATTGTGGGCAACAATCAGATTCTTAAGTCCACTAATCGGCCGTTACCGCTGGTCGATCCTTCCGAGATCACTCCCACGGAGATTCTAGATCTGAAGACCATTGTTAGGGGCGATCATAAGTCTGAGAATAGACTCAGCACGCATCAGGTGCAAAAGCCTCCACAGAATGGAATTATGCTGCCCTAAAACCTCCAATGTAGCCAGATCAAATTCGCTCAGATCCTCCAGTCCGCCGCGATTACGAAGGGAGCATAGGAACAATGCGAACGTGCCACCTTCAGTGCCTGAAGAGCACATATTGCAATACCCCTCAATACGAAGAGATCCAAGTATCAGCAAACCGCAGGTCAGAGAAGGATCGCCGATGAGCTTGAACAATCAGGAAATGCAAGCGCCGTATTTAAACCAGCATGTGGCCAATGGGAATATAGCTGATAATCCAGCAGCTTTGAACAACCCCAATTACCCGATTAAGGGACTGGATCATGTGCAGATTTCTCCAGTTGGATCAGTAGCGTCTGTGGCTCCTTCAGTCGTCCATTCCACTGCCGGGAACCATCCAATCATTCATCCGCATCAAGTGCAACATCCGAACATCCCTCCACCGCAAACCAGGCCCGATTTAAACCAGAATGTTAAGAATGGGAATGCTGCAAGCCATCCTTATATTGGGGGACATCCATCTACGTCAAGCGGACACAGTTCGTCTTCCAAACATCATGAACAAAGGCTGACCCATGAGCAGGTAAGAATCAAATACATATAGTGATTGAGTGAAGATCTTTTAACATTCATTAGGAAATAATTTAAAAAATTTAAACTTAGGGGCTTTGAAAACAGTCACCAAACATTGAACAATTACAAATGTATTATGTTGTAAACCTTTAGATTATTCCAAGATCCCAAAGTGCATTTTCTCTTCCAGTTTAGAGCAGCGCTTCAAATGGTGGTATCATCGAAAGACCCGCGAGAAAATTTGGAAAGATTCGTGAAAATCGGCGAAGGATCAACGGGAACAGTTTGCATAGCTCAAGACCGCAGCACTGGGCGGCAGGTAGCGGTGAAAAAAATGGATCTCAGAAAACAGCAGCGCCGTGAACTGCTGTTCAACGAAGTGGTTATTATGCGCGACTATCATCATCCCAATATCGTGGAAATGTTCAACAGTTACTTGGTGAATGACGAACTGTGGGTGGTGATGGAATTTCTGGAAGGCGGCGCCTTAACGGACATTGTTACCCATTCGAGGATGGACGAGGAACAAATCGCCACTGTATGCAAACAGTGCCTAAAAGCTTTGGCGTATTTGCACTCGCAAGGCGTCATTCACCGAGATATTAAATCCGATTCCATTCTACTTTCCCTGGATGGAAGAGTCAAGCTATCGGACTTCGGCTTTTGCGCGCAAGTTTCCCAAGAACTCCCCAAACGAAAGTCTTTAGTAGGCACCCCTTACTGGATGTCTCCGGAAGTCATTTCCCGACTACCTTACGGTCCAGAAGTCGACATTTGGTCGCTGGGAATCATGACTATCGAAATGGTAGATGGGGAGCCGCCCTTCTTCAATGAGCCGCCCCTACAAGCCATGAGGCGGATTCGGGAAATGCCGCCGCCCAAACTGAAAAACGCCCACAAAGTATCGCCCAAACTTCAATCATTTTTGGATAGAATGTTAGTGAGGGATCCTGCCCAAAGAGCCTCAGCTCAAGAGCTCCTCTCACATCCGTTTTTGAGACAAGCGGGCCCACCAGCTCTACTCGTACCGCTTATGAGAGGCTCCAAACATACAAATTATTGATTATTCCCGGCAAAGCCCCCATTTAATTGCTTGAAAGTGAAATAAAAAAAACGCGGTTTGGAATATTTGCGTTAAAAAATAGAGATGTTTTCGGGCGATTCAATCAAAACCTGCAGCAATTATTGTGCCTTATGTGTTAGGAAGTTGAGCTGATTTCTAGAAAAGTTTCACTCGAAGGAAGGTTGAAATCATATTTTTCTTGAACCGAGCGACATTTCAAGATCAGAGTTTTTTCTCATACGCTGATTGTTACACGCAATATTGCCTATTTTCAGGCATATAATTTTTCATTGCGTTATATAATCGTTTACAAATACTCGAAGATATTTTGCTATTATTCATCATATTTAGGATGTTATTTTTATTAATAGTTACAGGGTGTTAAAGTGTGTCTGTGCGAGCAAAGAAAACATTGTTTTCTTGCCATGGGCAATTGAAATGTATTGAATATTTCCGATGTAGAATACTGGCATGTTGTTAAGGAACGCTCTGTATATGCGTGTTGTTACTAGTATCAGGACTGTAATTTTAGAGAAATGTGGTATTAGATTTATTTCCGATAAGCCGTCCATGATGTTGCCTTTTAAACTTTTTACATGAAATTATTAGCCTTTATCGCGATACAAGTATTTCTAGAGCTAAACGATTATAATTCTAATACTGACGAAACTGATATGGTGTATATATTTTTCAATTGTAACTTGACGGCAGGTTTTTCGCATTTTTTTCCGCAAACTCGAGCTGATTAAGTCGCGTCCACAGCGAAAATGCGGGTTTTTTCACACGCATTTAGTACTTAACTACGATTTGTATAAAATTTTCCTTAATATTATGTTTTTATAATTTTCATAATAATAATTTTTGTATTATGATTGATTGTCTAGTTGTAAATTAAATAATTAGTTTTTGATAAACTGTAGCTTCTTTTCCCCATTTGGCCCACTTGCCCCTCGAATAATGTTTTTTTGAATTAAGTTAACATTTTTCAGTCCCTTTGTAAAAAAAATCGGTAACGCAGCTTCAGGTTCCTGCACGAAAAATCGGCATTTCCACCCGGCCTTTCTTGACGAATCATGCTTTCTAACATAGACAAAATGAAATAATTATTTTATTTTACTTACTCTATGCTTTCTAACCGATCAGTTTAATTTAAGCTCATTCAGTATTTTTCGAGGAAAAATTCGAGAACGCACCCTTTCAATTGCAAAATTGCCCCTCAATAGTTCATAGACAATCATAAAGTAATGCGGGCTTAGACAAAGAAAGAGAAACTCTCTTGCATGAGAGAAAGAACGACTATATAATCGTTCAGAAGCAAAGTGACATCGGGTGCACTTTTTAGTACCTGATCACGAAGCAGAGACAAGATTGTCTCTGTTGGAAGTTTCCTGCTCTATGGCCCTTTAGAGCAAGGTTTTGTGTGCAATTTTACGCACATTTTTGTTAAAATACTGGAAACCTGGCTACAAAATGGCCTTAATTCCCCATTTGAGGTTATACAAAGTTTGTGTGTCAATATTTATCTGTGTCGAAAGTTTGCAATATTCATGTTTTTCGTGTTAATTTCACTAAAATTTGTGCATTTTCCTTTTAAAATTACGGTGACCAACCGATACTATCTAACCGATCAGTTTAATTTAAGCTCATTCAGTATTTTTCGAGGAAAAATTCGAGAACGCACCCTTTCAATTGCAAAAGTTGCCCCTCATTAGTTTATAGACAATCATAAAGTAATGCGGGCTTAGACAAAGAAAGAGCAACTCTCTTGCATGAGAGAAAGAACGACTATATAATCGTTCAGACGCAAAGTGACATCGGGTGCACTTTTTAGTACCTGATCACGAAGCAGAGACAAGATTGTCTCTGTACGAAGTTTCCTGCTCTATGGCCCTTTAGAGCAAGGTTTTGTGTGTCAATATTTATCTGTGTCGAAAGTTTGCAATATTCATGTTTTTCGTGTTAATTTCACTAAAATTTGTGCATTTTCCTTTTAAATTACGGTGACCAACCGATACTTTCTAACCGATCAGTTTAATTTAAGCTCATTCAGTATTTTTCGAGGAAAAATTCGAGAACGCACCCTTTCAATTGCAAAATTGCCCCTCAATAGTTCATAGACAATCATACAGTAATGCGGGCTTAGACAAAGAAAGAAAAACTCTCTTGCATGAGAGAAAGAACGACTATGTAATCGTTCAGAAGCAAAGTGACATCGGGTGCACTTTTTAGTACCTGATCACGAAGCAGAGACAAGATTGTCTCTGTACGAAGTTCCTGCTCTATGGCCCTTTAGAACAAGGTTTTGTGTGCAATTTACGCACATTTTTGTTACAATACTGGAACCCTGGCTACAAAAATGGCCTTGATTCCCCGTTTGAGGTTATACTTAGGTGTGTTTCAATATTTATTTGTGTCGAAAGTTTGCAATATTCATGTTTTTCGTGTTAATTTCACTAAAATTTGTGCATTTTCCTTTTAAATTACGGTGAATTTCATTTGAGGTGACTGGTGCGCTTAAATCTAATTCTAAGACACGATGGCAGACGACTCTTGGAGGGCCCACTCCTTTCGGCAAAATATCATTGCCAAAATGTAAGTGGATCAATCTAGGGGCTTCGCCCCAACCTGCCGTTTACTCTCGTTTGCATAGATCGGAATCGCCGACCTTCAAAGCCTTTAACTAGAAACAGTTGAGAACGCAGCTGTCTGTGCAAAACCCCCTTTAGCTGCCCCAAAAGTGCACTAAATACGGCTTAGTGGGGGTCAGCTCAGGGAAGTACTGCAGTAAATGATTGGGGTTTGCCAGCAAGTTGTTATGTGCACGGTGTTAAAGGCTTATGTTAAGGAATAATCGGGTATTTTGGAACGTAGCAGCTCTGAGCTAGGAACTGTTTCACTCGGTATCGAAGTTCATAGTATGGTTTTCGTTTCAGTGAAGAAGCAATCCGACAGTCCGGCATGAACACGTCTAGAAACAGCATAGAAATGGAAAATCACGTTTTCCAGAAGGCGAAAAATCGGGAAGAGTACTTGAGCTTTGTGGCCAGATTGATTCTACATGTTCGCGAAATGAGTAAGAATTGCCAATCATCGCATTATTCTGCATTTGTTTCCACATAAGTTTAGCATAGTTTAGCAATATTTTAACTTTCCCCTGTTGTTGCAACTGGCATGTAATCAATACGTTTTAATTACTAATCTATTTGATTAAACATACATACATTTTTAACAGATAAAAAACCAGGACAACTGAGCGGAGTTCCTGGCGGTCAGCAACAGCAGGCGCCCGGAATGCCTGATCCAATCAATGCCTTGCAAAATTTGGCCAGTCAAGGTATAATACAGGGTGACTCCAACAGAAGCGGGCAAAATAAACGCTTTTATGAAGCTCGTTTTTTACATTGTATTCTTGTTTAAACAGTAAATAAAAAACGAATCTCATTGCTGTCCCTGCTTCAGAGAATCACACTGTATTAATATATTTTTCCTTACTAAAAAAGCGGGCAATTTATTTTAAAAATAAATCTCTTTGGCCGTTGTTCCATTTTTTAATGTTGAATGGGAATTGTTTTTAGGAAGCAGGAATTCGATGGTGGGAATGGGAGGGCCGCCGCAGGCCAATCAAATGAGGGGCCCTGGCCAGGGCAACACCAACTTGCTGCAACCGATCAACCAACCCCAGATCATGATGGGTGGGGGCATGCCAGGCAACCTGGGACTGCAAGTAAAGTTTTTTTAAAGTAAAAATCACACTGGGTTTGTAAAAAACTGTCTTGCTCAGGTTCCCCGAGTTCAGAACATGAATATGCCCCCCAACTCCCAAATGCCCGGGCAAATGCCGATGCAACTCCCGAATCAAATGGGCGGCCAAATGGGTGGACAAATGGGCGGAGGAATGCAAGTAAGGTTTTTTTTTCGAATCTTTTTCCAATTACTGTGTATATTTTTCTGACTGTATTTCAATTTGAATCCAAGAGAAATTCCTGGGTTCCAGTCAATCATAAAATGAAGAATAAATAAAAACTACAATTCCAATAAATGGAACAACATAAATAATAACAATAATAAAAAAGAAGGTGAAATCAAGTATGTATCATTACTACTATAGCGGAAAAAACTAAAAACAACTTAGCAAAGGAATGTTTCACAAAATTTAAACCTAAAAGTGATAAGTTAAACACACCTAATGTAATATACAAGATTGACTGTTTGAACTGTGAGAACACATACATAGGTCAAACAGGACAATATTTAAAGAAAATAATATACGAACATAAATATAGCTTAAGAAAGGTTAACGAAAATGGAACAGCATTAGCACAACATGCACAACAAAAATTACATAGTTTTGATTTTGATAACACAAAAATATTAATAAATGAAGACAATTATAATAAGAGAAGAATTCATGAAACAGTTTCTTTATTCTCTCGCTCGATATTGAACAAAGTAAAGATTTTTAAATAGTTGGCCAAATGTGAAGGTAGAAACAGCCATGCAAGTAAGTTAAATTTAAATCTCTAAACAATAAATTCTAGTCTTTTCCCGAATATGATTGTCCTGATTCATCACCTGTGATCCTATGTTTTTAATATACTTTTTAATATGTTTGTAATTTGTATTTTAGTATGTATATTTTAATAGCCTCTTGTTTTAAATTAATGATGACTGTGAATGTGTATTTTAGACAAACTGATGGTGGTGGAGTAAGACACCGAAACGTATTTGTAACATTTTAAATAATAAACAATAAAATTGACTTAACCCAGGAATTTCTTTAGATCTTTTCCTTCCTTTCCTTTTTCCTCTTAAAAAGCTATTCGAATAAACTTTGCTTTGCAGATGCAGGGCCCTGTAGTGGTTCCCGGCCGAATGGGTTCCGGTGGGATGCAATGGGACCCGGAGGAATGCAGGGGCCCATGGGCGGTTCGACTATGGGCAAGTTTGCGATATCGGTGCTTTAATTAGGGGGTAGAGTTCGGTGATTTTTGCAGGTTCCATGCAACAAATGCAGCAGCAAAAGCCGCCCAATTCTCAAAACGGCATGCTCCTCAACCCGAATATGATGGCCGGAGGGCGGCTACGTTAGACAATCTGGGCCTGGCCAGATTTTTGCCCAATCCCCGCTGCAAACTCCTGCTCAATCACCGGCAGGCGGAAGTACGCCTTGTCTTATTCGCGTTTTTAAATAAACTAAAGAAAAAAACTTCCAGACTTATCTCAGCCATCAAGCGTTTCGCCCGCTTTAGCGTCCAGTTTCAGTGTGTTCTCTGGAATGGGGATTATGGGGGGGTCCTCCTAGGGCTCAGTGTTTTGGTCCCCAGTCCTGTTGGGTCAATCAACACACCAGGACAACCAAGCCAGAGCCCCCATGGCGGTCGATGAACAGGCGTATCGAGATAAGGTGGGCTTAGGACACAATATGAAGATCATGCAGTCGTCTACTTTTTTCTCAGACACTTGTATATTTCATGTTGTTTCTCTCGCAGATACGGCAGCCAGCATCTAATAGACCCTTTGAGGAGGAGTGATCGCAAGAACAAACGACAGAGCCGATTCCAATGATGGTCCGGTTGGATAGACTACAATCTTCAAGAGTTGCTAATTGTTTATTTGCTGCAGGAGGCGAAAAGATGATGAGTAAGATGAAAAAACTGCTGGAAATTTTAACCAATCCGCATCAACGTATGCCCTTGGAAACGCTGATCAAGTGCGAAATAGTTTTGGAGAAAATCGACTTTAAAGGCCGCGACGCTCAGTTTAAGGTAACCACTCCTTTCTCCGTTATTTCAGGAGTTATACAGTACAAAGTGTGTTGTCTGTGATTTAGGATTTGCCAGCATTTCACTCGCTACTAGATGTGGTGGCCCAGAATCTTCAAAGCCCCGTCATCAACCACACTCTTCACCGCACTTTTGGACCCACTCTGGATGCCTTGTTTGGCCCCGAATTCAAGTAAAGCAGATTTTCATTTTTTTTTAGGTCAGTTGAATCAGTGAATTTCTTCATCTTTCCAATTTAACAGATTGGTCACAGCTGGTATAAACTGCTCAACAAAAGAAAGTTTAAAAGCCAAATTTTCCTAACTTTGGAAAGTGGATTAAATTCTGATGCTTAGAGCGATTTAATTTGTTTTGAAGAGTTATTGAGCCCCATTGTTTTTTTTGCGAGAGCGGCAAATGAAACAAAGCAAAATTCGCAACATTCCGTATGCTCCTAGTTGGACAAAAAAGTGTTTTTTTCGATCTGCACACAAAAGTTCAAAGATTAACCAATAGCTCAAACGGTTGTTGCATTTTTTCGGCCTCTGCTCTTATTTACAGGTGTTTCAAAAAATCAACTTTTGGTCTTGCAGCGAAATAATTTTGCTCTTAGTCCAGTTTCACGATTTGAGCTCAGTGAAGCTTAAACTTCATAGACAATTTAAGACAAAAATTCCATATACTGGTTGCATATAAAAATTGACCCAAAACGAATTTTTCTCAATGTTTTATTTGCCACCCTGTAAAAAGTTTATCAGAACCACATTTTTGCAAAACACACGAACCGAAAAAGAATTGCACTAAATAACGCTTCGATCCGAAATCAAATCGCTTTCAGCAATCAGAATTTATCCAGTTACAAAATTAGTCGAAATTGTCCGTGTAACGTCTTTGATCTTATTAAGCAGTTTACTGCCGATAATCTCCAAAAAAAATTGCTTGAAATTGTGCAAAATTTGAGTGTAGTTTTCAGTTTAGTTTGCAAATGCACGTTTGTAGATATGCCTTCCGAACACTTTTTGAGTAACGTTCTTGTGCAACACCACTTTTCACTGATGATTAACTAGCCAGAAAACCACCAGTTTTCTAACCGTTAAGTGAAAAATCGTCCTAGTAAAAATGACGACTTTCAGAGCCATTAAACCCATTCCATAAAATAATTAAAACAGTCACGCTCTACTTTTGCGTAACTGGCAAATATAGGCCGCCCATAAACTGTTGCATTGGGCAATTGACGCCAAATGCGCGTGATAAGCTGAACAAACATCTTGACTAGCGCCAAAAAAAAAAATCGCCAAAAACTAGCTGGTAAGTTACGGAATCTTACGGCAACAGTGGATCCATTCTTGCCTTACCTCCCATTTTCAAGCGACTTGCAAACGCGCTAAACCACAAAGTGAACGCAATTGGAAACAGGCGCACAGTATCGAGAGTGGCGTATCCAAAGACCTGCAACATTACAAGAATCATTTCCTCTGTGGATTTGCTCCAAATGGAACCAGAGCGGAAAATCTAATCATTACAGTCGCACTTGTTTTCTATTGCTCCAGAAGAACCTGCCAGCCCTTCACCTACACACAAAAACTAAACACACAAATCAACTTCAAGTCTGTAAGTTCAGTATACTGAAAAGAACAGGAAAACGTACTCGGTTTAGCCCCTGAGGCAAAGTTCGATGCAGTCAAGGTGCAGTCGTTAAACTCAACATGTTAGAGACAAGACCGCTTAAAAAAAAATAGTCTGGTTAAGGATGATCATGAAGGTCCCAATGTCAGGCTTGGTGGGAAGGATTCACCCATTAATGGAGCGTCCAGGATCGGATACATTCTACTATGGACCCAATGGGAGGTAACGTACAGTAAATGGGTTAGCGACCAGCTCATGCTTTGCAACCAGAAAAGCAAATCGGAATCGCCTCTCAAACTTACTGCAAACCGTCGATCCGTCTTGCCCCACTCCTCCCGTAAAATAACGTCGAAACATCGGTAAAAGGACCAGAGGCCGCAAACCAAAGTACTTAGCGGAATCGAGTACCAGAGATGATACTGTCTAAAGAACTGTGTAGAAGTAGCATTTAAGGATATGAATCGAATCAACCAGTAAAATAAATGTGTCTCAGCAAATATTTACCAATTCCTAATTTCTAATTCTGATAAATTGATAATTAAAGTGAGAGTAAAAGGTTTCATTAAATCACATCCCGGCAAGTTTCTTACCTTAATCGACCAAATGCTGGGGGCCAAAACGCGGAAATCACAGGATGGTCATATTAGTTAATTGTGCTTCTGTGACATCGACTTTTCCAAAACGCAGTGTTCCAGATACATACGTTTGCCAATGGGCGCAGTAGAACAGCGACATTGCACAAAAACACTAAAAAAAAACAAGAAAAAATGGCGTTTTTTGGGGGAAAACGAGCTCCAAAGATTCTCTCATCAATTATACTTGGAAAAACATCCAGGCTGGATAGTTGCCCAATTGAACAGTGTGGCAAGCTGAAACAGCCACAAATACGGTGGATAAGGAGTCGATCCATGATCGAAAAGTTCTCCAATGGATTGGCTGATCCAGTTCTGCGCGTTTGTTTTCCATCAATGCATCCAGACTTTGGTAGACGAATAGGCCAAATGGCGCATAGGGCGCAGCTCCACCTGGGTGGCTCTTGTTTGGCATCGGGAAAACCTGCAGACAAAACGGACAATAAAGAACCAGAAAAACATCGAACAATAAGCAACATCATGAGAACAATTAAGGTTTCTTCAAAAAGCAAATAGTCTTTGATACAACTTTTATTGTATTCGGATCTTAAGAAATAACTCTTTAAAAGTGCTCTATTTATATTTTTTTTCGTTTGTCATTTTTTATTTGCTCTTGATGATCAATTTGCATTTTGTTGGAGATGTCGCGGCTAGGTTATTAAGAAGACAAAAATAACACAATCTAACCGAATAATAAAGTATATATAATCCAAATAATTAAAAAATATGTCTAGGAATCAAGTAGCAATAAAATGAATTATGAAATTAGAATATATGTATTAAAGTAGTGAATTTCAATGAGTGAAAAGTGGGCAAACATGCATTCCACAAAAACACCAATAAGAAAAGAGCTGGTACAGGGTACGCTAAAAGTCATCAAGAACCTGAGGTCCTTGGAATTACACAAAAAAGTATTTTTAGTTTAAAATTTTTTCTTCAATAGAAATTATGTGTTTAAATTCTGGGGATCTAAACATGTAAACCACTAGTTCAATTGAACTTCTTAACAAAAATGCACAATTTTGCATCACAAATGTCCAAAGCTGTAAAAAAGTCTCGTGTAAAGAGATTCTCACAATCAACCAGGACTAACGCGTTTCAAGTGATGAAAAACTAGATAGAAGTCCTTTGCACCATCGTGTTATTGAAGACTTTGGGGAATTGCAATTGATTGAGTTTTCACTTACCCAACTAGAAACTAGGGCGTGAAATATTGACAAACAACCCATGATGGTAAGAAGATTGGGGGCAAACCAACAGGAACTTTCTGCAACAGCCAATTCCAGTAGGGCTGCAGCATTTTATCCACAAATGCTGACACTTTGGCAGGGTACTGGTGCTCCCCCAGTCTCCTCAATTGCGAGTCCGACAGGATTCGGTCCTTGAACACCCTCATTTTGCACTTGGAGGTCACTCATTTGCACACTTTGTAAAACACCACTCGATTAACGCACATACAAAAGGCAAGAGGCTTTATAATTAAAACCGTAATTGACTAGCTAAATAGTTATTCTAACCGCACATCTGTGACAAGAACTGCGACTTGAGGCCGATGGAGGTGAGAACATAGATTGACCTAGTGGATGGAAAGCCGTGTGAAAGTCCTGGTTAATTCGGGTTTATTAACGGATGCCAGCAAATACATAATCCTGATCATTTCTGACAAATCACCGAACTTTTTTTACTTCGCTTGACCTTCAACAGTGTTGCCACGTTTCGGAATCGAAAAACGTCAGTTTATGCCTAAGAGCAACAACAATTTCTTTCACGTTCACTGCTATAAGTGCAGTATGTCAAAAAATCAGTATGCCAAATCTAAAATCTCCTCCCGCATGCTTTCGAACCTTTGGGTGTTATTTTAACAGAATGTATTCGAAAATCTACTGTAAAATCGCCAAATTTGCACTAATCGCCCACCCTGGCAAACCGTGCTTCCAAATCACATCAATCGTGAAGGACAGTCATGAGGTGCGCATTGATATGACGAGCCAAGTCCAAGCCAGGCAAGCCCGGGCCGAGCCAGACCCGAGCTCAAGCCAAGCCTATACGAGCAAGGTTGGGCTCTTTCGACTAACAAGCCTGACTTGCAGCAGGCTTGTAGTCCCTGCTAATTACCTTATCCGTCTGCAATAAAAGGTCGAGACAAGTTTACCGAGAACTTTCTTTTGGTTGGTTTTGGACGTTTGAAGCAGGTTTTTAAAATACCTTGCGAGCCGAGCCTAAGCGCGGCAAATCCTTTGATGTTTCATCAAAACACCGACTGAAAACTCGATCGTCTGTCGGTGTTTCGAGAATCATCAACGGAATTTGCGCAGCTCAGGCTCGGCCGGGCTCGGCTTGTAGGTTGGACGCACCATTAGGAATCCCACAAGTTTCTGAATAATTTGTATGTCTCTACTAATTGAATAACATTCATCGGTCTACTCATAGTAAGCAATATACTTATCGCACTGGGAGTCGCTCGGTAAATTTAACGAACTTTGCTCGTCACGGGCTCGACTCAAGCTTGTGCTCGGCTCGGGCCTGGCTCGTCAAATTTATACGCATCTTTAGAGTTTGAAAGCAAATTACGCTACCACAAGATTAAAACTGATTTTTCAGATTTTCAATGAGAATTAAATTTCGGGAAAAAAATAAAAAGCTACAAGCGGGTGTTTTTGACTGCGTTTGACCTAAGGAGCTTCCCAATTATGTAAATTTACCGTGTTTGGGGCATTGAATCAATACTTTTCCAAAGATGACAACCATAACGGTTTATTAAACCGTTGCCACGGTGACGCAGTTCAAAAAATTTTGCGCATTTGCCACAGTCTTCTTGTACTTGATAGTTATTCGACACATTTTGGAGGTATTGCATTAGTTTCGTTTATTTCGTTTTTTTGGATCCTTGTTGCATTGATTAACTGCTAATTTCTTTAATATTGATAAGCGATAAATTTATAATATAATGATATGTTATAGTATAATAAAGACTAATAAATAAAAAATTAATCAGCACATAAAGACACTTTTTTCCTTGTCTAAGTACCCTCTCTCAAAAGCTTCACCTGATGGCTACAAAGTGGCAAACAGAGCCAAAGAGAGAAAAGAAGAAGAAACGTGTCGGACAACAGCTGTCAGTCGACCTCGCAAGTGACCTCGCCTTTTTTAGAGTTATTTACATTTTAATCGGGGACATTGTTTATACCACATTCCAGCCACGTTGACCTTTGAGGGGCCACACACGAACCACCACGTGTAGCCCTAGCAATTATTCATAAGTGAGGGCTGATGGCGAAAATTGAAAACATCCCCAAATAGGGTTATGTTGCGAAGTGTATTGTTGACGTTCTTAGGATTTATAACGGGTAAATGTTTATAGCATCAAATCAGGGGACACAAATTGACGAAACGATGTTCTCGAAGAAGAAAAAGAAACCGCAGATTTCGCCCCCGATTAATTTCGAGCATCGCGTCCACAACAGGCTTTGATAAGAGAGAGGGCAAGTATGTGGGCCTGCCCCTGCAAGGGCCTCAATTGTGGGCAACAATCAGATTCTTAAGTCCACTATCGGCCGTTAACCGCTGGTCGATCCTTCCGAGATCACTCCCACGGAGATTCTAGATCTGAAGACCATTTTAGGGGCGATAAAAGTCGAGAATAGACTCAGCAGCGCTCAGGTGCAAAGCCTCCACAGAATGGAATTATGCTGCCCAAAAACCTCCAATGTACCAGATCAAAATTCGCTCAGATCCTCCAGTCCGCCGCGATTACGAAGGGAGCATAGGAACAATGCGGAACGTGCCACCTCAGTGCCTGAAGAGCACATATTGCAATACCCCTCATACGAAGAGATCCAAGTATCAGCAAACAAGCAGGTCAGAGAAGGATCGCCGATGAGCTTGAGCAATCAGAAATGCAAGCGCCGTATTTAAACCAGCATGTGGCCAATGGGAATAGCTGATAATCCAGCGCTTTACAACCCCCATTACCCGATAAGGACTGGATCAGTGCAGATTTCCCAGTTGGATCAGTAGCGTCTGTGGCCCTTCAGTCGTCCATTCCACTGCCGGGAACCATCCAGTCATTCATCCGCATCAAGTGCAACATCCGAACATCCCACCACCGCAAACAGGCCGATTTAAACCAGAATGTTAAGAAGGGGAAGATGGAAGCCATCATATTTGGGGGACATCCCAATCTACGTCAAGTGGACACAGTTCGTCTTCCAAACATCATGAACAAGGCTGACCATGAGCAGAAGAATCAAATACAGAAGTGATGAGTGAAGATCTTTTAATCATTAGGAAATATATAAAAAAATTGATTAACTTAGGGCTTTGAAACAGCTCACCAAATTGAACAATTACAAATGTATTATGTTGAAACCTTTAGATATTCAAGATCCAAGTGCATTTCTCTTCCATTTAGAGCACGCTTCAAATGGTGGTATTCGAAAGACCCGCGAGAAAATTTGGAAAATTCGTGAAAATCGCGAAGGATCACGGGACAGTTTGCATAGCTCAAGACCGCAGCACTGGCGGCAGGTAGCGGTGAAAAATGGATTCAGAAACAGCAGCGCCGTGACTGTGTTAACGAAGTGGTGATTAGCGCGACTCTCATCATCCCAATATCGTGGAAATGTTAACAGTTACTGGTGAATGACGAATTGTGGGTGGTGATGGAATTTCTGGAAGGCGGCCTTTAACGGACATTGTTACCCAGCTTCGAGGATGACGAGGAACAAATCGCCACTGTATGCAAACAGTGCCTAAAGCTTTGGCGTATTTGCACTCGCAAGGCGTCATTCACCGAGATATTAAATCCGATTCCATTCTAACTTTCCTCGGATGGAAGAGTCAAGCTATCGGACTTCGGCTTTTGCGCGCAAGTTTCCCAAGAACTCCCCAAACGCAAGGTCTTTAGTGGCACATCCCTACTGGATGTCTCCGGAAGTCATTTCCCGACTACTTTACGGTCCAGAAGTCGACATTTGGTGCGCTGGGATCATGACTATCGAAATGTAGATGGGGAGCGCCCTTCTTCAATGAGCCGCCCTCCACGCCATGAGGCGGATTCGGAAATGCCGCCGCCCAAACTGAAAAACCCACAAAGTATCGCCCAAACGTCAATCATTTTTGGATAGAATGTTAGATTAGTGAGGGATCCTGCCCAAGAGCTCAGCTCAAGAGCTCCTCTCACATACGTTTTTTGAGACAAGCGGGCCCACCAGCTCTACTCGTTACCGCTTATGAGAGGCTCCAAACATACAAATATTGATTATTCCCGACAAAGCCCCCATTTATTGCTGAAAGTGTGAAATAAAAAAAAACGGGTTTGGAATATTTGCGTTTAAAAAATAAGATTTGTTTCGGGCGATTCAATCAAACCTGCAGCAATTTGTGCCTTAGTGTAGGAAGTGAGATTTAGAAAAGTTTCATTCGAAGGAAGGTTGAATCATATTTTTCTTGAACCGAGCGACATTCAAGATCAGAGTTTTTTCTCAACGCTGATGTTCACCGCAATATGCCCTATTCAGGCTATAATTTTTCATTGGTTATTTAATCGTTTACAATTACTCGAAGATATTTTGCTATTATTCATCATTTAGATTATTTTTTAATAGTTACAGGTTAAAGTGTGCTGTGCGAGCAAGAAACCATTGTTTTCTTGCATGGAATTGAATGTATTGAATATTTCCGATGTAGAATACTGCATGTTTTAAGGAACGCTCTGTATATGCGTGTGTGTTACAGTATCAGGACTGTAATTTTAGGAATGTGGATAGATTTATTCCGATAAGCCGTCCATGATGTTGCCTTTTAAACTTTGTACATGAAATTATTAGCCTTTATCGCGATACAAGTATTTCTAGAAGCAAACATTATATTCTATATGACGAAAACTGATAGGGTGTATATATTTTTCAGTTGTACTTGGACGGCAGGTTTTTTTTTCGCATTTTTTCCGCAAAACTCGAGCTGATTACGTCGCGTCCACAGCGAAAAATGCGGGGTTTTCACACGCATTTAGTACTTAACTACGATTTGTATAAATTTTCCTAATATTATGTTTTTATAATTTCATAATAATAAATTTTGTATTAATTGATTAGTCTGTTGTAAATTAAATAATAGTTTTTGATAAACTGTAGCTCTTTTCCCCATTTGGCCCTTGCCCCTCGAATAATGTTTTTTTTTTGAAGTTAACATTTTTCAGTCCTTTGTAAGACAAAAATCGGTTTAACGCAGCTCAGCTTCCGCACGAAAAATCGCTTCCACGCGGTCTTGTTGACGATCAGCTTTCTAACATGACAAAATGAAATAATTATTTATTTTACTTACTCTAATCCTTTCTAACCGATCAGTTTAATTAAGCTCATTCAGATTTTTTCGAGAAAAATTCGAGAACGCACCCCTTTCAATTGCAAAGGCCCATCAATATTCATAGACAATCATAAAGTAATGCGGGCTTAGACAAGAAAGAGAAACTCTCTTGCATGAGAGAAAGAACGACTATATAATCGTTCAGAAGCAAAGTGACATCGGGTGCTTTTTAGTACCTGATCACGAAGCAGAGAAGATTGTCTCTGTACGAGTCTGATGTTTCATGGCCTGTCTACGTACATGGCCTTATACATTAGGTTTCTGTGTTTCAATATTTATTGTCGAAAGTTTGCAATATTCATGATTTTCGTGTAATTTCACTAAAATTTGTGCATTTTCCTTTTAAATTACGGTGACCAACCGAACTTCCTAACCGATCAGTTAATTTAAGCTCATTCAGTATTTTTCGAGGAAAAAATCGAGGAAAGCACCCTTTCAATTGCAAATTGCCCTCAATAGTTATAGACAACATAAAGTAATGCGGGCTTAGACAAAGAAAAGAGAACTCTCTTGCATGAGAGAAAGAAGGACTATATATAATCGTTCAGACGCAAAGTGACATCGGGTGCACTTTAGTACCTAATCAGAAACAGAGACAAGATGGTCTCTGTACGAAGTTTCCTGCTCTATGGACCCTTAGAGCAAGGTTTTTTTGTGTCAATATTATCTGTGTCGAAAGTTTGCAAATTCATGTTTTTTCGTGTTATTTCACTAAATTTGTGCATTTTCCTTTTAAATACGGTGACCAACCGATACTTTCTAACCGATCAGTTTATATTTAAGCTATTCAGTATTTTTCCAGAAAAAATCGAGAACGCACCCTTTCAATCAATTAATTGCCCATCAATAAAGTTCATGACAATCATACAGTAAGCGGTATTAGACAAAGAAAGAAAACTCTCTTGCATAGAGAAAGAACGACTATGTAATCGTCAGAAGCAAAGGGACATCGGTGCACTTTTAGTACCTGATCACGAAGCAGAGACAAGATTGTCTCTGTACGAAGCTTCCTGCTCTATGGCCCTTAACAAGGTTTTGTGTGCAATTTTACGCACTTTTGTTAAATACTGGAACCGTACAAAAATGGCCTGATCCGTTTGAGGTTATACTTAGGTGTGTTTCAATATTTATTTTGTGTCGAAAGTTTGCAATATTCATGTTTTCGTGTTAATTTCACTAAAATTTGTGCATTTCCTTTTTAAATTACGGGTGAATTTCATTTGAGGTGACTGATGGGCGCTTAAATCTATTCTAAGACACGATGGCAGACGACTCTTGGAGGGCCCATCCTTTCGGCAAAAATCATTGCCAAAATGTAAGTGGATCAATATGGGGGCTTCGCCCCAACCTGCGTTTTCTCGTTGCATAGATCGGAATCGCCGACCTTCAAAGCCTTAACTAGAACAGTTGAGAAAACGCAGCGGTCTGTGCAAAACCCCCCTTTAGCTGCCCCAAAAGTGCCACTAAATACCGCTTAGTGGGGGTCAGCTCAGGGAAGTACTGCGGTAAATGATTGGGGTTTGCCAGCAGCAGTTGTTAAAGCTTATGTTAAGGAATAATCGGGTATTTTGACGTAGCAGCTTGAGCTAGGAACTGTTTCACTCGGTATCGAAGTTCATAGTATGGTTTTCGTTTCAGTGAAGAAGCAATCCGACAGTCCGGCCATGAACACGTCTAGAAACAGCATAGAAATGGAAAATACACGTTTCCAGAAGGCGAAAAAATCGGGAAGAGTACTTGAGCTTTGTGGCCAGATTGATTCTACATGTTCGCGAAATGGAGTTAAGAATTGCCAATCATCGCATTATTCTGATTTGTTTCACATAAGTTTAGCATAGTTAGCAATATTTTAACTTTACCCTGTTGTTGACAACTGGCATGTACTCAATACTTTTAATTATATCTATTTGATTAAAACATAATACATTTTGAAAGAAAAAAAACCAGGACAACGGAGCGGAGTTCCTGGCGGCAGCAACAGCAGGCGCCGGAATGCTGATCCAATCAATTGCCTTGCAAAATTTGGCCAGTCAAGGTATAATACAGGGTGACTCAACAGAAGCGGGCAAAATAAAACGCTTTATGAAGCTCGTTTTTACATGATCTTGTGTAAACAGTAAAATAAAAAACGAATATCATTGCTGTCCCTGCTTAGAGAATCCCACGTATTAATATTTTCCTTACTAAAAAAGCGGACAATTTATTTTAAAAAGAATCCGGTGGCCCATCATAGTTCCTCCTTTGAAGTAGTGCTGAGGTAACATCTTCATCTGAAAAAAGCAGTGTTCCTATAACGCATTTCAATTAACGTTAAATATTTATATTAGTTTTTTTAATGCGACTTCTAATCGGCGCTGATACCGTTTCAGTTGCATAGTTGCTGGTAAAAAGTTTGTGTTTTAGGTTTTACCTGATGCACAAAAGGGTCAATAAATACAAACTAACCAGTTCAGTTATTATCTATGAAACTGTACATTCTAACAATCAGTGCCACCAAAATTAAACGATCTTAATCTCTAAGAAGATAAATCACACATAACGACTCCACATCTACAGACTAGCTTTTAATAAATAAATGTTTTTTGCATATATGTGATACATGATTACACGTTTGTGATAATGCTTCTAATACTAAACCTCCACAGGAAGAATGAATACATCATAAAAATGAGCCAACCATTCACCATTAGTGTGGAAGTTGGGACCGAATGAGTTAGCAGATTTAATAATCAAGCGGAAATTGAAACCAAGTTTCCCCTAGAATCAGTGAAGTTCTTTGGACTAGCCAGCTCCAAAAAAAAAACAAAAAATCCGATTCGGAGCTATGGAAAAATGAGCCTAGCTGGATTGATTCATTGACTGGCGCTACGGATTCATCAATTGAACCTCACTGAGGCCTTAAAGCTTTAGAGCTACTTCGAGTTTAGTTTATTATGCGATTTCGTACCGTTTTTTCTGAGGCCGCGTCGTACGATCCCGCAGGCCCACCTGGATACGGTATTCGGAACAGCTCGACTCTCAGAAAAGCGCAGATCTCATGACACACTCTGTAGCAGTAGATCAGAAAGATCCATTGTGACCCAAATCTAAGGCAAAGTGGGTTTAAGGCACGATTTTTTCGTTTTAACTTTTTGCACTTTGTGCAATCAGCAGATTATCCGTAACTTACCAAAGCCATCCACAACACAATATACTCATTGATGAAAGTGTTGAAATACTGATTGAAAACAGCATCGCAGGTCCGACGAGTGAATAGTCCCACATTTGCATGTCGCTTTTTAGTCATGTGCGCCACCTTAGTTACAGTAGTAGCATATAAAAAAGGGGCAAAAAAGCCGAGCTTTAGTAACTTACCACTACCGATTGGTAACTTTGGCAAGCCACCAGTCCGAACGTGAAAATATACAAACACTGGATGCGTTTGATAGAGAGCTTGTTCAGACTTTTGGTAAATTATGAAAGCTGGAAGTACGACTAGTAAGATTGGAATAACTGGAGATAGAACACTGGTGCCCTGCAAGGTGGTTTTAAGACAGTTTAACGCCAAATCGATTGCAAATCTACCGCTACGCAACAAATCAAAGCCAAGCAAAGCCTCACATGCATTTCCCGCTACTCTACAATCACTACGGGCAGGTTGTTATGGAGCAATTGGAAATAGTTATTTTATAAGGGCGAAAAATCACCAACTGCACCCAGAAATGTCGATTTTGCCCAGTTTAAAACTATTGGCCAACACCCATTTAGCTGCAAATCTAGACCGCTCGAAGCGAGATTTTAGACAAGGCCCGATTGCCATCTGCCCCATTCCCCAATAAAATAGCTAATTTCCAGTTAATTAATCCAGGATTGCCACTGTGTTGGTCTACACTCTACACATGAAGTAACAATCCTGTCAGCCACCACATACTTCTACAGTACTTGAACATCATCATGCACCTTTTGGTAATAAAAGGGGCAGCATTTTCTAGAAGTATGTGAGTTACACTAGACAAGGTGAGCTCACCGCGACTGTAGATCCATTTTTGCCCACGCCGCCTGCCAAAATAACAGTCAAATTGGCCTGTGCCAGAATCAGTGCAACTGCACACGCAATGGCGATCGGGATCAGCTTCACCTCCACATCCAGCGTGGGGAGCTTCATAGAAAAAAACGCGCACTTGGTTGAAAAATTCATTAAAAAACTAAGTTATTCTATGGTAGACACCTGAACAAGTGCAGTTACTTTCAAATGACCAGTAACAGCGCTTAATTTCACATTAATTAGCGATTTATATAGGCATTTTTCGCCAAAATATTCAAAAAACAGGCCGAACGCTAGTTGGGACTTTGCCGAAAGAACGCAGCCCATTAGCTCAAAAAGTTTTACTACAGTTGACGACTTAATTAGACCTAGGGATAAAGAAGCAAATTTCTTCCTTAAAATGTTGAAAAGGCTAAAGTTGTTTTATCAATCACTCGTATCTTAGCTCGGCTCGTTTATTCATTCATCAGCAGCTTCACTTCCTCAGGACCCCAGAAACATACAAAGTTCCTTCAGGCATACTTTTTCCTTAAATAAACTCCTAATAATTTACTTATAAGGGCGGAAACTGTATACAGGGTGAGTTTTTTCGATTACCAGTACAGGGATCTTCGGAACTAGAGCAGTTACGAAGAAGGTCAAATGGACAAAGAATTGTAGTTTTGCATGCTCTACTCGAACCCAATTTTATTTTTCTAACATTTGACAGCTGGTATAAACTGCTCAACAAAACGAAAGTTTAAAAGCCAAATTTTTCCTAACTTTGGAAGTGGATAAATTCTGATTGCTTAGAGCGATTACTTTCTGTTTGAAGAGTTATTGAGCCCCATTTGTTTTTTGCGAGAGCGGCAAATGAAAAAGGCAAAATGTCGCAACATTCCGTATGCTCCTAGTTGGACAAAAAAGTGTTTTTTTTTCGATCCTGACACCAAAAGTTCAAAGATAACCAAATAGCTCGAAACGGTTGTTGCATTTTTCGGCCATCTGCTCTATTTACAGGGTGGTCTCAAAAAATCAACTTTTTGGTCTTGCAGCGATAACTTTTCTGCTCTTAGTCCCAGTTTCACGATCTTGAGCTCATGTTGAAGCTTAAACTTCATAGACAATTTAAGACAAAAATTCCATATACTGGGTTGCATAAAAAATTGACCCAAAACAGAATTTTCTCAATGTTTTATTTGCCACCCTGTAAAAAGTTTATCTGAACCACTAATTTTTTGCAAAACCACACACGAACCGAAAAAGAATTGCACTAAATAACGCTTCGATCCGAAATCAAATCGCTTTCAGCAATCAGAATTTATCCAGTTACAAAATTAGTCGAAATTTGTCCGTGTAACGTCTTGATCTTATTAAGCAGTTTATACCGACCGATTGGTCCGATAATCTCCAAAAAATTGCTTGAAATTGCAAAAATTTGAGTTTAGTTTTCAGTTTAGTTTGCAAAATGCACGTTGTAGATAATGCCTTTCCGAACACTTTTTCTGAGTAACGTTTCTTGTGCAAACACACTTTTCCACTGATGATTAACTAAGCCAGAAAACCACCCAGTTTTCTAACCGTTAAGTGAAAAATCGTCCTAGTAAAAATGACGACTTTCAGAGCCATTAAACCCATTCGCATAAAATAATTAAAACAGTCACGCTCTACTTTTGCGTAACTGGCAAATATAGGCCGCCCATAAACTGTTGCATTGGGCAATTGACGCCAAATGCGCGTTGATAAGCTGAACAAACATCTTGACTAGCGCCAAAAAAAAAATCGCCAAAAACTAGCTGGTAAGTTACGGAATCTTACGGCAACAGTGGATCCATTCTTGCCTTTACCTCCCATTTTCAAGCGACTTGCAAACGCGCTAAACACAAAAGTGAACGCAATTGGAAACAGGGCGCACACGTACTCGAGAGTGGCGTATCCAAAGACCTGCAACATTACAAGAATCATTTCCTCTGTGGATTTGCTCCAAATGGAACCAGAGCGGAAAATCTAATCATTACAGTCGCACTTGTTTTCTATTGCTCCAGAGAACCTGCCAGCCCTTCACCTACACACAAAAACTAAACACACAAATCAACTTCAAGTCCTGTAAGTTCAGTATACTGAAAATAAGAACAGGAAAACGTACTCGGTTTAGCCCCTGAGTGCAAAGTTCGATGCAGTCAAGGTGCAGTCGTTAAACTCAACATTGTTAGAGACAAGACCGGCTTAAAAACTAGTCTGGTTAAGGATGATCATGAAGGTCCCAATGTCAGGCTTGGTGGGGAAGGATTCACCCATTAATGGAGCGTCCAGGATTCGGATACATTCTACTATGGAACCCAATGGAGGTAACGTCACAGTAAATGGGTTAGCGACCAGCTCATGCTTTGCAACCAGAAAAGCAAATCGGAATCGCCTCTCAAACTTACTGCAACCGTCGATCCGTTCTTGCCCACTCCTCCCGTAAAAATAACGTCGAAACATCGGTAAAAGGACCAGAGGCCGCAAACCAAAGTACTTAGCGGAATCGAGTACCAGAGAATGATACTGTCTCTAAAGAACTGTTAGAAGTAGCATTTAAGGATATGAATCGAATCAACCAGATAAAATAAATGTGTCAAGCAAATATTTACCCAATTCCTAATTTCTAATTCTGATAAATTGATTAATTAAAGTGAGAGAGTAAAAGGTTTCATTAAAATCCCATCCTGAAAAGTTCTTACCTTAATCGACCAAATGCTGGGGCCAAAAACGGCGGAAATCAACAGGATGGTCATTATAGTAATTTGTGCTTCTGTGACATCGACTTTTCCAAAACGCAGTGTTCCAGATACATACGTTTGCCAATGGGCGCAGTAGAACAGCGACATTGCACAAAAACACTAAAAAAAACAAGAAAAAATGCGGTTTTATCGGGGAAAACGAGCTCCAAAAGATTCTCTCATCAAGTTATTACTTGGAAAAACATCCAGGCTGGATAGTTGCCCAATTGAACAGCTGTGCAAGCTGAAACAGCCACAAATACGGTGGATAAGGAGTCGCATCCATGATCGAAAAGTTCTCCCAATGGATTGGCTGATCCAGTTCTGCGCGCTTGTTTTCCATCAATTGCATCCAGACTTTGGTAGACGAATAGGCCAATGGCGCATAGGGCGCAGCTCCACCTGGGTGGCTCTTGTTTGGCATCCGGAGAAAACCTGCAGACAAAACGGACAATAAAGAACCATGAAAAACATCGAACAATAAGCAACATCATGAGAACAATTAGAGGTTTCTTCAAAAAGCAAATAAGTCTTTGATACAACTTTTATTTATTCGGATCTTAAGAAATAACTCTTTAAAAGTGCTCCTATTTTATATTTTTTTTCGTTTGTCATTTTTTATTTGCATCTCTGATGATCAATTTGCATTTTGTTGGAGATGTCGCGGCTAGGATTATTAAGAAGACAAAAATAACACAATCTAACCGAAATTAATAAAGTAATTAATCGAAATTAATCCAAATAATTACAAAATATGTCTAGGAATCAAGTAGCAATAAAATGAAATTTATGAATATATGAAAATTATGAAAAGTAGTGAATTTCAATGAGTGAAAAGTGGGCGAAAACTGCATTTCCACAAAAAACACCAATAAGAAAAGTAGCTGGTACAGGGATACGCTAAAAGTCATCAAGAACCTGAGGTCCTTGGAATTACACAAAAAAGTAATTTTTAGTTTAAATTTTTTTCTTCAAATAGAAATTCATGGTGTTTAAATTCTGGGGATCTAAACAATGTAAACCACTAGTTCAATTGTTAACTTCTCTAACAAAAAATGCACAATTTTGCACACTTTGTACAAAATAGTCCAAAGCTGTAAAAAAGTCTCTGTGTAAAGAGATCCTCACAATCAACCAGGACTAACGCGTTTCAAGTGATGAAAAACTAGATAGAAGTTTCCTTTGCACACATCGTGTTATTTGAAGACTTTGGGGAATTGCAATTGATTGAGTTTTCCACTTACCCAACTAGAACTAGGGCCGTGAAAATATTGACAACAAGCCCCATGATGGTAAGAAGATTGGGGGCAAACCAGACAGGAACTTTCTGCACCAGCCAATTCCAGTAGGGCTGCAGCATTTTATCACAAATGCTGACACTTTGGCAGGAGTACTGGTGCTCCCCCAGTCTCCTCAATTGCGAGTCCGACAGGATTCGGTCCTTGAACACCCTCATTTTGCACTTGGAGAGTCACTCACTTTTGCACACTGTGTAAACACCACTCGATTAACGCACATACAAAAGGCAAGAGGCTTTATTAATAAAACCGTAATTGACTAGCTAAATAGTTATTCTAACCGCACATCTGTGACAAGAACTGCGACTTGAGGCCGATGGAGGTGAGAACATAGATTGACCTAGTGGATGGAAAGCCGTGTGAAAGTCCTGGTTAATTCGGGTTTTATTAACGGATGCCAGCAAATACATAATCCTGATTCATTTCTGACAAATCACCGAACTTTTTTTTACTTTCGCTTTGACCTTCTAACCAGTGTTGCCACGTTTCGGAATCGAAAAACATCAGTTTATGCCTAAGAGCAACAACAATTTTCTTTCAGCTTCACTGCTATAAGTGCAGTATGTCAAAAAAATGCAGTATCCCAAATCTAAAATCTCCTCCCGCATGCTTTCGAACCTTTTGGGTTGTTATTTTAACAGAATTGTATTTGAAAATCTACTGTAAAATCGCCAAATTTGCGACTAATCGCCCACCCTGGCAACCCTGCTTCCAAATCACATCAATCGTGAATGGACAGTCATGAGGTGCGCATTGATATGACGAGCCAAGCCCAAGCCCAGGCCAAGCCCGGGCCGAGCCAGACCCGAGCTCAAGCCAAGCCTATGACAAGCAAGTGTGGCTCTTTTCGACTAACAAGCCTGACTTGCAGCAGGCTTGTTAGTCCCTGCTAATTTACCTTATCCGTCTGGCAATAAAAGGTCGAGACAAGTTTACCGAGAACTTTCTTTGGTTGGTTTTTGGACGTTTGAAGCAGGTTTTTAAAATACCTTACGAGCCGAGCCTAAGCCGCGGCAAATTCCTTTGATGTTTCATCAAAACACCGACTGAAAATCGATCGTCTGTCGGTGTTGCGACGAATCATCAACGGAATTTTGCCGCAGCTCAGGCTCGGCTCGGGCTCGGCTTGTTAGGTCTGGACGCACCATTAGGAATCCCACAAGTTTCTGAATAATTTGTATGTCTCTAATAAATTGAATGAACATTCATCGGTCTACTCCATAGTAAGCAATATCCTTATCGCACTGGGGAGTCGCTCGTATAAATTTAACGAACTTTACTCGTCACGGGCTCGACTCAAGCTTGTGCTCGGCACGGGCCTGGCTCGTCAAATTCATACGCATCTTTAGAGTTTGAAAGCGAATTTACCGCTACCACAAGATTAAAACTGATTTTTCCAGATTTTCAATGAGAAAATTAAATTTTCGGAAAAAAAATAAAAATGCTACAAGCGGGTTTTTTGACTGCGTTTGACCTAAGGAGCTTCCCAATTATGTAAATTTACTGTGTTTGGGGCATTGAATTCAATACTTTTCCATAAGATCACAACCGATAACGGTTTCTTAAACCGTTGTCACGGTGACGCAGTTCAAAAAATTTTGCGCATTTGCCACAAGTCTTCTTGTACTTGATTAGTTATTCGACACATTTTGGAGGTATTTGCATTAGTTTCGTTTATTTTCGTTTTTTGGATCCTTGTTGCTTTGATTAACTGCTAATTTCTTTTAATATTGATAAGTCGATAAATTTATAATATAATGATAATGTTACTAGTAATAAAGACTAATCAGCACTAAAAGACACTTTCTTTCCTTGTCTAAGTGCCCTCTCTCAAAAGCTTCAGCTGATGGCTCAAAGCGGCAACCAGAGCCAAAGAGAAGAAAAGAAGAAGAACGTGTCGGACAACAGCTGTCAGTCGACCTCGCAGTGACCTCGCCTTTTTTAGAGTTATTTACATTTTAATCGGGGATATTGTTTATACCACATTCCAGCCACGTTGAGCCTTTGAGGGGCCACAACGAACCACCACGTGTAGCCCTAGCAATTATTCATAAGTGAGTGCTGATGGCGAAAATTGAAAACATCCCCAAATAGGGTTATGTTGCAGAATGTGTATTGTTGACGTTCTTAGGAATTTATAACGGGTAAATTGTTTATAAGCATCAAATCAGGGGACACAAATTGACGAAACGATGTTCTCGAAGAAGAAAAAGAAACCGCAGATTTCGCCCCCGATTAATTTCGAGCATCGCGTCCACACAGGCTTTGATAAGAGAGAGGGCAAGTATGTGGGCCTGCCCCTGCAATGGGCCTCAATTGTGGGCAACAATCAGATTCTTAAGTCCACTAATCGGCCGTTACCGCTGGTCGATCCTTCCGAGATCACTCCCACGGAGATTCTAGATCTGAAGACCATTGTTAGGGGCGATCATAAGTCTGAGAATAGACTCAGCACGCATCAGGTGCAAAAGCCTCCACAGAATGGAATTATGCTGCCCAAAACCTCCAATGTAGCCAGATCAAATTCGCTCAGATCCTCCAGTCCGCCGCGATTACGAAGGGAGCATAGGAACAATGCGAACGTGCCACCTTCAGTGCCTGAAGAGCACATATTGCAATACCCCTCAATACGAAGAGATCCAAGTATCAGCAAACCGCAGGTCAGAGAAGGATCGCCGATGAGCTTGAACAATCAGGAAATGCAAGCGCCGTATTTAAACCAGCATGTGGCCAATGGGAATATAGCTGATAATCCAGCAGCTTTGAACAACCCCAATTACCCGATTAAGGGACTGGATCATGTGCAGATTTCTCCAGTTGGATCAGTAGCGTCTGTGGCTCCTTCAGTCGTCCATTCCACTGCCGGGAACCATCCAATCATTCATCCGCATCAAGTGCAACATCCGAACATCCCTCCACCGCAAACCAGGCCAGATTTAAACCAGAATGTTAAGAATGGGAATGCTGCAAGCCATCCTTATATTGGGGGACATCCATCTACGTCAAGTGGACACAGTTCGTCTTCCAAACATCATGAACAAAGGCTGACCCATGAGCAGGTAAGAATCAAATACATATAGTGATTGAGTGAAGATCTTTTAACATTCATTAGGAAATAATTTTAAAAATTTAAAGTTAGGGGCTTTGAAAACAGTCAACAAACATTGAACAATTACAAATGTATTATGTTGTAAACCTTTAGATTATTCCAAGATCCCAAAATGCATTTTCTCTTCCAGTTTAGAGCAGCGCTTCAAATGGTGGTATCATCGAAAGACCCGCGAGAAAATTTGGAAAGATTCGTGAAAATCGGCGAAGGATCAACGGGAACAGTTTGCATAGCTCAAGACCGCAGCACTGGGCGGCAGGTAGCGGTGAAAAAAATGGATCTCAGAAAACAGCAGCGCCGTGAACTGTTGTTTAATGAAGTGGTTATTATGCGCGACTATCATCATCCCAATATCGTGGAAATGTTCAACAGTTACTTGGTGAATGACGAACTGTGGGTGGTGATGGAATTTCTGGAAGGCGGCGCCTTAACGGACATTGTTACCCATTCGAGGATGGACGAGGAACAAATCGCCACTGTATGCAAACAGTGCCTAAAAGCTTTGGCGTATTTGCACTCGCAAGGCGTCATTCACCGAGATATTAAATCCGATTCCATTCTACTTTCCCTGGATGGAAGAGTCAAGCTATCGGACTTCGGCTTTTGCGCGCAAGTTTCCCAAGAACTCCCCAAACGAAAGTCTTTAGTAGGCACCCCTTACTGGATGTCTCCGGAAGTCATTTCCCGACTACCTTACGGTCCAGAAGTCGACATTTGGTCGCTGGGAATCATGACTATCGAAATGGTAGATGGGGAGCCGCCCTTCTTCAATGAGCCGCCCCTACAAGCCATGAGGCGGATTCGGGAAATGCCGCCGCCCAAACTGAAAAACGCCCACAAAGTATCGCCCAAACTTCAATCATTTTTGGATAGAATGTTAGTGAGGGATCCTGCCCAAAGAGCCTCAGCTCAAGAGCTCCTCTCACATCCGTTTTTGAGACAAGCGGGCCCACCAGCTCTACTCGTACCGCTTATGAGAGGCTCCAAACATACAAATTATTGATTATTCCCGGCAAAGCCCCCATTTAATTGCTTGAAAGTGAAATAAAAAAAACGCGGTTTGGAATATTTGCGTTAAAAAATAGAGATGTTTTCGGGCGATTCAATCAAAACCTGCAGCAATTATTGTGCCTTATGTGTTAGGAAGTTGAGTGATTTATAGAAAAGTTTCATTCGAAGGAAGGTTGAAATCATATTTTTCTTGAACCGAGCGACATTTCAAGATCAGAGTTTTTCTCATACGCTGATTGTTACACGCAATATTGCCTATTTTCAGGCATATAATTTTTCATTGCGTTATATAATCGTTTACAAATACTCGAAGATATTTTGCTATTATTCATCATATTTAGGATGTTATTTTTATTAATAGTTACAGGGTGTTAAAGTGTGTCTGTGCGAGCAAAGAAAACATTGTTTTCTTGCCATGGGCAATTGAAATGTATTGAATATTTCCGATGTAGAATACTGGCATGTTGTTAAGGAACGCTCTGTATATGCGTGTTGTTACTAGTATCAGGACTGTAATTTTAGAGAAATGTGGTATTAGATTTATTTCCGATAAGCCGTCCACTGATGTTGCCTTTTAAACTTTTTACATGAAATTATTAGCCTTTATCGCGATACAAGTATTTCTAGAGCTAAACGATTATAATTCTAATACTGACGAAACTGATATGGTGTATATATTTTTCAATTGTAACTTGACGGCAGGTTTTTCGCATTTTTTTCCGCAAACTCGAGCTGATTAAGTCGCGTCCACAGCGAAAATGCGGGTTTTTTCACACGCATTTAGTACTTAACTACGATTTGTATAAAATTTTCCTTAATATTATGTTTTTATAATTTTCATAATAATAATTTTTGTATTATGATTGATTGTCTAGTTGTAAATTAAATAATTAGTTTTTGATAAACTGTAGCTTCTTTTTCCCATTTGGCCCACTTGCCCCTCGAATAATGTTTTTTTTGAATTAAGTTAACATTTTTCAGTCCCTTTGTAAAAAAAATCGGTAACGCAGCTTCAGGTTCCTGCACGAAAAATCGGCATTTCCACCCGGCCTTTCTTGACGAATCATGCTTTCTAACATAGACAAAATGAAATAATTATTTTATTTTACTTACTCTATGCTTTCTAACCGATCAGTTTAATTTAAGCTCATTCAGTATTTTTCGAGGAAAAATTCGAGAACGCACCCTTTCAATTGCAAAATTGCCCCTCAATAGTTCATAGACAATCATAAAGTAATGCGGGCTTAGACAAAGAAAGAGAAACTCTCTTGCATGAGAGAAAGAACGACTATATAATCGTTCAGAAGCAAAGTGACATCGGGTGCACTTTTTAGTACCTGATCACGAAGCAGAGACAAGATTGTCTCTGTTCGAAGTTTCCTGCTCTATGGCCCTTTAGAGCAAGGTTTTGTGTGTCAATATTTATCTGTGTCGAAAGTTTGCAATATTCATGTTTTTCGTGTTAATTTCACTAAAATTTGTGCATTTTCCTTTTAAATTACGGTGACCAACCGATACTTTCTAACCGATCAGTTTAATTTAAGCTCATTCAGTATTTTTCGAGGAAAAATTCGAGAACGCACCCTTTCAATTGCAAAATTGCCCCTCAATAGTTCATAGACAATCATACAGTAATGCGGGCTTAGACAAAGAAAGAGAAACTCTCTTGCATGAGAGAAAGAAGGACTATATAATCGTTCAGACGCAAAGTGACATCGGGTGCACTTTTTAGTACCTGATCAGGAAGCAGAGACAAGATTGTCTCTGTACGAAGTTTCCTGCTCTATGGCCCTTTAGAGCAAGGTTTTGTGTGTCAATATTTATCTGTGTCGAAAGTTTGCAATATTCATGTTTTTCGTGTTAATTTCACTAAAATTTGTGCATTTTCCTTTTAAATTACGGTGACCAACCGATACTTTCTAACCGATCAGTTTAATTTAAGCTCATTCAGTATTTTTCGAGGAAAAATTCGAGAACGCACCCTTTCAATTGCAAAATTGCCCCTCAATAGTTCATAGACAATCATACAGTAATGCGGGCTTAGACAAAGAAAGAAAAACTCTCTTGCATGAGAGAAAGAACGACTATGTAATCGTTCAGAAGCAAAGTGACATCGGGTGCACTTTTTAGTACCTGATCACGAAGCAGAGACAAGATTGTCTCTGTACGAAGCTTCCTGCTCTATGGCCCTTTAGAACAAGGTTTTGTGTGCAATTTTACGCACATTTTTGTTAAAATACTGGAACCCTGGCTACAAAAATGGCCTTGATTCCCCGTTTGAGGTTATACTTAGGTGTGTTTCAATATTTATTTGTGTCGAAAGTTTGCAATATTCATGTTTTTCGTGTTAATTTCACTAAAATTTGTGCATTTTCCTTTTAAATTACGGTGAATTTCATTTGAGGTGACTGGTGCGCTTAAATCTAATTCTAAGACACGATGGCAGACGACTCTTGGAGGGCCCACTCCTTTCGGCAAAATATCATTGCCAAAATGTAAGTGGATCAATCTAGGGGCTTCGCCCCAACCTGCCGTTTACTCTCGTTTGCATAGATCGGAATCGCCGACCTTCAAAGCCTTTAACTAGAAACAGTTGAGAACGCAGCTGTCTGTGCAAAACCCCCTTTAGCTGCCCCAAAAGTGCACTAAATACGGCTTAGTGGGGGTCAGCTCAGGGAAGTACTGCAGGTAAATGATTGGGGTTTGCCAGCAAGTTGTTATGTGCACGGTGTTAAAGGCTTATGTTAAGGAATAATCGGGTATTTTGGAACGTAGCAGCTCTGAGCTAGGAACTGTTTCACTCGGTATCGAAGTTCATAGTATGGTTTTCGTTTCAGTGAAGAAGCAATCCGACAGTCCGGCATGAACACGTCTAGAAACAGCATAGAAATGGAAAATCACGTTTTCCAGAAGGCGAAAAATCGGGAAGAGTACTTGAGCTTTGTGGCCAGATTGATTCTACATGTTCGCGAAATGAGTAAGAATTGCCAATCATCGCATTATTCTGCATTTGTTTCCACATAAGTTTAGCATAGTTTAGCAATATTTTAACTTTCCCCTGTTGTTGCAACTGGCATGTAATCAATACGTTTTAATTACTAATCTATTTGATTAAACATACATACATTTTTAACAGATAAAAAACCAGGACAACTGAGCGGAGTTCCTGGCGGTCAGCAACAGCAGGCGCCCGGAATGCCTGATCCAATCAATGCCTTGCAAAATTTGGCCAGTCAAGGTATAATACAGGGTGACTCCAACAGAAGCGGGCAAAATAAACGCTTTTATGAAGCTCGTTTTTTACATTGTATTCTTGTTTAAACAGTAAATAAAAAACGAATCTCATTGCTGTCCCTGCTTCAGAGAATCACACTGTATTAATATATTTTTCCTTACTAAAAAAGCGGGCAATTTATTTTAAAAATAATCTCTTTGGCCGTTGTTCCATTTTTTAATGTTGAATGGGAATTGTTTTTAGGAAGCAGGAATTCGATGGTGGGAATGGGAGGGCCGCCGCAGGCCAATCAAATGAGGGGCCCTGGCCAGGGCAACACCAACTTGCTGCAACCGATCAACCAACCCCAGATCATGATGGGTGGGGGCATGCCAGGCAACCTGGGACTGCAAGTAAAGTTTTTTTAAAGTAAAAATCACACTGGGTTTGTAAAAAACTGTCTTGCTCAGGTTCCCCGAGTTCAGAACATGAATATGCCCCCCAACTCCCAAATGCCCGGGCAAATGCCGATGCAACTCCCGAATCAAATGGGCGGCCAAATGGGTGGACAAATGGGCGGAGGAATGCAAGTAAGGTTTTTTTTTCGAATCTTTTTCCAATTACTGTGTATATTTTTCTGACTGTATTTCAATTTAATCCAAAAGAAATTCCTGGGTTCCAGTCAATCATAAAATGAAGAATAAATAAAAACTACAATTCCAATAAATGGAACAACATAAATAATAACAATAATAAAAAAGAAGGTGAAATCAAGTATGTATCATTACTACTATAGCGGAAAAAACTAAAAACAACTTAGCAAAGGAATGTTTCACAAAATTTAAACCTAAAAGTGATAAGTTAAACACACCTAATGTAATATACAAGATTGACTGTTTGAACTGTGAGAACACATACATAGGTCAAACAGGACAATATTTAAAGAAAATAATATACGAACATAAATATAGCTTAAGAAAGGTTAACGAAAATGGAACAGCATTAGCACAACATGCACAACAAAAATTACATAGTTTTGATTTTGATAACACAAAAATATTAATAAATGAAGACAATTATAATAAGAGAAGAATTCATGAAACAGTTTCTTTATTCTCTCGCTCGATATTGAACAAAGTAAAGATTTTAAATAGCTTGGCAAATGTGAAGGTAGAAACAGCCATGCAAGTAAGTTAAATTTAAATCTCTAAACAATAAATTCTAGTCTTTTCCCGAATATGATTGTCCTGATTCATCACCTGTGATCCTATGTTTTTAATATACTTTTTAATATGTTTGTAATTTGTATTTTAGTATGTATATTTTAATAGCCTCTTGTTTTAAATTAATGATGACTGTGAATGTGTATTTTAGACAAACTGATGGTGGTGGAGTAAGACACCGAAACGTATTTGTAACATTTTAAATAATAAACAATAAAATTGACTTAACCCAGGAATTTCTTTTAGATCTTTTTCCTTCCTTTCCTTTTTCCTCTTAAAAAGCTATTCGAATAAACTTTGCTTTGCAGATGCAGGGCCCTGTAGTGGTTCCCGGCCCAATGGGTTCCGGTGGGATGCAAATGGGACCCGGAGGAATGCAGGGGCCCATGGGCGGTTCGACTATGGGCAAGTTTGCGATTTCGGTGCTTTAATTAGGGGGTAGAGTTCGGTTATTTTTGCAGGTTCCATGCAACAAATGCAGCAGCAAAAGCCGCCCAATTCTCAAAACGGCATGCTCCTCAACCCGAATATGATGGCCGGAGGCGGCTACGTTAGACAATCTGGGCCTGGCCAGATTTTTGCCCAATCCCCGCTGCAAACTCCTGCTCAATCACCGGCAGGCGGAAGTACGCCTTGTCTTATTCGCGTTTTTAAATAAACTAAAGAAAAAAACTTCCAGACTTATCTCAGCCATCAAGCGTTTCGCCCGCTTTAGCGTCCAGTTCAGTGTGTTCTCTTGGAATGGGGATTATGGGGGGTCCTCCTAGGGCTCAGTGTTTGGTCCCCAGTCCTGTTGGGTCAATCAACACACCAGGACAACCAAGCCAGAGCCCCATGGCGGTCGATGAACAGGCGTATCGAGATAAGGTGGGCTTAGGACACAATATGAAGATCATGCAGTCGTCTATTTTTTCTCAGACACTGTGTATATTTCATGTTGTTTCTCTCGCAGATACGGCAGCTCAGCATCTACATAGACCCTTTGAGGAGAGTGATCGCAAGAACAAACGACAGAGCCGATTCCAATGATGGTCAGGTTGGATAGACTACAATCTTCAAGAGTTGCTAATTGTTTATTTGCTGCAGGAGGCGAAAAGATGATGAGTAAGATGAAAAAACTGCTGGAAATTTTAACCAATCCGCATCAACGTATGCCCTTGGAAACGCTGATCAAGTGCGAAATAGTTTTGGAGAAAATCGACTTTAAAGGCCGCGACGCTCAGTTTAAGGTAACCACTCCTTTCTCCGTTATTTCAGGAGTTATACAGTACAAAGTGTGTTGTCTGTGATTTAGGATTTGCCAGCATTTCACTCGCTACTAGATGTGGTGGCCCAGAATCTTCAAAGCCCCGTCATCAACCACACTCTTCACCGCACTTTTGGACCCACTCTGGATGCCTTGTTTGGCCCCGAATTCAAGTAAAGCAGATTTTCATTTTTTTTTAGGTTCAGTTGAATCAGTGAATTTCTTCATTCTTTCCAATTTAACAGATTGGTTCCGCCTCTGAAAAAGGCCAAACTTGAGGAACCCACCAGCGATATTCCCGATGTGCTTCAGGGTGAAATTGCGCGCCTGGATCAGCGGTTTAAAGTTAGTCTGGATCCCGAACCAACAGCCCGGCGCTAGGAGTATCCAGCTGATTTGTTGGCTGGATTGCAAGTGAGTAGCAGATTTGTTTTGTTTGAATTGATTGATTTCTAATGAAAAATTGCCTTCCAGGCAACTGCCATGCGTTCCTCCGATTTCTCTCACAATTCCCGAGAATTATCCCAAAAAATCGCCCACTTGCCACATAGCTTCGCATGAGTACAATGCCACCAACTTCCTGTCTGATGTGCAAACGGCCTTATTGGTAAGTTAACAAGTTTCACACTAAAATGGTTTTTAATGTTGATTTCCAGGCCAGAATTACTAAACTGCCCAAGAACTATTCGGTGTCACATTTGCTGGATACCTGGGAAATGAGCGTTCGCCAGGCATCAGCTCCTAATAAGTCGATATCCAGTAACCCCCTGACTATAAGTATGGGGTTTTGACTTGTAATTAGCATTTCGGTGAACAAAATAACATTACTTATCTGTAGAATACTGATATATTATTAATAGTTAATTATTATATATAATTATTTATATATATTATATTATATAAGATTATTATTAATAATAATGATTATAATAAGTATTATTATAATTATTAATACTGATACTGATATGATTTGAATTTGTAAAAGGGTGTTGATTTTGTAATCATAGAAATTAAATATTTACTGAACAAAATTGTGTTTTAAAGTTCATAAGAAAGGATTCAGGGTTCCGCATTTTAAAACTTGCCAATTAAAATGGAAATCGTACAACTTTCGCACGAAAAGAGCAAGGTTTTCTCTATTTAAAAGTTCTAGTTTCACTTCGCTGGCTTCATCCGATTTTGAATAATAATTTTTTATTCAAGTGGTGCCACAAAAATGCGAAAAACATGCAAACTTCCACGCTTGCAAAGGAACAATTTCTCTATTAAATGGCTTTAATACCGAGTGTCTACATATTTACAGTTTTCGATCGCAAATTTTTAAACAACTTGCTTCGGTTGAATAACGTCGCACTCACGCGTTAAAAAAATTGCGAAAAATTCCAGAAAAAAGTGGAAACTTTGAAAATTGCCACACAAATAGTGCAAAGGTTTCTCTGTTCAATAGTGCAAATTCCAGTTTCTGGTCTATTTTGGTTTTTGAAAAATAAAATTTTGAAAGTATCGTGACACATAATGATCAAAAAGTGGATGTAACTTGCTGTTAAAAAGAATGCAAAAATTATGTAATTTCTCAATTAAATTCCGTTAATACCGAGTGTCTATCTATTTCCAATTTTGGCTCAAAAATTCTTCAGGAATCCTTCGGATATAAAACTGGGTGCAACAGTAGTTTATCCAAAAATTCGAAAAACTAATAGTACCGACCTCAATAAGTTAATAGGCAAACATCGGCTTAACGCACTTTCGCTAGAAAATCTCGTTAATGAAACCCGATGATAAACTTGAAACAATCACTTCTTTATTTAAGTATGGTGCCCTCTGAACCCGTCACATATTCCAGCCCGATAAGGGACTCCGAAAAGGAAAAAATCGGTTAATTTCCATACAACTGGCGCCCGTTAAAGGCCTTTGGATCGATTCGAATTTCGGCTAGTTTGAGAACCCGAAAATGCGCCTAAAACTGTGCGGGTTCTTGTGCACGTTTTGGGCCAGTGTGGCCGCAATTCCTGCAGGACTTTTGTACGACTTTGAGGTTCCAGAAGTGCAACAATTGCCGCGTGAAAATGATGTTTCTAGCGACGAAATTCCCCTTCAAGTTCCCGTGAAGTTTTATGGACTACCATATAAGAATATCTATGTAAGTACTTTTAGCACCTTTTAGTCGCTTCTCCAATTGGGGTTCCTATGAATCGAGACTTTTATCTATCTGCAGGGTTAATAACCCGAGCTCATTTTAGAAACTGTTATAATGATCTTTGACACCGCTTTCGTGGGCTAGATAAATGATATAATCAGCCTTCCAAGGTTTCATAAGCATCCTAATTTTCTTTCGTTAGTAACAATTCCAAAATGCACCATTTTGTCTTGCAAAAGTTCCAATGCTAAACTGGAAGATTTACACACCTTTCCATTCAAATTATGTGCAGTTTTTCAACACTAAACCAAAAAAAAAGACAACTACCGTCCTCCAAGCATGAAAACGAGTTAAATTGTCGAAAATCCCTCTTAGATTGACCGAAACTGATGCAAAAATAGAATTTTCCCCCAACTTTTTGAGGGCCGCACATAAAATCCAAAACAACATCCAAAAAACTGACTGAAATAAATAAAAATTTTGTACAAAAAAACGCATTTGAGCCAAATATACAGGGTGACTGAAGAAAACAGCAAAATTTCGTTACATTTTTGAGCTACACGATGGTCAAGTTAATAGTTTTATTGGGCTCGTAACTGAAGTTTGCTTCAAAATATTCGCAAAGTTTCAAATTAACTACGAACAACCAACAGCTCAATCGATACCAAATCCGCCCTGCGAGTGGGTCGATGAGTATGGGACTAAAAGTAATGAGAAGAAGAGAACTAAAGACTGAAACCAAGGAATGTTTTGAAGTGAATTAAAGTACAGTCAGGAAAATATACGCAACTAAAAGTAATGCTAAACTTACCGAAAGCTTGCGTAGTGCCATCTGGAACAAAAGAAGAAAAATTGTTTAGTACAGCAGGAAATCTGTCCAAAGCCATGTTATTTAAAATCAGCAAAGCAAAGAGAGAGAAATATAAAAAATCCATAAAACTTCAGTTTCCTTTCGGAAAACTAAACTCAGTTCAAGATAAGAGATCGTTCTTACCAGCTTTCTGCAAGCTTCCCCATCCTGCATTTTCTACCCATTAATCGTCAAAAAGTTCACTACACTTTCACACTTCACCCAATGAAAATCCACTCAGAATAGAAAACTTTAATCCTGCAGTTAACAGGTAGGATAAACTACCGCACTTGCCATAAGGGCTACAATGATTATATATTTCCCATCTAAGGGCGCAATTCACGAGACACGAAGGACCGGCGACCGACTTCCTCTACTGTCGGAAACAAACTGAACATTCAGACCCCTTTTTTTAAAAAAAAAGATGAAACATGATGTAATCCATTTGCTTGTTGGCCCTTTCGATGACTTTGCAGTTCGATTTCAGTTTGTTTATCGTTAACATTTTTGTAGAAAGTGCGTGTTCGCACTGCAACATTTTCAAAGACAAATTTCACGTTCCAACTAAACGAAAAATGCCCCAAACGCCAATCTTTCGCTAATTTAAATTTAAAATTAAATTAAATTAAATTTAAAATTAAAAATTTAAATTTAGAGCCATTTATATTTGTCTGAATTTTATTCAGCTGCAGTTTTTTGCTGTTGTTTTCCCAAAAATATTGACCAAACAAGGAAACCGCGAAGAAACCACTTAAAAATAAAACTATTGTTCAACTTCCAAGCGATGCGAGAAACCAACGAAGTTCAAGATTCCAAGAATTACTCAGAAATTACATTGGAGCTTAATTTTATGATCTTCTAGTTATGATCATGTTCTCTCTTTTTGTATTATATTTTTGCTTATTGCTTCATTTGCTAGCCCCAGATTTCATGCCTTAATTAGTCAAAATGTTCCTATTTACAAAAAAAGTTTTGCCTTTTCGATTATTTTTTTAAATATTTACCTGTATACACTTAAAAAATCCAGTGCTCCAGCTCAATCTGACCCTGAGAAATGGGCAAACATTTCTTGTACCTAAATATATCTATCTGAAGTTTGAAAATTTCTTGTGAAGGAACCAAGAGCTCAATCGGAACCAAATTCACACTATCACTAAGCTGACTGTTTGACGACAGAGAATACTTTTCTCTATTAGTGTGGCAACTTCCGAATTTTTCACTTTTTCCTTGAATGTTTGGATATTTTTGAAAAACACGGCCCGGAATTAAGCGTAAAGATTTTTTCAAAAATGCAGTTGCAAAAATGCAATGCACCTCAAATCTAACACACCTCCACAAACCCATTCTCCAAAAGCTCCGGCCACCTCAAAATCGTGAATTTTTTAGAAACCTCTAACCATTTCTGTGCAATTTGTTAAAAGGTGAACTCCAACGGTTTCCTCTCCTTCCAAACGGAAATTCCCCATTTCATCAACATGGAATTTCCGCTGGATTACCCCATAATCGCCCCATTCTACTCCAATGTGGACACATCGGCAGCAGGAACGGTCTCCTACTACGAGACCCAAAACCCTCATCTACTAAACCGCGCTACGGAAAACGTCCACGAAAATTTCCTGGACGATGTGGATTTTGAGGCTCGCAGCCTCTTCATAGCCACTTGGAACCGTAAGTGCTCCCAACTCAACCGCAAGCAAATGCCGTTTATTTCTACTGCGTCCACTTAGGTGTGGGGTATTTCAACCAACAATCCGATAAACTGAACACTTACCAAGTGGTGTTGATTTCCGATGGCAGCAGCAGCTATGCGGAGTTCTTGTATCCGCAGGATGGACTGCAGTGGATCCAGGTGAGATTTGGGGAGATTAACGGGGATTTTGGCCAAATTCGGGATTTCAGGGCACTGGGGATGAGTCGGGATTGCCAGATGCACGAGCCCAAGTCGGGTTTTTGTCGCCCGATGGCAAAATGCACACTTTGCCTGGAAGCGCCACTGAGCAAGTGAACAATCTGGAAAAGTAAGTTCGTTATCTTAACTTAATGTTTTGGCATTTAGTTCATGGACTAAGTCACGGTTATAGATTTGACTTCTCTAAAAAAAAACCTTGATCCTAAGCCTTGCATGTTCCAGATGGTCCAACATCGGACTAACCGGGCAATTCCTCTACAAAATCAGCGGAAAAGAGATCGTAGAACCAGACCAGCAGGAACAAAGTGAGCCCTTTTAGTCCTTAATCCCACGTGGAAACAACTGGTTTAATTTCCAGAGTCCAACCAAGGATACCCGGCGACTTGCGCTGAAGTGCCTACGGCCTGCCATAGTCAGGGCACTTGCATCGACTACAAAGAGGGCTTTTGCTGCGCCTGCAATCCCTCCTTTGTAGGGAATGGCAAGTTTTGCGTCAAAGAAGGTAGGATGAAGAAGACTTTGCTCTCTCCACCATAGCTGTGTGTTTGGGAAACTTCCCCAGGAGCCCCACTGAGAGTCAATGGCAAAGTCAATGGAAAACTGAACGGGGAACGGCTGGAAAACCTGGACTTGCAGTCCTACGTGGTGACTGTAGATGGCAGAGCCTATACAGCCATATCCAAGATTCCAGAATCCATTGGCGCTGATATCCAGACCCTACAGGTGTTGGGAAGTGTGATTGGATATCTGTTTGCACATCCCGTCCGAGGCGCCATCAACGGGTAAATATTGGATGAAGATGAGATTAAGAATCTTTTGGTGGTTTTACAGATTCCAGAAAACTGGAGGCCTTTTCAACCATACGAGTACCGTCACGTTTGTCAATACCAGCCAAGTGGTGCAGGTGAATCAGAAGTTCCTGGGTCTGGATGTATTCGACCATCTGAAGCTGGAGATTGATATCCAAGGCGATATTCCCACTTTGCCTATAGATGCCCGGGTAAGTACACTGAGCAATAATAGTTTATCAATGGGGCAAGTTTTTTATTGGTCCAAATACTGGAATTTTAGCTAATGTTTTACAGAAGGGCCTTCTTATTTAGGGAAATACAGCCTACAACTGGATTTTTTTTGGTTTCAATTGGAGTGAAAACTGATCTTTCAGCAGCTTCCAAATATGAGCCATAAAAGCGCAATTTGCAGACAGGTGAAAAAAAAAGGCTAACTTCCAAAACATTTGATGGTTCCATATATTTTTTTCGCACAGTGTATACAATATATAAAGCTATGAGTTTTCCCCAAAATAGCTTCAATCGGAGTAGAAATTGATTCTTGAAAAATTTCCTAAAAATACTCTAAAATCGCAACTTGCAGATCCCTAGATAAACATTCTAAACTTCCAAATTCATAGAACTTTCAATATAATATTTCCGGAAAATATAACCAGAATAAGTGGCTACAACTAGGAAAAAGTGTCCTCCAAATGGAGTTGAAACTGATTTTTAGGCAGCTTCCGAACCTGTGAGCCCCAAAGTTTCAAATTGCAAATCCTCAGAAAAAAATCTCAAACTTTTTCTTACTCTCTTCATTAACTCTGCTTCAAAGGTGGTGATTGATGAGTACCAAGAGCAGTACACGCAAACCGCAAAAGGGCTGATCCAGATGACTTCCGAACGGCCGTATATCTTCAATGCGGCTGATGGCAGAGAAATCACCAACGTCTTCCGAGTGGAGCAAACATTCAAGTTCAACAGCTGCCCGTTCGAGAACGAAACGATTGGGGAAAGTTGGACTTTGAAAGTGGGCAGGAACTTCATCAGCTACGAGAGCAGGGAGCAGATTATCCGGTTTGGGATCAGCAACAAGATCACGCCCATTGGAGGTCAGTTTCTCACTCATCTTATACGAGGACAGGAAGGATTTGAGGAACTTTTAGATTATGACCCATGTATTGAGGGCAGGCAGACCTGCGGGCCTAACAGCGCTTGTGTGGTGGATGGAAGCTCTTTTGAGTGCATCTGCAACCCTGGTTATCAAAGAATCTACTCAGCAGGAGAGCAAGTATGCGCTGATGTGAACGAGTGCCAGACCAATCACGAATGCGACAGTCACGCTCAGTGTTTCAACACTGTAGGTAAATGTGATTTTCTCCATCTGCAAAGAGACGAGCTTCCACTAGCGTTTGTTGTACTGTAGGGAGCTACGAATGTTCCTGCAATCCAGGCTTTGAAGGGGATGGAAGACGCTGCGATCCAGTTAGCTCCTGCGCCAACATCAGCTGCACTCAAGACGCTGAATGTGTGGAAAATGGCAGCGAAGCCAGCTGCAGATGCTTGCCAGGTTTTAGAGGCAAGCACCAGCAGATCTTTGTTTGATTGGTATCCAAATCCAGTTTTCCAGGGGACGGCTACAACTGCCAGCCGGTGCCCAATCAAGCCTGCGATATTTCCAACAATTGCTCACCGTATGCGATCTGCAGCGTCCAGCCTGGGAGCGAAGAATACTCTTGCTCCTGCCATCCAGGCTTTGAGGGCGATGGCTATCAATGCATCCCCATTCCAGTCACTTCTACTGAAGCTCCCAAAGAACTCACCACAGGTAGGCATTTCCAAGCAATTACTAGAAGAACATACTAAGTCGTTAAAAAGTGGTTGCAGGATCAGTGAGTCCCATTTGCCAGTCGGACTACTGCTACTGCCCGGAAGGTTTTGTGATGGACGAAGAAGCCTCCTGCCAGCCCTACACGGAAAACAAGCAGCCTTCTTATGCAGGTAAGACCAAAACTAGCCGCATCTGGCTTCTGGACTCTGAAGAAGACGAGCCGGAAGTACAATGTTATAATGCCAGCCTTTGCTTTTGCCCCTTCGGCTACGCGTATTCGGAAAGTCGCAAAACTTGTACGGTAGATCCGCAACACAGTAAATTGTCGAACGGTGTCAAAGGCTTCAGTCCAATCAAGCGTAAGCAGGGCGGAAGCTGGCACTCAGTATGTGTCTGATGATCGTTTTTAGATGACTGTCGAAACCAGCAAAACTGCGACTACAATGCCCGATGTGACTTCAGTGCGGTGCTGCAAGGATACGTTTGCACTTGCAATGAGGGCTATGAAGGTGAGTGAATCAGTTTTAACTTAAATGTGTTGAGCACTTGGTCACTCAAAAAACTTGCAAGTTTTAACATTGCCAATTCTTCCTCACTGCCCTCACTTCTAGTAGAAACTTCCTCCAATTCCTCCCTTCTTCCATTTCATTCGATTCCCTTCAATTCTACAACCGAGGGCTTGATCTTCCGCTGATTGCAGGCGACGGTTTCACTTGCCACGAAGAACAGCCGTCCTGCAGCGAGCAGGAAATCTGCCACGCCAACGCCTCCTGCACCTACTACGACAGCATCGGAAAATACATCTGCGTCTGCAAACCCGGGTTTGCTGGAAACGGTTACAGCTGCTCCTCCTCAGCCAGCTGCAGCTCGCACTCCGACTGCACCCAGACTGAGGAGTGCGCCTACCAAAACGGACGAAACGAGTGCGTTTGCAAGGAGGGACACGTGAGGGACTCGCAGCACATCTGCGTGCCTGCCGATAGTTCCTGCGGAGGTACCAGAAGTTTGAAAAAACCCCACAGGAATTAACCGGGGAACATTGCAGGTGGAACCTGCGTGAGCAACGCGGATTGTGTCTTTGACGAGGACTATCAGACCAACTACTGCGCCTGCAAGGATGGCTTCATAGGAGATGGTACCGGGACTAAAACCGGCTAAAGGAGTAGAGCTAAAGAGTAATTTCCGCAGGAATCACTGAGTGCAGGGAAAGGCCCATAGGGTGCGACACTCTGAACAACTGCGGCCTCCACGCAACCTGTCACTACGAAGAAGAGGCCCTGATGTACGTGTGCAGGTGCAACCACGGGTTTTTCGGCGATGGGTTCCAGTGCTACGTGGAGAAGAACTGTCTAGTAGATCGCACCATGTGCGATCCCAACGCCCAATGCCTAACGGACGCAGGAAGAACCTACTACTGCCAGTGCAACCCTGGATTTGTCGGGAATGGATCCATCTGCCGGGAGGTATCCAGAAGCGACGGCAACTTCCTGCTGCTCAATCAAGGTACGGAAATTTTCAGCCAGTTCACTTCAGCAGTGTCTCGTTCACTCAGGATGGGCGACGCACAAAATCCCAATCGAAGCCACCAGGATGAACCCAGGAAAGCCCATCCAGATCAAAACCTACCAGACAGCAGTCGGCCTGGACATTGACTGTATGGAAGGTCGAGTTTACTGGAGCGACATCAGTCTGCACGCCATCAGAAGCTCCTCCTACAATGGCAGCGACAACAAGGACTTTTTTGCGGGTAAATTGGCAGATTTTTTTTGAATCCAGCTTGCAACTATTGCCTTGCAGAAGGAATCCACTTCACCTGAAGGCCTGGCCGTCGACTGGGTTTCCAGGAACATCTACTGGACCGATTCCACGTCCAGAACCATCGAAGTGGCCAATCTAGACTCAAAAAGGCGCAGGGAGCTGTTCAAGACTGGCCTGGTGAATCCTCGTGGTAAGTAAAGTCTTCACTAGCGCTCAACTCAGCAACACTCAATAAGCTTCCTTCGAAAGGTATCGCTGTTCATCTACAAAGAGGCAAACTCTTCTGGTCGGACTGGGACCGTAGATATCCCAAAATCGAGTGGTCCAATGCGGATGGCTCCGACCGAAGAATCTTCCTGGATGGTCCAGCTGTTTCACTTCCAAACGCTCTTGCCATTGACTACGACACCGATCAGCTCTGCTACTCAGATGCCGGCACCAAGAAGATCGAGTGCGTCCAAATCGACACAAGACAAGTGCAAACCATCGCCATCAACTGCACTTATCCCTTCGGAATCACCACCACTGATCGGATGGTCTACTGGTCAGACTGGATATCGTAAGTAGCCAAAAGCTTGAAACCCAACCGGGTTGCAAAAATGAACCTTACAGGAAAAAAATTGAACGTGTGGATAAATTCACTCTCGCCCGCCTGCCATCTTTGAATATTCCTGCTGGGGGCTCGGGCAATAAGCTGTTTGGATTGGTGGCGGTACCAAATCGGTGCCCAAACTTGACGAATCTTTGCCAACACTCGCGATGTCCGGATGAGCACATTTGCCTGCCGGATGGCAAAGGCAGCAAAAGCTGTCTGTGCAGCAGAAGAACCGATGTGCAAGAAGATCCCTCCTGTACCATTTAGCGCGTTTTACGCTTAATTTGCTTAGGACTACTGTTGACTTAGTTTGTAGCCCAAATTGCGCGCCGGTAGGGTGGCATGAGTTAAAAAACATTTAATCAACAAATATATTTATGTTTATTATTTACAACGTTTAATGCTAGTAATACTTCAAATTAAAATTCTAGTAATAAAAATCTAGTTAAAAAATCCAGTCTTACTGCGTACATGGCAAGCTTTCGCATGGTGAAAAATACAATTATTAAATCACCAATATGTGAGAACAACAAGGCAAAAGCTAGTAGAGCGCGGGAGGGAGCGAGATGAGGCAAAATCAGTCGCTTAGCGTCTCTCTGTTACTCACGCAAACTGTGAGCTTCTGCCTTGTTCCACGCACACATTCACTTTTCACATAAATGCTTGAAGTTACTGTTTATTGCTCACTTCCCTGATGAACACAGGCGAGCGTTTCTGAACACTGCTCTGGTCAGCTTCAGGCGCTTTGGTGGTTTTTTCGAAACGTTTCACCGCAAAGTCGCGCAATTTGCGAAGAGCTGGCCGGGAGTTTTGGATCAGGTTCTTAACTGCAGTTAGGGTTTTGATGGGGATCTGCAACAGCAGGTTAAACCGTGAAGGAACCAGGAAACTTCGATGCAACAAAAGAAAAACCCCATTTAACTGCTCTTCACAGTTTTCAACGCTTTAGGTGTTTCTTTGGTTGCTTTCGGGACATGATTAAACCAAAAACTAGTTGAGCTGAACAAAACCGATTTACCTACTGATGTTACGTACCTAAAATCATCCCGAAAGTGACTGATCAGCAAAAATAGCCATGCGGTGGTTTAATCGGCTGCCAATTTTGATGCCACCTGCCCCTTAACATACTGTCTATCTGTGCCAAAATGTGAGTACTTACATTGAAGAGCATGTCAATGAATTGCGAACGCTCGGGTGTGTCCTCCGCCTCCCTTTTCCACCTCAGAGCATCTTTCGGGTGCTCAGAAAGGCTTCCCAAAGGGCTCTGAGCAACAGGGGACGTAATCAATCAGTGAAGAGCTGGACGAACTTGACACTCACAAGCACCCCCCAGTAGCTATGAAAGGCTCAGAGTAACCAATCAAGATTATTTCTGATTTTGAGCAGAAAATTCAACGATTCTACAAGGTGTTTCTTCAAAAGAAGATGTTGATTGATTGGTAAAATCAATCAATCTTCTGATTTTTTCGCTGATGTTGGAAAAGGTTCAAAGGCTAGTTTCTTAACAACGAAAAACTAACTTAAAAGGGAAAACCAGCAGCAATAGTCCATGCAGATAATTTTTTATTATAATTCCTTTTATCAGTTGCAAAAAATCAAGCTTCAGCAGTTCAAAGTGTAAAAAACTGCAATTATTTCAGTCGATTTACCTCGATTAAAAGACTTTGAAGGCAATCGAGAACGATCCAAAGGGGGTGCCTGATGGTGCCACGATTTAAGCCGCGTTCTTTTCCAAGACACTTACTTGTTGATATTCGAACGCTCCGGCACTTTTAGGCGTTTCCATAAAGCCGGTGATCTGAAGCGCCTGGCCTGTAATCACAGTGACCAGAAGCAGCCAGACGGCTTTATCCAGAATATAGACAACCACCTGGCAATAATCAAGACACCATTCAACTTCCGGGTAAAGTTAGAGTGGGATTTTTTTTGCGTAAAATTTTTAAAAAATCAAAATCTCAAGTCAAAAGAACATCTATTTCAAAAATTACATAATTAACACTTTTTTGGTCACATAAATGTTAAGTAATTCATCTACTTGAAACCACCATGGGCGTTAGAAAGTAAAAGTTGTTGTTTTCAGCCAGGGTCGGCTTTTGGTTAAAAAAAAATGCGGAAATTTGCGCTTTTTTGCACTAAACTGGCCATTAAACGACCTTTAAACATGGGCAAAAGTCCCTTTAATCCAAACTAGTTGATCCTAATTAAGAAAACACAGAAAATTGCGTTCAAATTGCACTTACCTTGCTCATGTTCACCGGGTTGATTCGAAACAAATAAACTGCGGGGGAAATCAATCAATAATATTGACCAATTGCGCGTTTAGTACCGATTTGCGGAAGCAAGCAAATGCATCGGAGCAAACGAGTGAAATTTCCACTCGCAGCGCCGTTTCTATATTATAAGAGTACCACCAAGAATTTTTTTAAACGCTCGCCCAATGCTTTGATATATCCGGAACCGTTTAGGTGCAGCACAGTGCCGCAGTTTTATAGATTTAAAACGTAGTTCATTTCAAGTTGTCTATTCAAAATTGGGTAGCTGATGATTATTCACTCATTTAGCGGCCAAATAGATTCAAAAGGCCCAAAAAGTGTGGAGAAAACTAAAAAAATTGTGTAAATCTCGAACTAATTAAGGGCTATTTAATCCTCATTTAAAAAAATCAACAATTTTGCAATTCAAATCGGAAATTGATGACTATGTGGGTGGAACAAGGCCAAAGCTATAAAGCCTGCGTGAGTGAAAGAGAGGAATAGTGCGCGCCCTGTAATGTTTGCTCTCTGTCTTACCAGTGCAAGTTCTCTCTCTTGCGTGGTTGCTCCATATTTTCCCCCGAAAAATCGCCATATAAATGCAATTATTTACACACCCTCAAACCCAGAACAGTTCGATTAAATTTTCAAATCAAATACCCAAATAAAGTTGCAACTAACGAGCTTTTTCACTAAATTTTTGCATGAAAACAAGCGACAAACTTCTGCAGTATATTGCAAAAACCCCATAGGAAACGCCTATGGAACCTGCTCGGTACCACCGACGGTTACATGACCAGCTTTGGTCTTTCTTCATTTGTTAATGCTGTTTCGCGCTTTCACATTTCACCAAGATGAAATGGGTGCCTTTAAACGTGTTATTGACATTACGAGTGTAGGAAAAACAGCCACATTATGCAACCAATGAAATTTGAAAAAGAATGGGGTAGATCAGGCCTGGTCAGGGCCAGTATAAGGCAAATTGTTGAATGGATTTTTCGTTTTAAAACGGAAACCTTTGGGAATTAGGCAGCTGAAACTTGCAGGCGCAAAGTGATTGGAATAAAAATTGAAATTCGCACTCCAATAATTTAATGAATCCAGTCCTGCAATAAATGCCTACATAAAGTTTCTTCCGCTATTCAACCACAACCAGTAGGTTTATACATATAGAGAAAACTGATTTTGCCATCAGATATTGCGTGGTTCCAAGGAAATGATGACCACTTTTGCGCTTTAACTACCTCATTTGCAGCAAATTAATAAAACACACCCCATTTCTTCATCCCCTGGCCATTCCCGAAACATTCAAATTTCCCTCCTTTTGGCCTTGGCGCTGTCCCGAAAATCCCTAGGGATTCTCCAGTGTTTTATCGGCACAATTCATGACATGTTGATGGTCTTTTTCGTCATTTTAACTCTGTTCTACTGTTTGTGCAAGTATTTGATCGATTTTAAGGCCAGCAGGCGACATGGCCGGTACAAAGACAAATCGTTCCTGGTGTAGCTCGAGCCCCTTTCAACGCAAGTATATTTTCCCGAATTCTCACCCGAATAATGCCAATAAATGGCGCTGTTTGCAGACACTGCGATGGCCCCAAAAAGTTGAGACAGTTTTGGCAGCGTTCCTTCCCGGTAAGCGATTAATGGGCAACGACTGGGGAACAGCTAGTAGCTTATGGTTAAATAAATATACGCACACAAGGGCCCGGTTGCTTAAGTTGCACCTGAGATGGACCAGAACTTCTCGGGTTGATATAGAAAAACTTACCCTGTGCATGAAGTACACGCAAGCTTTTGGCGGCCACAGGGGCTGCATGGGGGTGAATTTCTACGCACAAAACCACCAGCACTAATAAAAGGGGCCCGTTGTGAGACTGGCTAAATTTAACCTGGCTTTTTCAAAAACTAGCCGTCAGTTTTTGGGAACTTTGACAATGTCGCTTGGGCCTGGATATTTAATAAATATTTTTGCTTTATCCCATTTCAGGATTTTATTCAAATTCATTTAATACTCATGCAATATAGCTAGAAACCAATGAATTTTATTTCGTGAATTTATGTTCATGAATTTATATTTATTTTCATAATTTTATGAATTTATTTAGTTAAACTGAGCCACTCCCAAAGTTTTATTCGTCTTATTTGTCATGTCACTTTAAACGTGGTTCAAAGAACCAAAACCAGAGGCCGCCCGTCCCGCACAGGCGTGGTTTCACCATTCGAGTTCTCCCCCCCTCAGAAATTTCTAGGTTAACTGCAAGCTAAGTTAAGCAGATTAGTAAGTGCATCGCTCTGTTTTCTTCACAGAGTGTGATCTGTGCTCAGAGTATAGTCAAGTTTAGTGTTAAACGAGTTGTGAAGTTGTGATTCTACAATGGCTACCTCTAAAACCACTAACACCTACAACAGGCAAAACTGGGAGGACGCTGTAAGTTCACTATCACCTCGCATCCCTTATGGAATCCTTATTCTCGTTTTGCTGTTTAGGACTTTCCCATTTTGTGCCAAACCTGCCTGGGCGACAACCCCTACATCCGCATGACTAAGGAGAAGTACGGCAAGGAATGCAAAATCTGCTCCAGGCCTTTCACAGTGTTCCGATGGTGTCCAGGTAAGATATCCGCAGACTTTTGCCCAAAAACCAGTCTAATTTCTCAAAATTAAGGTGCTAGAATGCGGTTCAAGAAAACGGAAGTATGCCAGACGTGCAGCAAGTTGAAAAACGTGTGCCAAACGTGTTTGTTGGATCTGGAATATGGGCTGCCCATCCAAGTGCGAGACGCCGCCCTTAAGCTTAGGGACGACCTGCCGAAAAGCGATGTCAACAAGGAGTTTTACATCCAGAACATGGAGAGAGATGTAAGTAACGACAAAATGGCAACTGCTTTGTTGGGGTTATTTCTTTCAATAATGGAGATGTTTTTTTTACAGTTGGCCAGATCAGACGCCAGTTCCATGAACGCCAAGCTGAATGAACCGAATGATTTGCTCATCCGGCTTGCCAGAACTGCGCCCTATTACAAGAGAAACCGACCCCATGTCTGCTCATTTTGGGTGAAAGGAGAGTGCCGCAGGGGTAAGTTTTCACCTCCAAGCTAGTCCTGTTTTGCTAACGTAAAATTAGTTTAGTGGACTTCGAAACTATTTTGCCATCAAATTTAAACTTGGTGAAACAAACAGGTTGAATTCCAATGGATTTGTATTGTCTTGCGGTACAGCCTTTGTCTACTTGTCGAGGTCTATCAACGCGGTCAAAAATTCTACCTGTTATGCAAAATTCTACCTGCTCTTCCCCTTTCACAACCATTGTTCTATGGCAATGCTACCTAACAAAGGTTATAAATAAAGCGCGGAATATATGCAGTTAAATTCAATTCATTCCAATGTATTCCTGGGTTTTTCAGTCAATTTTATTGTCACTAATTATGGTGTTATGCGATAAGCCCTGCGTTTCGTCCCGGGTCTACCTATTGGACTCGTCAGAAAGGCTTAGGTAGACGAAATGACCCGGAACACAACACCATAATTAGTGACACATAACACCATAATTAGTGACAATAAAATTGACTGAAAAACCCAGGAATACATTGGAATGAATTAAAGTACAGTCAGGAAAAAGAATATACAAAACGAAGTTAAATTCAATCAAAATATGCGCATATATATGCATAATTTTTATTCCAAATATGCAATTATATGCATTTATTTGGCCAAATATGTAATGGTATGCATTTATTTAACATGTGAAATTACTTTTAAAAACATACAAACATTGATTTGATGGAAAATATTTATTTCTTGAAAAAGTCAAGGAAAGCGAAGATATAAAATACATTAAAACAGAATTATAAAAACATTTTAATTTGAAATTGTATAGTAGGAATTTATAATTAAATACTTTTCAAAGTTTTCCAATAAAAATGATTGCCTCCTGTCAGTAAATATATGTTTATATACAGAAAAGGTTCTTTCAACATCTACCGATGTAATAATAGGACAGTATTGCAATTTGGGTAGCAAGCTATAAAGCCAAGGTGTAATTGCGCTGGATGATTTACCAACAAAAATACTGTTTACTGACTCTAAAGATTTGAAACCTTCATTCTTTTCTATAGTAGCATCTAATTTTTTTGTAACTTTAACACCTATATCTCCGGGAACCTTTTTACATTGAGCTGAAAATGCTTGAACAAAATTAATAGCTTCACTTAAACTTAAATTCCTACTTTCTAATAAAACTATTATATCTGGTATAAAACTAAAATTAATTTTAATAAAAACAAGTTGCTTGGCTACATCCGCATTTTTCACCATTAATTGACTTTGCACTACACACTGCGAGTTGTCCTCTATATCTAAAATTAATTCCTTAATAGCTTCGAAATGTTCTGCGTAGAATATCGCGGCTTTAATCCATGTTCCCCACCGGGTAATTACGGGTTCCGGAGGTAAACTTACGCCTGGCAATCGCTCCTTATATAGCTGCACTCTTAGAGGTGCCTTTAAAAATATTTTTTTTACATTTGAAATTAGTTTATTTACCAACGGATATTCAGTTCTGATCGTTTCTGCAACTCTGTTTATTCCATGTAGAAGACAAGTGACATGCACCATACTAGGATAAAATATTTTTAAGTTTTGGCCCACTTTTACCATATAAGGTGCTGCATCAGACAAAAACACCAAAAACTTTTCTGCTGGGATTGCATTTGGCAAGAAAAATTCTGATAACGATGATTGAATAAAACGGGTTACTGTCATATTGTTAGTTTTGTCTAACTCTTTTGAAGAAATTAAATAGGCTTTACTCGGATTATCTTCTTGTAAGGCTCCAATCATAAGATGTGCGATATATCGACCACAAGCATCCGTGCTTTCATCAACAGTAATATAAAAGGTATGATTGTCCAGAGCAACTCTAATTTCCTGTATTACCGTTTTATATACTATATTCACATTCTTCTTTCTTATGGTAGATTCGTCAGGGATGTTTTTGTTACAATATTTTGTAAAAATTCTTTGAATTGGGTATTTTGAAGCTTTTTTAAAGGAATATTCGCCGCGACTAAAGCTTTGCATAAGTCTTGATGAAACACCTCCGTTTCGCTTCTTGTTTTGTCTCCGACATTTTGAAATGTTGTTTTCACAGACTGCTGAACGGGACCAGATTTTATCTTTTGCAACTTGGCTTTATGCATAGATGTTTTCAAATGTTGATCCACTTGGAACTTCTTTTCACAGACAATCTGTGACAAAAAATCATTTAAGTTCTGGTGAGTGGTTCAAAGAAAAAATAATTGAAGTTACAAACTACATGTTAATCGATAAAGGATAAAAAGTTGAGATCTGAAAGTTTTGCTCGAACTTTTACAGCTGGTTTTAACTATCTCAAAATTTATGTTTTGAAAACTAAACCAGTAGCGATTATAAAATTATAGGTATAATACTTACGATTTTCCCACAAGCTTTGCAAAATACTTTATCTCCACTAAGCTCCAACTCACAAAAATTTTTAATCCACGAAAAAGTTTTCGGGGCTTTAGACATTTTGAAATCAAATAAATATTCTCAAAACACTGCTTTCACAATAAATTATATCGACAAACTGAACTAAACAGTCGACGGCGTCTTTGTTTTTCATAGACATCGGACACCGCGTCCGAATACAAAGATGCCGGTACTTAAAAGACGACGCGCTGGTTCTTTATTGACGCTTCAAAAACGTAATATTTGGCCGATTTGAGACGTTTTAGGGCTTTTCAACTCGAGACATTCCAGGGTAGTGAATAAATGATATGCAATAAAAGGCAGGTAAACTTATAAATTTAGTGCCTACTTTACACCCGCCTATGGAATTTCGATAATATTTCATTAAGATGAAAAGAAAAATCTTCAAACATGCACAAATATACAGATTTTTTAGATATATGCAATTTTTCATGAAATTGGATAAAATATGCAAAAAATGCATAGATATGCACTTTGCATATTTTCCGCCCTCTAGTTATAAACATGCCTGAAGACTAATAGCCACCCATTTTTGATTACAGGCGAAGAATGCCCCTACAGACATGAAAAGCCTACTGACCCAGATGACCCATTGGCTGACCAGAACATCAAAGATCGCTATTACGGTGTGAACGACCCCGTAGCCGATAAGCTGTTGAAAAGGGCTGCAGCAATGCCCACTTTGGAGCCGCCCGATGACAAAACCATCACCACCCTTTACCTGGGTAACTTGGGAGTGCTCACCGAAGGGGATATCCGGGATCATTTCTACCAGTATGGGGAAATTCGGTCCGTCAGCTTGGTGCCCAAACAGCAATGCGCCTTTGTACAGTTCACTACTCGATCTGCAGCTGAAACTGCAGCTGAGAAGACTTTCAACAAGCTGATTTTAGGCGGCCGAAGGCTCACGATTAAATGGGGAAGATCTCAAGGTAAGCTTTGGATGGGTGTGTAGTTTGTGCGATTCTATACAGTCGCATACCTTATTTGCCCGAACTGTTTTGTTAGTGTATTTGTTCTAATCACGTTTTTGATGTCCCGCAGGACGCACAGGATTGTCTCAACAACACGCCGAAGAAATGTACCCGGCCGTTCCAGGCCTACCAGGGGCATTACCCGAGTTAAACAACAACTTCTTCAACTTGGAACCCGGCCATATTCCGCTGCCCGCCATGCCGCCGCCGCCCTCCCTTATGGTGCCGCCCATGTTCGGCCCGCCTCCGCTGCCGCCCTTCTTGTTCAACCACGGCCCGCCCCAACTGCCCCCATTTGCGCCCTCGGTAGTCAACAGCGCAGTTTCCACAGCGACCGCCGCCCTGGGCGACCTCAGCGTACCGCCGCCGAAAACGACTGTACATTATCCGAGCCAGGACCCCGCCCGGATGGGTGCCACTCAAATAACTGGACAGAAGCAAGAATAATCTAGAGTATCTATGTTGTAGGTAGAATTAGTTAATTTGGTTGATTTATGGAAAAAAAAAACCAAGCTCACTTTCTTTGATTTGTAGACTTATAAATAACTTAAAATATTCTCAGTCAATCACAGATGGGTAGTTAATGGTTTATGGTAAAAGGTTGGCTTAGTTGAGCAAAGGCAATCACTACCTTTCTTAGTCAAGTGTAAAATCAAACGACGCTTTCTTCCTTCTGAGGCGTCAAACTTGCTTGGGTTCTTCTTATGATCCATCAGCATCGCTTTTGCTGAGACTCGAACAGCTGCCAGGCATCAGTTCTTCATCGAGTTTTTGCACCGACTTCAAAGTGGGAGTTCCCGGTTCCAGCTTCGAAATCGCCTCCTTGGACGGTGACTTGAACTTGCTCAGTTCCTGCAAAAAAACTCGCACTCAATTCCCGGAGTGTTGAGTAAAAAAACGAGGCTACACACTTTATAGTTGGGGCAGCAGTGGTGCAGCTTGCACTCTTCGTCTTGGCACGCAACTAGGCAGCTCGGGGGAAGTTTAGCGGAAGAAAGACTCTCCATGCTGGTGTTGGGATGGAAAAACTCTGGCTGAATCGTCACCTGAGTGACGCCGTTTTCCAGGAAAAACTCCCTGATTTCCTCCATGATGCTGCGGTAGACCTAGAAGTGGATTCATCAATTTTTTTTGTGTAGGTAAACTGTGTCCTTTTTGCACAAACCTTGGGGTTTTCAAAGATGATATGCACGGTGGAGATGACTTTGGAGGCAGTCAGCTGCCAGATGTGGAAATCATGCACGTTGATGATGTCTGGAAAGTGCTTCACCAGCTCCTTCTTCATCGCCTCGATGTCCGTGGTGTCTGGAATGGTCTGCAACAGAATCATGCAGCTTTCCTTAACTGGAAAGCGCTCAATAAATACCGGGATAAATAAAGGCGCCTTGGAACTTACTGTAAGGGTAGCTCAGGAACATGATGCAGGTGGCCGATAGGAGCGACATTGCCGGATCAATGTATTTGGCTAATTCCGGGTCCACAAACATCACCACTATGGAGCAGACGATGACCAGAGCGCAGCCTGGAACGATTTCGATTAAAGCCCAGAAAATTCGCCAATCGTCAAAGCTTACAGCAGATGTCTCGAGTGATTTCCCAAAGGCCTTGCCGTTTTTTGGGAGGCGTGGAAAGGGCCTGTCCTGTTCTGGATAGTTTCCTGCCGCCTTTGGTGGCAGAGTCGATTACCACCACTTTGCTAAGCACCACGTCCCCACTTTCAGTCACATAGAGGAAGCTGCCTTGATGGTACGTGTAGCCGCCAATCAGCAAATAGCAGAGCCCATTCAGCAGCAAACCCGCTACACCTGCAGAAGCAGAAGTTAAAGTTCTTCCAATTAAAGGAAACAGAGTTTTGCTTGGAACTTACCAACGCATAGAACTGATATTGGCTGATGCATGGCATCCTGATGATCAATGTGGACTAAGGTCTGCAAGGCCTCCACATAGATGGAGAAGCAGAATGAGGCAAGAAAAACGCAGCAAATCAGCATGGTGATAACGTCTATCCGAGTCCAGCCAAACGTGTTTCTCAGCCTCTTCTCCCGTTTGCTCTCAGCTTGATGGACTTCTTTGTTCTTTTCATCCTGGCATTCGGTTTTCAATGTGATCGCCTCCTTGGCTTCGGGTTCCGGATTTTGGCTCTCGTACTGCAACCAATCAAGTATGCATTCCATGCACCAGACGATTTCCACTGTTATGTAAAGCAGGAGAAAACAGTGGAAAATGTACAAGTTGTCCCAGATTGAGGGTGAGTTTCCCCGAATTTCAAGGTAAAATCGCATTAAAGATTATTTAATGTCAAGGTTGTGCCGAGCCCTTCGGGCACGACACTGGTGTTGACGAATTAAACACTTCAAATTTTGTAATTTTTTACGTTTTGTCATTAAGACAGTGTCGTGCCCGAAGGGCTCGGCACAACAATCGCATTAGAGAGTATTTAATATCAAACTTGTGCCGAGCCTTTCGGATACGACACTGGTTTTGACGCAAAAAACAATCTAAATTTAAAGATTTTCCTTACGATACGAAAAAACTACCTCTTCCAAACGAAAATTAACTGGGATTTAAAAATTCATCGTTAGAAGACACTTGATTCTAGAGATTCTGAAAGTTTCATAAAAATTACCCAAAATCCGAATTTTTTCCCTTCAAATTTGCACAACATCGAAAAAGTGGCGGCGCATTATTTTGCAACAATCGAAAATTAAATTCCTGAATTAGAAAACAGTGGAAAATGTACAAGTCCCAGATTGAGGGTAAGTTTCCCCGAATTTCAAGGTAAAATCGCATTAAAGATTATTTAATGTCAAGGCTGTGCCGAGCCCTTCGGGCACGACACTGGTGTTGACGAATTAAACACTTCAAATTTTGTAATTTTTTACGTTTTGTCATTAAGACAGTGTCGTGCCCGAAGGGCTCGGCACAACAATCGCATTAGAGAGTATTTAATATCAAACTTGTGCCGAGCCTTTCGGATACGACACTGGTTTTGACGCAAAAAACAATCTAAATTTAAAGATTTTCCTTACGATACGAAAAAACTACCTCTTCCAAACGAAAATTAACTGGGATTTAAAAATTCATCGTTAGAAGACACTTGATTCTAGAGATTCTGAAAGTTTCATAAAAATTACCCAAAATCCGAATTTTTTCCCTTCAAATTTGCACAACATCGAAAAAGTGGCGGCGCATTATTTTGCAACAATCGAAAATTAAATTCCTGAATTAGAAAACATTGAAAAATGTACAGGGTGTCCTAAGCTGAAGGCTGAAAATTAAATAAAGAAGTTGTCGACAAAAAAACCAAAAAGTGGATTTAAAACTATTTTGTTAAACATTTAGGGATATTTTATATAAGCATTTTAGTGTTTTTTTTGATTTTTTGGAGCCAAATAAATCAAATTTTCACTTGCGGCTGTAAATCGGCGCCATTAATGAGCTTGAAGAGAACGCGCTTTTTCGCTCATTTCTCGAAGGTTTTGAGCACAAAAAATCCAAACGAAACTGTGTTTATTGGTCAATTATTTCAGTATTTCAAGAGAAAACTTGCGTTTTAAAGCGTTTGATGTCAATCCTTGTTTGTGACTAATTCGGGAAACGTTTTGTTTTTCAAGAAATCATCATCAATATCAGTTTATTTTGTAATTTTAACTGAATTATTCCTTTTTACGTAACAATCTATTCACGATTTGTGCATTTTAAGGCAATAAATAATCGAAAACACCGCTAATTTTTAAAACTTCTTTATAAACGCGCGACTTAAAAAAATCCATTCCAAACGTGCAACAAATCGACACCCAGGATATTTTTGGACAGATTGTAAATCTAAAATCGCAATTTTTTTAAAAACCTTTAAACCTAAGCCGTCAATTAACAGAAATATTATCGCACTCAGTCAATAAAGTTGGCTTTAAACAATGCCAAACGATAACAGCCACATTATCGACTGTTTGCCTAATAAAAGTGGCTGAGATGATCAACATGCGCGCCTAATTAATTCAATCAATGTCCCAAAAACCTAATTTTCACTTTACACATTGGATAACAACAATCGTTTACGTAAATCCTTATACAACTAGTGAGGAAAGAAGAGTGTCGTATGCATCTGGAAATCTACATGTTTACATGCTGGCTTACTCAAAAACTCGACTCTACTGCTTGTCTAGAGGAAGAAATAAGGAGTTCATGAGGCAAAGAGTGCGCAAGGTTTGGTAAAAAGGCTTTCAAAGGTTAAAACCAGTCCAGCCTTGGACGTGGTAAGGTCGACTTACCTTGATCGTGGTAATACAGCCGGCCAAAGCCAAAATGTTGCAAAGCATGTGGTAAGAGTCCATCAGCAGGGTCAGCGCATGGGTGAGGTGACTGACAACCAGTTCGATCGCAAAGAACAACACGGTCAATGTCAGCACAACATAGAGTTGAACTGGCTGCAATTTCCTGAAGAATTCCTTCACCGTCATTTTTTTCTCCAGCTGGAAACTGCTGAAAAGACCGGGACTATAATATGTGAAGAAAAGTGCACTGTTTTTGCTGTAGAAAGCCAACTGGGCCAGATAAGAAGGGTTAACAGCCTGATAATGAGGCAGCAAACCCGATAAAGCTGCAGTTGTTGTTTTCGCTTTAGAACTCAAATTTTTTTCAATAAATGTTCCATTTATTAGCCCACATCTACCTTGAAGTCAGGCGTCTTATTGCGGTGAAAGTTGGTGAAAAGCCATATTATTCATATTAGCAATAATGATGAAAAGAAGCGGGCTGTTTCCAGCAGAAGAATCTGAATTCAAAGCTCGGACAGGAAGCTTTCTGTTCTGTCTGAAGCTTTTTAAGCAGCAATCATCGTATTATCGTCGGCATATTTGTCGAGCCAAACCGACAAAATTGCAATTCGTTGTGGCTATTAAGCGATTGTTGTCGCTGGACTAGAGGAAATTGACCGGAAACTTTTCATTTAGTTAATCGGGGCTTTGGTTATTGCTGTTTTTTATTGCAGCCGGCTGGGATTTGCTTAAAACTACCGCTTTCCAGCTTCTGAGCTGGGAAAATCACCTTGACGCTATTTTTCGCATTTGCAAGGTTTTCCTACATGGAATCCCCAAAATTTTCCCAGTTCAAAAACCTTGCAAATAAATATAGATCGGGATTTATGCGTTTGGCAGTCGCCGTTTACTGTTATCCACTATGCGCCCTATCAAAAAAATCACTTTGAGTTTGAATTGAATAGAAAATGTCTCACTAGTCTGGAAATTTTCATAGAGTGTTTTCCTGAGTTTCCTAGAGTGCAAACCTGCTGATTAATATGGCAAAAATTGAATTTATAATTCTTCCTTTGATCTGAAGCTCGAACAAATCAGCCGCTAGTGCGACGCAAATTTACAAAAAGATGTCTGAATGCATACTGTGGTGCTGATTTGTTGGCGACAGATGGTCAATTTTACGCGTAGTAGACCCAAATTATTTTTAAATTCGCGGAAAACGAGGAAGTTATCGAAAAATCTCAATAAAATAACTTTAGAAACCCGAAAACATCCTCAAAACAAGCTTCCATAACAAGCTTACATGATACCTTTTATCAGGATCAGTCGGTAAAGCTTTAATAAAAATGACTTTCAAAAGTCCCTAAAAAGTCCTGAACGCCTCTATCTTTAACAATTATTTTAAGAACATTTTCACAAACACAATTACCAATTGAGTTTTCAAAACCCACAATTTATTGACTATAAACCCGGAAAATTTTCCCAGTTCTCAAAAAAAACCTCGAAAGTCTTCAGAGTTATGCAAAAAAGCTTAAAACAAACAGTTTTCTAAAGGAGTTCTTGCTCAAATTTTAGTAAATTCCTCAAAATTTAGGACTGTAAACTGCAGAAAGATTTCTCAAAATTGATTCTAAACTCAAAAATGCTCTAAACCTTCTTCAAATAACTTCAGATTGGTTTTATCGATGTTCAAATGTAGCTAATTCAGCACCGAAGTTACGAAGTTTCTTCCTGCATCCTTAACTCAAAAATGGTCTAAATCAACCACCAAAAAGTCCTCAAAATTGTTCAGACGCGTTTTGTCGCCATCAACAACAACTTCAACTTATTCAAAATACCTCAAAAGCACCTCAAAACATGTTCATAACGTTGGAAAACCAACAGAGAATTTACTCAAAAACAGAAGCAACAACAACATTGTTCTTCAACTTTTTATAAATATCCCGAAACAAGGCCAATATAAACTCCCGATTCATTCAAGAGTCTCGAAAAAACCCTCAATATTTTGAAAACTGTATGGTATTTTCATTGAAATCACTCTCAAATGTGATTTTTGCTCACTTTGCAAACGCAGCTGAAGAAATGGGAGTTTTCGACCAAGTGCACGATCTTCTTTCAAAATTCATAACTTTCAGCACAGAGCAGTCAGCTACCTGAAACTTGTGGACACTAAAGGAGACACCTGACGCTCTAACTTCTGATATTTTGGCCCAAATCACGACTAAATCGCATTTTTGGGCGATCTGTAAACGTAGCTGAAAAAACGGGAGTTTTCGTCCAAGGGCACGCTTTTATTTAAAAATTTGCAACTTCATATTCAGAGCGGCTGGCAATTTGATACTCAGACACCCTATAGCTGACACTCGGCCCTAAACATCCTGAAAGTTTTATTTGAATCGCAGTAAAATGTGATTTTTGCGCGTCCTGTAAGAGCAGCTAAAGAAATTGAAGTTTTCGCTCATTTTTAAAAATTCGTAACTTTCGATACAGGGAAGTCAGCTACTCGAACCCAGCTGATACTATAGAAGAAACGTGGTTCTGAAGACTCTCGGCATTTTCATTCAAGTCACTCTAAAATATGACTATCGCCGACTTTGCAAACGCAGTTGAAGAAATGGAAGTTTTCGCCCAAGAGCACGCTCGTCTTTAAAAATTCATAACTTTCAGTACATAGCAGTCAGCTACCTGAAACTTGTGGACACTAAAGGAGACACCTGACGCTGTAACTTCTGATATTTTGGCCCAAATCACGCTAAAATCGGATTTTTTCGCGATCTGTAAACACAGCTGAAAAAATGGGAGTTTTCTTCCAAGTGCACGCTTTCATTTAAAATTTTTCAACTTCATATTCAGGGCAGCTACCAATTTGATGCTCTGACACCCCATAGCTGACACTCGGCCCTAAACATCCTGAAAGTTTCTTTTGAATCGCAGTAAAATGTGATTTTTGCGCGCCCTGCAAGAGCAGCTAAAGAAATTGAAGTTTTCGCTCATTTTTAAAAATTAGTAACTTTCGATACAGAGAAGTCAGCTAGTCGAACCCAGCTGATACTATAGAAGAAACTTGGTTCTGAAGACTCTCGGCATTTTCATTCAAGTCACTCTAAAATATGACTATCGCCGACTTTGCAAACGCAGTTGAAGAAATGGGAGTTTTCGCTCAAGAGCACGCTCGTCTTTAAAAATTCATAACTTTCAGTTCAGAGCAGTCAGCTACCTGAAACTTGTGGACACTAAAGGAGACACCTGGCGCTGTAACTTCTGATATTTTGGTCCAAATCACGCTAAAATCGGATTTTTCCGCGATCTGTAAACACAGCTGAAAAAACGGGAGTTTTCGTCCAAGGGCACGCTTTTATTTAAAAATTTGCAACTTCATATTCAGAGCGGCTGGCAATTTGATACTCGGACACCCTATAGCTGACACTCGGCCCTAAAGATCCTGAAAGTTTTATTTGAATCGCAGTAAAATGTGATTTTTGCGCGTCCTGCAAGAGCAGCTAAAGAAATTGAAGTTTTCGCTCATTTTTAAAAATTCGTAACTTTCGATACAGGGAAGTCAGCTACTCGAACCCAGCTGATACTATAGAAGAAACGTGGTTCTGCAGATTCTGGCATTCAATTCACTTTTCAATTCACTTCTTCATTCAAATCACTCTAAAATGTGCCTATTATCCGCTTTGAAAACGCAGCTGAAAAAATTGGAGTTTTTCTCCAAGGGCACGCTTTTATTTAAAGATTTGCAACTTCATACTCAGAGCAGCTGGCAATTTGATACTCGGACACCCTATAGCTGACACTCGGCCCTAAACATCCTGAAAGTTTCATTTGAATCGCCATAAAATTTTATTTTTGTCCTCCCTGCAAACACAGCTAAAACAATGGGAATTTATGCCCAAGTGAACGTTTTTATTTAAAAATTCTTAACTTGCCATTCAGAGCCGCTGGCTATTTGCAACTTGGACACCCTACAGTTGGTACTTGGCCCTGAAGCTGCTGAAAGTTTCATTTGGATCGCGGAAAATTTCGATTTTTGCACGCTCTGTAAGCGCAACTGAAGAAATTAAAGTTTTCGCTCAACTGCACGGTCATCTTTAAAAAATTGTAACTTTCCATGCAAAGCAGATAGCTTCTCGAGCCTTGCAGATGTTAGAGACAAAACTTGACTCTGAAAACCATAATAGGTTTCATTCAACTAACTCGAAAATATAATGTATGCTCGCTTTGCAAACGCAGTTGAAGAAATGGAAGTTTTTGTTCACCTGCACGCTCATCTATAACAATTCGTAACTTTCGACACAGCAACTGCAGATACTCGAACCTTGCTAATACTACCGAAGAAACGTGACTTTAAAAACCCTGATATTTCCATTCAAATAACTATAAAATATAATTTTTGCCCGCTTTGCAAATGCAGCTGAAGAAATGAGAGTTTTCGCCCAACTTCACATGGATCTCCTTAAAAGGCTTTTGGTAGTTGAAAATTTAATACAACTTAACTTGTTTTAGCACTCCCAAAAATCGCCAATTCTAAACTAATTTACTCAAAATTTCCTTTTTGCCCCACAATCAACGGATAATTTACTCAACACAACAACAGGAAACGTTTTTGAAACTGCCCTCAAAAAACGTTTACGTATTACCTCAAAAAGAACTTTAATGTTTTAAAATATTGATTGTCAACTCAACAATAGCTGACTCAAATCGGCTTGCTGCTATAACAATAAAGTAATTGACTGAAAAAACTCAAAAAATGCCTAATAAAAGCTTCCAACGATGGTAAAAGCTCAAAACTCCTCTTAGAGCTTTGCACGACGTAAATCTTCAAAAGCGGCCTCAAAAAGCCTTGAAGGCTACCTCAAAAATTCGTTTAATGTGCTGAAATGTAAAAAGTCGTCATTTCGACAAAAGGTCCTGTTGGTTCCACACTAAACACTCAAAACTTCCTTTGAAGCCTTAATAAGGGCAAAACATGTCTTGAGAAAACCCAAATTTGTTCAATTAGCTCAAATCTAAACAAAAATTTCCTCAAATCTCTTGTAACCACCACAATTCGCAACTAATTTACTCAATAAAATTTTAAAATGCTCCCAAATAACATGCAATTCGTTGACAAAAACTCGAACCTTCAAAATGCATAAAACTTTAAAACTGTACTCAAAAGGCTTTAAATATATCTCAAAAAGTCGTTTAATATGTTAAAAATAAAGAGGAATCAAACCTGGAAAAGCATTAAGTTTAAAACTGGCTCAAGTGTTGCCTCAAACATTTTGCGCTTGTTGCAAAAACTGAAAAATTTTCATTAAGCTTTGGGTAGATAAAACTCGAAAATTCCAAAACGCACTGAACAAGCCTTGGACTTTGAAATTTTCCTCAAAACCAACACTTACAAAAATGCCCTGAAATTGAAAGAAAGCTCCTCAAAATGGGTAAAAGTTATAAGCGAATCAAGGACTAAAAAAAGCCCTACAATTCTTTGAAACCCTGACCATAAAACATTGAACGAATCATACCAAATAAAATCACTACACTGTGAAACACTAGTTGAAAGTGAACTGAACTTGAAGAACATGAAAGCATTGATAAGTTTGTTGGTTTAGTAATTAAACGATCTAATTAGTCCCTTTGTTACCAAAAGATAACCAAACGTTTCTTGTTGGTGCAGTGTGGAAAAGATGGAAAATCACCTAAAATCTGTTATTTTCTTCGAAAAAAAAATGACATAACTGCGCAAATTTTCGGTGTTGAATTAAGCAGGCGACCGCAATTTTCATAATTAATAGACGACGATTCAGGCAATGGCATAATCAACGCTAATCGTTTATTTAAAACTCGAATTTTACGCATTTTGTCTCGATTTGGACTTCCTGAATTGCCAATTGATTAATGGTGATAATTAACAAATCTTGCATAATTATCCATGCTGGTTTTTTGGCACATTTCACTAGTTGTAGGAAATGGGAACTTTCTGCAAAGTTACCAGCACTTTGAGTAAGTTTTTCGGGCCTTAGACTGTCGTAGAAAAGAATCGATTCCTGACGTTTCGCAAGCGCGAATGGCTTGCATCTTCAGAGATATGTTGCACCCGAAAACTCACCAGTTTCTGGACTTTGAGTTGTTTTTTTTTGGACTAATTTGCTTTATAATTCATGCATAATTATTAAGTTCTACGAATAACAAATTTCCGTAGCTTCACATACGTGGTGTCATCGAGATCTTTGTTTTTCTGGTCTTCAGCTAAACAACAACAACAACCACAACGTAAAGTTTAGAAGTAGTCATTTAAATTAGATTTAATCGGTTGAAAACGACTCGCCAGGTTAGTACTTTGAACTAAGCTGGGGAAAAGTGCATCGACACCCAAACAACAGCGGAGTGGTCTTTTGTAAATTTGCATTTGACTCAAGAGCGAAAAATGCAGTTTAGAACGCAAACAACAGGCAAGCTTTTTGGCAAAATCAGGTACAATCAATCGTCTAGCGGATGTAAAAGTACGATTGTTTTGCAAGAATTTTGCTTATCGTGATGCCATAATTTGCACATGCAATCGTAAAATTTACCGGCTAAATCAATTTATGGGGTTTTCGATATTAAAGCATTTTGGCAATCATTTAACAGAGTTTTATTGCGCTTAATCCATAAAGCTCAGTGTAAAACTCGTGATGTTTCTGCTTTTAGGAGGATTTAAAGATGCTCATTAATTTAACAGGGTGAGAATGTCATATGTTCAAAACCTGCTCTTAAATTCACGTTCGAATCGAAAATTTACGGGAAAACTTCTTGCATATTCAACGCCCGGACTTTTTGAGAAAATTTCCAAATAAATGTACGTTTACAGGCGAAAAAGTGTCTTTTTGCCAGTAAAAAAAGTCTGTTTACCAAGCACATTTGCTGCTGGCTTGGATAAACTTTCAAGTTTTGGAGTTTGTGTGCCAGCACTCAGAGTATCAATAAAATAATATTGACGGAAAAGCATATCTCCATATCGGAATAATAAAGGTTCGATCCATTCCAGACAATTAGTACATAATGGGCCATTAGGCAATCAATCGTTTCCTACTGATTGAAACCCCGGTGATAATAATGCGGATCCTCTGGTGAATAATAATAGGGAAAATCGCACACCGAAAGCAGTAGTTCAACCTCTCAATACATCATGTTTGTCCATGATAAACTACCAACTGTGACCGGCTATTTAAATGTGGCAATTTCGCTTAAAGGTTAATCAAAGGAATCGAGCGCAAATTTATAATTAATCAGATGCTTAATAGGTTGTGACCTAAAGAAAAGGTGACGACTTTGATTGGAGCAATCGAATTTTTCATGATTGGACATGATTGACTTCAACTTGGGCTTTTTTCAAATTGAAGACACTTTTTGGCTCAGTTCTTTGCGACATTGTTCAAGGCTTGAGGATGGCCTTAAATCGCAGTTCAAAACACCATTACTTCATTTATCAAATGGAAAAATCTTCTCTTTATCCAATTGCTACAAATCTTACGCCTTTTTGTCACATTTTTTTAAACTCTTATCTTCTTCTTCTATTACTTTTAAACCTCAATCTCTAGAGCTTCCAGAGATATTAATTTTTAAAGATGGACGTGCAAAGCCTGAAAGCTTGATTTGCGCCTACCAATTTTGGAAGCTTTGCCAAAATCATCGAACTGACAATTATCTTTAATTCAAACTGTTGGAATTTAGAGACGGTATTTTTCCCTATTCATTACAGATATTTGCATTTATCTGCCAACAAAAGCCACAGAAACAGGATTTTTTAATGTAAACTTTTCAGTATTAATTTTGCAAGTGCTCCATTAGAAGCACGCTTGATTTAGATTAAGCATGAAGAGCTGTGGATTCTCTATCCAAAAAAATGAATTTTAAATCTCCATCTCTTTTGGTTCCATATATATACATTTTTAAAGACAAGAGTGCACATCTCTACTCTCCAGCTTGCCGCAGCTTTGGACGCTAAGCCAGAAGCACTTGACCAAGGGTGACTTCTAGTTCTTTTAATTCCAATTGAAGAACATTTCTTCATCTAAAGAAGGCAAACAATTACATATCTCTAACTGGACAAGCTCCCAAGAAAATAATTTTTAAAGAAACCCTGTTCATCTGTTTCAATTTTGCGCCACTTGCTGTTTGAGTCTTGAATTAAAATCCTTGATGATGGATGTTTGTGTCGAAACTTTGTCAGCAATTAGAGAAACTCATTGGCCATTAGAGCCTCAAATCGATTTTGTCTGTACTACAGCATTTGGGGTCATTTGCCCACTTTTAATGCAGAGCTTGAACCACTGAGAAAACCCTTAAAAAGGCCTGATAGCTAAGCAATAAAAACCTCATTTTGTAGGCAAAATAAATAAAAAATCGAACCCAAAGTTCCAAATCGACAGATTCACATTTTCACAAGTATTTAATGAATCTAAATATTGTATTTAAAAAATTCAATACGTACCTATCAATAATATCTTTGACACGATACGACTCAGTACTTTTAAGGCATTCTTTCTGGTGACAATAAGCTGAGTTTTCCCTCAAAAAAATCCAGAAAAGCACCAAATTTCCGCCAATTTTAGAACTTCGTCAAGCACATGTCGATCGTACCGAAGTGCACAGGTTCGCGAGCACCACCTTCCAACAACGTTTGATTACTGAATTACTGTTGTTTGCCAGCGATTCACAAGGTTTCGTCTGTCCGCTCCTCTCTCAAATGCTTAAATATCAACGCAAAAATCCTGCTAATCTGACTTGGAACTGATTAATCAGTGATAAGAATGAATTTCATAACTGTTTAAAAAGCATTTACAATTGTTAACTACAGGTCCCAAACTGTAAGTCTATCGACTGCCACTGATCCATTCTGAGCAGTGATCAGAACCGTTCTGAGCTGATCGTCTGGGTAGATCCTGCTGCTCATCACCGCTTGGCCATCGTTCACGAACACTTCCATTGAAGAGCCATCGATGAATATATCCAAAAACAAATTCCCAGTTAGGTTTACAGCTACACTCCTGCTGCTTCTCTCTATATTGTATGCAGGATAGTGGCGTTCCAGGAAAATCCTGCTGCAGTTGCGGTCTACATACACCTGAGCGCCTCCGTCGCTTTCAAAACTCTCCCTGGTCAGCTGCACTGCGAATGAATTGCTGCTGGAGTTGAGCAGGTTGAAGTCCAAAGCAACTTCACTATGGGAGATGTTTTGGAGTATCTCAAGTCCTCCTCCAGGGGCTATGTGGAGAGTTTGAGGAAACCTCCAGGCGCTCAGTGCGTAGGTTTTGAATTTCCCGCAAGGGCCGCACCTCCAAGTCTCCCTGATCGGAGAGCGTGAGCTCTCGGGGCAGGGACAGCATCCTGCCCAGCCTGAGGAGTTTTCAGGGAATTGCGACTCCCACATTCCCATCCAGCCTATTTCCAGTCTCCTCCCATCGGGCGCCTGAAACGTCTGGGAGGCGTAGAAGTCGTGCCCATGATCCAACTCCCTGAAGCCTCTTTCCACAGTAAAATTTCCTCCTGGGGCCCAACCCCCTACGAAATACCCAGCCTGGAACAGGTTCTGGAAGTCCTCGCCTTCGCTCTGAATGCCCTGGGGATTTACCACTAAAACCTGCTTCCCCCCAAGGAGAAAAAGTCTGGACATTCCCACATGTACCCCAAGGACGAGTCTGCTTGGGCCAAGGCCCCTCGTGGGGTCCAGTTGAAAAAATCTGGGGAACTGTAGAGCAAAACTTGACCTCGTTTATCGTCGGTTTGGGCCCCAATAACCACGTACCAAGACCCCTCCTGCCACCAGGCTTTGGGGTCTCGAAAGTTAGTCTCATTGCCCCCAATGACTACCCCCAACTTTTCAAAAATTACCCCGTCCTGGCTGGTTGCAACCATTTGCACCTGCCGAGTGCCATTCTCGCTAACCCCCGTATAAATCAGGGTGAGGGTCTCATTCAGTAGAACTGCTGACCCTGAGAAGACCCCATCGATGTCCTCGGGTAGGGAAGGGGAAAGGGCGATGGGCAGGTGCTCCCAAGTGAGCAAGTCGGGGCTTCTAGCATGACCCCAGTGCATTAAACCCCATTGGGGCGCCGCTGGATTGTATTGCCAAAACACGTGGTAGAAGCCTTGGAAGTAGATGAGGCCGTTGGGGTCATTGAGCCAGCCACTGTTGGGGTGCGATGTGATAATTGGGGTACCAGCCAGTTTCAGGCGAGGCGATGGTTGATGATATGAAGACGGCGCACAGCACTGGAAGTAGCATGGTTCTGAAAAAAAAGACACCCGTTGAAGATGGATGGGCTTTTAAGGGCCGAAACGGTCAGGGTGGAAACCACAAAGTTTCGTTCTCTGTCTGAGATGTTTTAAGCCTATACTAGAATGGACTTCGATTCCAATGGGAGAATGCACTTATGGATTTTTGCAGATGCCCGTTTAAAAAATTGTAATTTTCACATCAAACCTGGTAAAGTGTTAAAATTTTGACCCAGAAGAAAAAAACACCTGGAGCGATAAATAAATAGGCAAAGTTTTCCTCAAATCCATGCAAAGACTGATTTTTTAGAGGCCTTCGAACCTGACTCCAAATGGTTGCAATCATAAACCAGAGCAGCGGCTTAAAAAATCTAGGTTTTAAACTAAAGCAAGTGTCAACACTTGAGGTTTTAACGCCCTAAAGACAATAGTCAAAGGAAGAATCTGGGGAAACTTCACTCAAATCCAGCTAGTTTCTGATTTTTAAGAGCTGCTCGAAAATTTCTCTAAAATGAAGCGATTTCAGACGCTTGTAGTCGCCTGTTTGAAAAATTCCTTTTACTAAACCACAACAGCTAGCCATCTAGAATTTCAGCGCAGCAACAACAACACCCTAGGGAGTATTCAGGAGAAGTTTCGTGAGAATCTACGCAGTCCAAAATTTTTGCGCGCTCCTCAAACATGAATTTGAAATTAAAAAATTTCAGATACTGGCAATAGGTGGTTAAAAAATTTTGGCTTTCAACCAGACATAGGCAATAAACTTAAAGGAAACAAAACTTCCAAATGAACGCTCGTGAGAAGTTTCACTGAAGTTAAGCGAGTTTCTGAGTTTTACTAGCCTCTAGAAGATGACTCTGAAAAGAAGGAATTGCAGGTAGTTGCATACGCTTGTTTAAAAAAATCTCATTTGTAAACGACAACAGGTAGCAATCTAAACTTTTCACAAAGTAAACGCAACTACATTCAGAACAATCTGGAGAAGTTTCACTCGAATCCAACAAGTTTCTGATTTTGTCGCGCCTCTGGGAAGATGACTTTGAACAAAGAACATTTCAGACACTTGCACCAGTTTGTTTGAAAAAATCTCATACTCAAACCGAACCAGCGGAAAACCTAAAAGTCTAACACTGTAGAAACAATGCTACAGGCCAAAAGATGGAGAAGTTTCACTCGAGTCCAGCTAATTTCCGATTTTTGCGAGCCTCGGGAATATGACTCTGAAAATAAGCGATAACAGACATTTTATTGTAAATGTCTGTTGGAAAAATTCAACAGAAAAAAAAAGAAAGCTGCGTGGTGGAATTTTGCCCTTATAGAAGCAACATATTAGGGAAACCTCAGACAAAGTTTCACTCGATTTTAGTGCGATTCTCATTTTTAAGAGGCTCGCGAATGCGACGCAGAAAATAAGCGATTTCGGACACTAGCAGTAGCCAATCGAAAAATAATTTCATTTTGAAACCAAGGCTGCTAATGAACTGAAATTGCAATCAAGCCGGAAGAGCATTTCAGCTGATGCTCAGACAGGGATTTTGTGAAATTTAGGCGGATTTTTATTTCTCTAGAACTACTCAAACATGACCCTAAGAGGAATCAGTCACAAACATATACATGGTCTGATTGAAAAAATCTCACTTTCAAACCAAAAAGGCTGCTACCCAAAATTTTTCCACTTGAAAGCAAACACATAAAGAAAAGCTGTGACAAAGTTTCATCGAAATCCAGGGCGAGTTTGATTTTTCAGAGACTTTCGAACGTGACGCAGAAAATTTCGATATTGGACCTTGCATTAGCTAATTGAAAAAAATGTTCACATTGAAACCAAAGCAGCTAATCAACTGGAATTTTTACCAAGTCAAAAAAAAAACTTGAGCTAATGGTCAGACGGAGTTTTTTTCAGATTTAGTCCGATTTTGATTTTTCTATGGCTTCTGAAACATGATCCTAAGCTGAAGCGCTCAGAAACTCTTACAGAGTCATATTCAAAAAAGTCTCACTTTCAAACCCAATTAACCTGCCTGGTGGAATTTGGTCACTATAGAAGCAATATATTAGGGAAACCTCAGACAAAGTTTCACTCGATTTTAGTGCGCTTCTGATTTTTAAGAGGCTCGCGAATGCGACGCAGAAAATAAGCGATTTCGGACACCAGCAGTAGCCAATCGAAAAATAATTTCATTTGAAACCAAGGCTGCTAATGAACTGAAATTGCAATCAAGCCGGAAGAGCATTTCAGCTGATGCTCAGACAGGGATTTTGTGAAATTTAGGCGGATTTTTATTTCTCTAGAACTGCTCAAACATGATCCTAAGAGGAATCAGTCACAAACATATACATGGTCTGATTGAAAGAATCTCACTTTCAAACCAAAGAAGGCTGCTATCCAAAATTTTTCCACTTTAAAATAAACATATAAAGAAAAGCTGTGACAAAGTTTCATCGAAATCCAGGGCGAGTTTGATTTTTCAGAGGCGTTCGAACGTGGCGCAGAAAATTTCGATATTGGACCTTGCATTAGCTAATTGCAAAAATGTTCACGTTGAAGCCAAATCAGCTAATGAACTGGAATTTTCACCAAGTCAAAAAAAAAACTTGAGCTAATGGTCAGACGGAGTTTTTTCAGATTTAGTCCGATTTTGATTTTCTATGGCTTCTCAAACATGATCCTAAGCTGAAGCACTCAGAAACTCTTACAGGGTCCTATTCAAAAAAGTCTCACTTTCAAACCCAATTAACCTGCCTAGGGGAATTTGTCACTATAGAAGCAATATATTAGGGAAACTTCAGACAAAGTTTCACTCGATTTTAGTGCGATTCTGATTTTTAAGAGGCTCGCGAATGCGACGCAGAAATAAGCGATTTCGGACACTAGCAGTAGCCAATCGAAAAATAATTTCATTTTGAAGCCAAGGCTGCTAATGAACTGAAATTGCAATCAAGCCGGAAGAGCATTTCAGCTGATGCTCAGAGCAGGGATTTTGTGAAATTTAGGCGGATTTTTATTTCTCTAGAACTACTCAAACATGACCCTAAGAGGAATCAGTCGCAAACATATACTTGGTCTGATTGAAAGAATCTCACTTTCAAACCAAAGAAGGCTGCTACCCAAAATTTTTCCACTTTAAAACAAACACATAAAGAAAAGCTGAGACAAAGTTTCATCGAAATCCAGGACAAGTTTGATTTTTCAGAGACTTTCGAACGTGGCGCAGAAAATTTCGATATTGGACCTTGCATTAGCTAATTGAAAAAAATGTTCACGTTGAAACCAAAGCAGCTAATGAATTGGAATTTTTACCAAGTCAAAAAAACACTTGAATTAATGGTCAGACGGAGTTTTTTCTGATTTAATCCGATTTTGATTTTTCTATTGCTTCTCAAACATGATCCTAAGCTGAAGCACTCAGAAACTCTTACAGGGTCCTATTCAAAAAAGTCTCACTTTCAAAGCCAATTAACCTGCCTGGTGTAATTTTGTCACTATAGAAGCAATATATTAGGGAAATCTCAGACAAAGTTTCACTCGATTTTAGTGCGATTCTGATTTTTAAGAGGCTCGCGAATGCGACGCAGAATATAAGCGATTTCGGACACTAGCAGTAGCCAATCGAAAAATAATTTCATTTTGAAACCAAGGCTGCTAATGAACTGAAATTGCAATCAAGCCGGAAGAGCATTTCAGCTGATGCTCAGACAGGGATTTTGTGAAATTTAGGCGGATTTTTGTTTCTCTAGAACTGCTCAAACATGACCATAAAAGGAATCAGTCACAAACATATACATGGTCTGTTTGAAAAAATCTCACTTTCAAACCAAAGAAGGCTGCTACCCAAAATTTTTCCACTTTAAAACAAACACATAAAGAAAAGCTGAGACAAAGTTTCATTGAAATCCAGGGCGAGTTTGATTTTTCAGAGACTTTCGAACGTGACGCAGAAAATTTCGATATTGGACCTTGCATTAGCTAATTGAAAAAAATGTTCACATTGAAACCAAAGCAGCTAATCAACTGGAATTTTTACCAAGTCAAAAAAAACACTTGAGCTAATGGTCAGAGGGAGTTTTTTTCAGATTTAGTCCGATTTTTATTTTTCTATGGCTTTTTAAACATGATCCTAAGCTGAAGCACTCAGAAACTCTTACAGGGTCCTATTCAAAAAAGTCTCACTTTCAAAGCCAATTAACCTGCCTGGTGTAATTTTGTCACTATAGAAGCAATATATTAGGGAAATCTCAGACAAAGTTTCACTCGATTTTAGTGCGCTTCTGATTTTTAAGGGGCTCGCGAATGCGACGCAGAAAATAAGCGATTTCGGACACTAGCAGTAGCCAATCGAAAAATAATTTCATTTTGAAACCAAGGCTGCTAATGAACTGAAATTGCAATCAAGCCGGAAGAGCATTTCAGCTGATGCTCAGACAGGGATTTTGTGAAATTTAGGCGGATTTTTGTTTCTCTAGAACTGCTCAAACATGACCATAAAAGGAATCAGTCACAAACATATACATGGTCTGTTTGAAAAAATCTCACTTTCAAACCAAAGAAGGCTGCTACCCAAAATTTTTCCACTTTAAAACAAACACATAAAGAAAAGCTGAGACAAAGTTTCATTGAAATCCAGGGCGAGTTTGATTTTTCAGAGACTTTCGAACGTGACGCAGAAAATTTCGATATTGGACCTTGCATTAGCTAATTGAAAAAAATGTTCACGTTGAAACCAAAGCAGCTAATGAACTGGAATTTTTACCAAGTCAAAAAAACACTTGAGCTAATGGTCAGACGGAGTTTTTTTCAGATTTAGTCCGATTTTGATTTTTCTATGGCTTCTCAAACATGAGCCTAAGCTGAAGCACTCAGAAACTCTTACAGGGTCCTATTCAAAAAAGTCTCACTTTCAAACCCAATTAACCTGCGTGGTGGAATTTTGCCACGATAGAAGCAATATATTAGGGAAACCTCAGACAAAGTTTCACTCGATTTTAGTGCGCTTCTGATTTTTAAGAGGCTCGCGAATGCGACGCAGAATATAAGCGATTTCGGACACTAGCAGTAGCCAATCGAAAAATAATTTCATTTTGAAACCAAGGCTGCTAATGAACTGAAATTGCAATCAAGCCGGAAGAGCATTTCAGCTGATGCTCAGACAGGGATTTTGTGAAATTTAGGCGGATTTTTATTTCTCTAGAACTGCTCAAACATGACCCTAAAAGGAATCAGTCACAAACATATACATGGTCTGTTTGAAAAAATCTCACTTTCAAACCAAAGAAGGCTGCTACCCAAAATTTTTCCGCTTTAAAACAAACACATAAAGAAAAGCTGAGACAAAGTTTCATTGAAATCCAGGGCGAGTTTGATTTTTCAGAGACTTTCGAACGTGACGCAGAAAATTTCGATATTGGACCTTGCATTAGCTAATTGAAAAAAATGTTCACGTTGAAACCAAAGCAGCTAATGAACTGGAATTTTTACCAAGTCAAAAAAAAAACTTGAGCTAATGGTCAGCAGGAGTTTTTTTCAGATTTAGTCCGATTTTGATTCTTCTATGGCTTCTCAAACATGATCCTAAGCTAAAGCGCTCAGAAATTCTAGCAGGGTCCTATTCAAAAAAGTCTCACTTTCAAACCCAATTAACCTGCGTGGTGGAATTTTGCCACTATAGAAGCAATATATTAAGGAAAATTTCGTCAAAGTTTCACTTAATTTTAGTGCGATGTTGGTTTTTAAGAGGCTCGCGAATGCGACGCAGAAATAAGCGATTTCGGACACCAGCAGTAGCCAATCGAAAAATAATTTCATTTTGAAACCAAGGCTGCTAATGAACTGAAATTGCAATCAAGCCGGAAGAGTATTTCAGCTGATGCTCAGACAGGGATTTTGTGAAATTTAGGCGGATTTTTATTTCTCTAGAACTGCTCAAACATGACCCTAAAAGGAATCAGTCACAAACATATACATGGTCTGTTTGAAAAAATCTCACTTTCAAACCAAAGAAGGCTGCTACCCAAAATTTTTCCACTTTAAAACAAACACATAAAGAAAAGCTGAGACAAAGTTTCATTGAAATCCAGGGCGAGTTTGATTTTTCAGAGACTTTCGAACGTGACGCAGAAAATTTCGATATTGGACCTTGCATTAGCTAATTGAAAAAAATGTTCACGTTGAAACCAAAGCAGCTAATGAACTGGAATTTTCACCAAGTCAAAAAAAAAAACTTGAGCTAATGGTCAGCAGGAGTTTTTTTCAGATTTAGTCCGATTTTGATTCCTTCTATGGCTTCTCAAACATGATCCTAAGCTGAAGCACTCAGAAACTCTTAAAGGGTCCTATTCAAAAAAATCTCACTCTCAAACCAAAAAAAATAGCGACTTGAAATTTTAACACAAGTACAAGCAACATTTGACGAAAAACTCATACTAAATCTCTCCAAAATCCAGTGCGAGTCTGATTTTGTAAAAGCTCTCAAGCATGACTCTGAAAGGAAGCATAAAAAATGCTATTTGCAAACTAAAACAGCTAAATAAAATTTTAAAACAATGACAATAACACTCAATTGCAAGAAGCAAATAAAGTGCAACTCAAAAACACTCAACATCGATCAAGCAGTGACTCACCATGATTTTCCCACGAAAAGTGCCTTGCACCTTGAGAAAAATAGACCAACTTTTCGGGCCTTTTTCGGCAAATTTAATAAAACTATATGATTTAATTATTAATACTCACCTTCTAAAGTATTAACGAATTCTACGCAACTCTCACCAACACCAAACAAACATGTTTATGCAATAGTGTAAAAGCATGATAAAATACAGCATAATTTGCTAAAATTGTAGATAATAACACCGATGAATAATCATTAGAATGAAATATACAGGAACTGTGACCAGGGGACAATTGAAAGTAATTTTATACAAAATTGAAGGTTTTTATCAGTTTGATTAGATGAAGCCCACTCAGAAGGATTATCAGCGTTTATTGAAAATACTTATTTCATCAAACGCACTCTGCTACCCTTTTCTGGCTTTGCTGATGCTCGCATGAATTTCTATGCAACTTTTTCCTGTGTCATGCTCAATTTCGATCTTGAACTCCGAACTTCCTGCAGCCATCCCGATTTGGTTCTTGTACTTCAACAGGCTGAATTTGTTTTCAGTGCCGCTGCAGATTTTCCTCTAAAAAACCGAACTTTGGGCAAAGTTTTGCAGCTTTTTCAGAACTTACCGCCTTAACTGGGCATTTGGTCGGTATGCCCATCACATCCAGCCCTTCAGCCAAGTTGGGGGTATTTTTCAGCAGGTCTGAAAGTTCGCACAAGTTTATGTCGCCCTCGATCAACGGAAGTGGCGCTTTTTTCGCTTGGTACTTTCCCTGCAAAGGAAATCGCAGTATTTTCCTACTGTAGTGGTTTATCGGGTAAAACCTTGGCAGTTGTAAAGTCTTTGGTGATTTCCACACATCCGCTTCCATATACGTTGCACTCCTTGTCTAAGACCACGTTAAAGTCCTTCTCTGGTAGCTTGATGATGCTGTCATCCACGCAATTTTGGTACTTGACCAGCTTAATGGAGTAGCCGTTCTGTAAACCCGAATTTGATGAACTGAGAAAGTGCTACAGGGTGTTGGACTTACACAGGCACAGCTAAGGCGCAAATAGCAAAGAAAAGGGAGCACCCAAACCAAATTCATTGTGCGCTATTTAGCTGGTAATGAGATGCTTCTGGCAAAAAATGGGGTTTTATAAATTAATGGCTCGACCCGGATTTGCATGATTTTTTGATAAAATCCCAGCTGGAAATGGGTTTTTAATGAGGCCTAACAGGCTCGGATGGGCAGCCACAACAAAGGCTATTAGTTGGATAGTGATCGGGAATTTTCTTCTATGGGAATTTACAGGAAATTGCCCGCCAGGCAATTAAAGCTAGGAGTTTTTAATTTTTTTTTCCAGTTGGAGAATGGAGTTTTTACTTTCCACAATATTTTTTAAATTTAAACCCGGTTATTTCCAAAAATTGTATCAGTGTATTTAGACATTTTTTTTACATCAGTGATCATTTATATCAATTTTTATTGGTGTTCTTGGCGAAAAACCGCCAAGTAAATTAAAATCGTTACAGTGTTCGGATTTTTAGCGGCGCCACGCCCCATTTCTCGCTCAATTACCGCTGGATATCCGTGGGCGCGTAGCAGTAGTCGGGGGTTTATTGATGTTTATCACGCTGACGTTTGTTATAACCTCAATGTTCCCACTAAACACAATGTTTTGATAAAACCGTTTACAATTTAGGACTGATTATTAATTAAGGGGCGAACAATGGGCCCGAGCAAGACACAGTACGCGCTGATCTACAACGAGTACGAGTACAGGCCGAATTGGCGCGTATCGTTCACAAAGGTGATTGTGCTGGTGATGTGTTTTCCCCTGCTCGCTTTCCTGTTTTGTATCATCTACTCTGTGATTTTTAACTTTGAAAATGCCACGTACACGCACTGCCAAGTCTACAATGCGCTGCCGTCGATATCGGCCGCGATAGGTAACTTTTCGCCCCAAAGGGAGATCTGGCAGACTGCCATGACTCTGCAGCTGTTCCCCAGGATTCTGGTGGCGAGAGAATACTTGAACCATCACCACAAGATGCTGCACTCGAAGAACATGTGGATGGGCTATTTCGCCTTTATCCTGAACATTGTGGAGAATATTTCCTTGATAACTTTGTCGTTTTTTACTTCCTCAAAGTTTTATGGTAAGGGAACGAAAGTGCGCCCCGACCTGGGGTTAATCAGGCCGCTTTTTCAGCTGTACATGAAAAGGCCTTTGTCACGTTCATTTTGGTGTCGGAAATCTACATGCTGCTGATCTGTATTGTGCAGAGCAGATATAAACGCCCCCTCAGGCTTAGTTTGCTCTGGAAGAAGCGCTGTATGATCGCCAATGTTGTCTTCATTTCCCTGGCGGTGTATTTTTTTATGCGGCACAATTCGATGTGTGAACCTTATGGTAAGTTCTTCATTTTTTTCCATTTTTTCCAAGAGTTGCTGCTGAAAATTGTCTCTTTAAGTGTACTCGATGTTTGCTGTCTCAGAATACATTGTGGTGCTCTCCAACATCGCGTTCCATTTCACTGCTTATTTGGACTTTCACGAGAAAGACCTGGTTATCTTCAAGCATGGTTTCGCCGTCACCGACAGATAATATTTGGTCATTTAGCTAGTATTTTAATTTATTTCCAATTTTCCCGTGTGAAAAATCTACCTCAAATCCTGGCTGTGCAAGCAAGTAGTTGTCAGCAATTTTCCACAGACGAATTATTTGCGTTGGGGCGGATTTTTCACATCTGGCAAGCCATTTGAATGTACGTTGTTTTATGTCGAGACCAACCGTCTTCCCGATTCATTCCAAAATCGCCACTCTTGATTCAGTTTTTGCATCAATCACAGGGTATTAGATTGTTTTTTGTGAACTTTGAACACCTGCAAGATTTGGTTTCTGTTAGTTTCTATGTGGAATGTGATACAAATGTAATATTTAACTCCTTACGTGTAATACAGGGTGTCTGAAAAATGTATGGAGAAAAACCCCTCCTGATCTGTTTAATTCAAAAGTGTGCGATTGCCAACTAATTGCGGTAGGATTTTGTATAGGCGTTTTGCAGACACCCTGCATAATAGCAATCCTGTACAGAGCGGCCACCGCAAAATATTTGGAGCCTTAATTCGGATGGGTTTCATTCGACATCCATGTAAAATGCAAACGAAATGTATGTGTAAGCACTGACCGACGAGGCTCGAAAATAGACAAAGTGGGGAAGTATCTACAGGGTGTCCGGAAATTACTGTGCAATATCCCAACTGGGCCTTCTTAGTTTCACAGTTTAAAGCTCGATAGTTCCGATAGCATTCTTCTAGGGCTTTTCGACTCAGTGGCCTTTTTTGCTCAAAATTGATAAGGGAAGAAACGAAGCCATCCCAATCTCCGATTTACTAGGTGGGCAAAAAGTTACAGTCAATTGAAGGGGAACCTACTTTAACTCTACTAACTAAAACAATATCGTTTCGTATATTTTCCTGACTGTACTTTAATTCATTCCAATGTATTCCTGGGTTTCAGTCAATTTTATTGTTTATTATTTAAAATGTTACAAATACGTTTCGGTGTCTTTCTCCACCATCATCAGTCTGTCTAAAATATACATTTTTACATTTATTATCCACCTTAATTAATATACATTTTTACATTTATTATAAACCAACTTAACTGAGCACTTGAGCGCCCAGGGTTATTTAAAAAAATTTCGCATTTTTATCTCCGCTAAGGTATTTCAAGTTAATTTTTCGACACCCTGTAAATGTTTTTGTATATTTTGCACTGTACATAATCTATCTCTGCACTTCTCTATAACTGTTCAACGGATGGAGTTTTGGTGGTAAACTTTTATTGTAACTACTTAATAATTATTAATAATCTCCTCAGGCGAATTTAGCTTTTTTAGCCGGGTTATTGAGGATAATTAAGCGGAAAGCGGTGCTTTCATCCAAGGAAAAGCCGATGTGAAGGGATTTTTCGATGCTCTCAAGACTGACGAATTTAACCGATTTTAGCCCGCAGGTTTTCTGCCATTCTTCCCTATTGGGATTTTAATCGGTTTGCAAACAAAATTATAATCCTATTTACCGGCGGCATTCACCTTAAAAAAAAAGTCCTAACCGTTCCATAAATTTCCCGTTCTTATCGATGTTATTTACAAATATTTGGTTTATTTTGAATTTTTTTAAACCCACCTGTATGTTATGCAATTGTTACTCGACGGTATTAATAATGTGATTAAGTTGTTTTTTGTTAAGTTTTGACTTTGTGCTCTAAAAAAAGCCTGCAGGTCCATATCAAAGGGCGCAACGACCGTTACTTAACACATACGCTGCATATAACGCCTCTGAAACGCCCATTGTTTGTAGGCGACAAACATTAAATACATATTTTATTAGCCATAAAGCTGATCAATAAACGGCGATTATTTGTCATGTTTTTGTTTTCCAGAAAAAAACTCCAATCAAAGTTTCATGAGTGATGAAAGAGCATGCATTCTGGCGCCGTTTGGTGAAACCCACTGAATTCTTGCTAGAGAAAGTAATTGGCTACTTTGCTTGAAGATCAGTGGCCTACTCTGCCCACATTTCCCCGACACTCAGTATAATTATTTCAAAATTTTATACGAACTCACGGCTTCGCTAGTACACAATGGTTGCACAGAGGGCGCACGATGTAGCCTCCCTCAAGTTGCTCAAGAAGAAGACTAGAGTCAAGGCCCTGGTTGCCATAATGGGCGTAATCCACAAAAAACCCCTCCCAGATTCGGACACATCCAGACTCCTAGCTAAATTTGCAAGCAGCGTGGGGCTGCTTTTGCTTAGAAAAAGGGGTCCTCATTGCTCCAGCGCTCTGGCTAAGGCATAAATTCAAGTGAAAAGAGCACCCAGTGGCAACACAGTGTAGGCGTCAACTGTCAAAGCAATACTAACCTGCTTTGTTTGGGTTCGATTTCCCTTGGTTAAATTTGAATTTACTCCAATATGTGCCAGTGAAGCTGAGCAAAAATGCTGAACCAAGTGAATGTAGAAGCCCTATACTCGGCCACCTATGTCGAAAACTACCTAGACTGTGTGGAGAACTTCCCCAACGAGCTGCAGCGACTGATTTCCCGTATGCGAGAACTGGACGTCTACTATTTAGGTGAAAACAGCCCCGAAGGGGCCCCGTTGGGTGGAACTGACGGTTGTCATTTGTAGCTCGCGTGCGAGAAGTGCAGAATCAGCAGAAACACTTGAGAGAATGCACCAGCAACAGCCAGAAAGAGAAACTGTTCAAGCGGATGCAGCAGGCGTTGATTGCGGCGCAGGAACTGGGCGACGAAAAGATGAGCTTATTGCAAAGCATACAGGAGAAAATCGAAGTGAAAACCCGCGGTTTGGACCAGGATTTTAAAAATTTAGGTAAGTCTTTTTACATACAATTTTAATGCATCATGCCAAAGTACTGATGGTTTGCAGATTTCGGCAAAGAGGAGCCATCCGCGCCGGAGCCCAAGGATGTGCCGCCCCCTGTAACGCTTCCGGCCACCAACAGCACCACATCAACCTCTATTAACGTCGAGCGCCCCATTAAAAGAGCCCGCAGGACTAGAAACGAAAAAGAAAGTTTCGCCCCAGCTGAAACCAGACAGGCTGAAACTGTTGCCACTGATCACATGCTAAGAAGTCAGGCGCCTGTAGTGAGCACAAGTACAGCCAGCACCAGCCAGAAGAAAACCACCACTGGCAAGAAGAAAAAGCGCAAAACGCGAATCCAGACTCAAAGAGAGGATTCACCACCGCCAGAGGAACAAGCTATTGATCCGGACGAGCCCACTTATTGTCTGTGCGATCAGATTTCGTTTGGGGAAATGATAATGTGCGACAACGATTTGTGCCCCATAGAGTGGTTCCATTTTTCCTGTGTGACGCTAACAACGAAGCCCAAGGGAAAGTGGTACTGCCCTAAATGCAGAGGGGACAGGCCCAATGTCATGAAACCGAAAGCCCAGTTTTTACGCGAGCTGGAGAAGTACAACAAGGAGAAGGAGGAAAAAAACATAATGTCGACCACGGTTTGCCAACGAATTTTTAAACTAAGTGTACTGTTGGATGGGTCGGTCCTGGCTGCAGGTGTTTGCCATCGTCATTTCCTTTCAAATATATTCAGCTTGTTGCATTTTCCCACAATCTACATTATTTGCACCCAGTCAGTTCCTTCTCTAGTTTAAAATACCAAACCACCATTAATCGATTCAAATTTATAATTTCTATATATATATATCTATACCTTTTGATATGGCAGTGTAACTTAATATAAATAGAAATCGGTGCATAAATAATAATAGAAAAATATAAAAAAAACATTAAACAAGAGCCTACCAAGAGATTAACGTGCAGTTCGCTAAAATGTAAATAAATAATTTGCTTACATAATGGCATAACAATATACAAAACACATCAGTCGCGGAACACGTGAATTTACTTGGCGGCTTTTTTCATCAATTTTACTAGTGATAAACGGACATATTCTACATGGAAAAAGACCTGCTGAGATCAATAGGCTTTCGTAATTATTCAAATTTCCTATACAGTACAGGGTGAGTGTTCCACCTTATTTATCAGCCATCGGTTTAGTATCTTTAATATATAAAAACATAAATTTAGTGCCATTGTGGGTGTGGTGGTCCTGCGAATAAACCTGCAGATTTTATAGAATTTTATTTGTAAGGAATGAAAGTCGAATGTGCTGGAAAAATTTGAGCAGCAGAGCAAAATTAGTGCAATATTTGAAGAAAACAAGTTAACTGAGAAAAGGACAAATAAGATGGAACAGCCTGTAAATGCTAAACCTACACGACTATAAACATCTGGTAATGGAGATTCTGATTTTACGCGCTAATAGACACCTTCCAGGATAGATGTAACACGGAGTGAAATAAATGGACAAAAAATTCGAACTATTGAGTCCTGTTTGTTGTAAAACTAAGGTAGGCAAACAAAACTCAAATTCCCGATTATACAGGGTGATTTATAAATCAATTAGTAAACAGTTTTAGCAGTCAAATGCCACTAGGAATAGTTTTTACCAATTTGTATACAAAACGCCCGGTATATCTCGGAATTAACAATTTCCTGTATATCATCTTAATTTTACAAGTAGAACTTAAAATTTCGGGCTATACAGGGCGTTTTGAAACCAATTAGTAAAAATATTGACTAGTCTTGGGCTCGTATTACTTAGAAACCCGCTCTTACTCTTAGGATCATATTAGGGAACCAGTTGCATAGTTGTCACTGCGGGATAGAGCCTTAAATTGCGCACTTTTTTGCACAAAAAACATCATTTTAGGAATGCTTTTCGTTTTCACGCAAAATACAAGAATTCGAAATTATCGCGGGTTTTAAAAGCCGCTCTTACCCTTTGGCTCATATTTAGAGAACCAGTTGAGCTGTAAAGTTCTAGTTGTCACTGTGGGATAGAGCCTTAAATTGCGCACTTTTTTGCACAAAAAACATCATTTTAGGAATGCTTTTCGTTTTCACGCAAAATGCAAGAATTCGAAATTATCGCGGGTTTTAAAAGCCGCTCTTAGCCTTTGGCTCATATTTAGAGAACCAGTTGAGCTGTAAAGTTCTAGTTGCCACTGTGGGATAGAGCCTTAAATTGCGCACCTTTTCATATAAAACATCATATCAGAAATATGCCTAGTTTTCACGCAAAATGGAAAAATTCGAAATTAACGCGGGTTTTAAAAGCCGCTCTTAGCCTTTGGCTCATATTTAGAGAACCAGTTGAGCTGTAAAGTTCTAGTTGCCACTGTGGGATAGAGCCTTAAATTGCGTACCTTTTCATACTAAACATCATATCAGAAATATGCCTAGTTTTCACGCAAAATGGAAAAATTCGAAATTAACGCGGGTTTTAAAAGCCGCTCTTAGCCTTTGGCTCATATTTAGAGAACCAGTTGAGCTGTAAAGTTCTAGTTGCCACTGTGGGATAGAGCCTTAAATTGCGCACCTTTTCATATAAAACATCATATCAGAAATATGCCTAGTTTTCACGCAAAATGGAAAAATTCGAAATTAACGCAGATTTTAAAAACCACTCTTAGCCTTTCCGTAGTGGCCCTCGACTGGTAAAGTTTTTTACCAATTTGTTTCTGAAACATCCTGTATGACCCGGAATTAACAATTTTTTTGTATACCTTAGTTTTACAACTGCAGGACTCAAAAACTCGCAGTTTCTTCTTACATCCATCCTGGGACACACTTTATATCGACAACACACCCTTATCTTCAAAGAAAATCTCACTATGTAGTACTTGAATGCGTGCTTCGTTGCCGGCATTTGCACGCTATACGGGGTGTTTTTATAAAATTGGTCCAAACCTCTGGGTGCGTTTTAATGGCTTAAACACCCCCAAGCGCGCCAGTGGTTCTCCCAGGGAATTTTTTTAAGTACATTAAACCTACCTACGTTTCCTCTAAGGGGGAATAAATAAATCACTTTAAACCCAGACGCCGTGGGGATTTTTGCTGGTCGGGACCGCGTTTTCCAGTTGTCTGGGCGATCCGATCATTTTGCGAGTGGTGCCCTTTGTGGGACCCTCCAGGATTTGTCGGATATCTTCCGGGGGGTGCGATACTGAGACTTTGCAGGTTGGCCTCCTTCATTTCTTGCACCAATTGTTCCACTTGTTTCTTTTTTTCGATTATGCACAGTTCCAATTGCGCCACCTGCAAGGATGCATTCTGATAAACCTACTCGATTTGCCGATCAGACTGGTTATTTACCTCTTTTTTCAGATCCTCGGCGGTTAGATGGTGCATGTCGGTGCTCTGTTTGGCCAGTTCGATGTCCTTCTGAATCCGCTCTAGTTCCATTAGGATGCTTCGCTCTACTTGCTTTCGCGTTTCGTGCTTTTTGCTGCTCATTCGTTGTTCCAATTGCAGCTCGTCCATTAAGAGCCTGAGCCCCCAAGGGGATTTACATAAAGATATCAGCTTAAGAGGCGCTGCTTACCTCATTTTGTTCTTGCACTGAAGCAGTTCGGTTTCACAGTTGGCTAGTTTGGATCTCAGCAGGGTGATTTCGGATTTGAGCGTTTTCTCCTGCTGCTTGACTATTTCGCTCTCCTCCTCCACATAGGCCAGGTCCTGGATCTTTAGAGGCGACAATCAACAGCAAATTCTCGCGACAAAACCGGGCACTTACTTGGTCTTTGTTGTTTTTCGTTTGGCTGCTGATGTTCGCCATTTCCTGCGCAATAAAGTCCAGCTGCAGCTGCTTCTCTCGTTCCTTGCTTTCCCAAAAAACTATTTCGGCGTCGAACTGCTCAAAAATCCTCACTTATACTGAAGAAAAAACTGAAAAAACAGTCCATACCTTAGTGAGGTCCACCTGCTGACTGTTGAGCTTGTCTCTTTGATAATTGATCAGTGCGATTAATTCACGATATTGAGCATTATAGAGAGCAGTGTCTTGGGGAGGCTGTCGGGTTTTGGCATCCCACTTGGGCGCAGTCTGAAAAGCCCCACAAATAAAACCCCTGTCCCGCCAGTCCGCATTGTCTTACCGGAAATATGTTTTTCTTAAACTTATCGTTGTTAACATTTGAACTAGGAGGAGGCGGGTCTCTGTAGGGGGGCGGAGCAGGGGGGTCCTTGTAGGAGGGGGCCACCCTATGACTAGGAGACTCCAACAGACCCCTATCGGACGAATCAGAGCCCATATAGTTGGGCTTTTTAGGGGAACTGTGGGGCGAATTCGTCGGGAATGGTTCCCTGACTTCCAGCTGAACGGTTTTCACCTGCTGCTGCTGGATTCCTTTCACTATCCCCACATTATCGGGGCTGGATAGGTGTTTGCTGGAAAAATCAAATCAGCAACGTCTGGAAAGAGAAGCCTTTAGGTAAACCACCTGGTTTCAAACGTTCGGCTTTGATTGTCTTTTAGAATGTCCGTATAGGGGGGCTGCGCCACTGAATTATGGGGCTTTGGCTTGCTGGGGGGCTTGCTGCTGTCGCTTCTTTGCAGGATGAACTGCACGTCGTTTGAGTACTCGCCCCATTTGAGCAAAATCTTCATCGGGTTCTCATGGGGCGCCAGCTGTCTCTCGTTGTTCCTCCATCGTTCAATCAGTGTAAACCGTCCAGATTTGCCTGTAGCATGAGCTAGGGCAAACACTACATCCTAAAACAACAAATTGAGGGTAAACCTGAAAACAACTGGATGCTATAAATAGTTACTTGGCAAGTAGTATTCTCAGTGACTCCACACACTATTCGTTGGATTCCTTCCACCCAAACTTTCAGTTCCATCGCTTTAGGGCTTGGAATGGATGCTCAGCCTGAAACAGGGCATTGGGGGTGAGTTTGTCGCCCTTCTGAGCAACACTGGGGTTTAATTACTGCGCAATTTCCTCGTGCAACGCTTGCCTCATTTTATCCTTCAATAGGGGCTGCGCTACTTAATGGGGAGGTTTTTTATTCTGCTACTAGTGGACAAGATGTTGACGTGAATTTTGACGTTCAACAAACCCGAAGTGAGCCAGTAAAGCTTCTAAGGTTAGTTTGACCGAATTTAAAGCAAAACTGACAGCGGTTTGTTGTTGTTTACATCGCCCCCTTCACATATGAAATATTTTATAGGGCTTTGCCCCTTTGAATCTGGATTAGCTCAATGGAAAAGGACAAGAGCAGGTATTGTCTCTATCCGAACACTGTCACATTTGGCTTGCTTGCAACTGAAAAATTCACATTTTCAGGGGCTTAAAACACCGCCGCGAAAAGACCAAATACAAGGGAAACAGCACGAAGAACCCCAAGTATGTGCCCGCCAAAACCAGGCCCCAATTGGAGTCCAACTGGGATCGCTATGAAAAGCCAGAGGCCGACGAATTGGGGCCCACGTTGACCAGCAGCACGGACTTTGCCCTGCTGGCCGGCGCCCCTTTGACGATAGGCAGCCGCCTGCAGCCCGACAGTGTTGAAGCTGAGCCGGAGCTGTTTGCTTTGAATGTGGCCCTGCTGGCTAAGAGCCTGGCAACTGTGCCCTTTTGCCAGAAGTTGGGCATTTCCAAGGAGTATTTTGAGGTAATTCGTAGTGGCAGAGGTTTAGCGGATTTATACGGGCGTTTTGCAGGAGAAGCAAATCTGGGAAATGGAGCAAAGAGCCCAGGAAAACCTACAGGCCTATGAAGAATACTTGAAGGGCTTCCATATCCATGCATCAGCTGTAGATTTAGAAGGTTTGGGCCTCGAGGAGTCCGATGAGGAGGAGATTTCGTATCGAGCGGGTAACAAACAGTTGGGTTTAATTCTGCAGGTTTTTTTTAAGAGGGCCTGATTTGTTTCAGACGTAAAAGCACCTGAGCAGGCAGGCAACAGTGAAGATCTAGAGAAATGGCTGGATGATATTTTGGGGGAATAAAACACTTATTTTTTTGCTGGTTTATCTACGTTTTATTTTCGCCTATCGAGCTTCTTTTCCCATGATTCCGAATCATTTTGTTTCAACATTATCCGGTTATTTCGGGTATAGATAAGGAATATTGCTAAATCATCTAAACAGAAGCAACTGAAAATGATGTTTGTGCGACCTGCAGGTTCAAAATTAGTCGAAAAAACTGATAACTGATCAGATTTTCAAACCCCCAGTTACTGTTAGTGAACATGCAAGTCATTGCTCGGCTGATGTAACTTAAAACATCGGGTTATCCGCAGCATTAAGCGTACCAATTCGATTGCGATTTTTTGCGTAAAAACTTGGAAAAGGTTCCTAAAATGATGTTTTATACCTATGGAAAAGTGTACATTTTAAGGCTCTATACCTCAATGGCAAATAGAGCTTAGCACCTCAACAGCTTTACTAAATTTGAGCCAAGGGGTAAGAGCGGTTTTAAGACCCGCTTTGTTCATAAATTTCCGCATTTTGCGTGACAACTTGAAACATTCCTAAAATGATATTTCATTTAAAAAAGTGCGCAATTTAAGGCTCTATCCCGCAGTGACAACTAGAGCTTTCCAACTCAACTGGTTCTCTAAAAATGAGCCAAAGACAAAAGACAGTTTTAAAACCCGCGTTAATTTCAAATTCTTGAATTTTGCGTCAAAACTAGAAACATTTCGAAAATGATGCTTCATATAAAAAAGTGCGCAATTTAAAGCTCTATCCTGCAGCGAGAACTAGAGCTGTAAAGCTCAACTAGTTTTGTAAATATGAGCCAAAGGCTAAGGGCGGTTTTCAAAACCCGCGTTAATTTCGAATTCTTGGGTTTTGCGTGAAATCTAGAAACATTCCTAAAATGATGTTTTATATAAAAAATTGCGCAATTTAAGGCTCTATCCCGGGGTGACAACTAGAGCGGTGCAGCTCAATTGGTTCCCTAATATAATCAGTAAGAGCGGTTTTAAGATGCGCTTTAATCCTGATTTTCTGCATTTTGCGTCAAAACTAGAAACATTCCTAAAATGATGTTTGGTAGAAGATAGTGCGCATTTTAAATCTTTATTCAGAAATGGTAACTAGAGCTTTGCAGCTCAATCGGTTCTCAAGATATGATCCAAAGACTAACAGCGGTTTTTAAGACCCGCATTAATCTTAAATTTTCGAATTTTGCGTAGAAGCTGGAAACATTCCTAAAATAATGTTTAGTATAAAAACGTGCGAACTTTAAATCTCCATTCAGAAATAATAACTAGATCTTTATAGCTCAACGGGTTCTCTAAATATGAGCCAAAAACTAAGAGCGGGTTTTAAGTCCGGTATTAATCTTGAATTAAATGGACTTAAAGAGATCCAAATAATTGCCCCAATTTTTTGAAGAGGCTGATTTGAGCCCCCGTCCAGCCAAGAACGTCCTGGCAATATTTTTAGCGTGGTTAACCGGAGGAAGCCCTAACAATAAACTCACTTTCAGCTAATTTTCTAAAGTTGGGCCTCTTAAGGCGGTGCAGAAAAAGAGAGCAGCACTTTAAGTATAAAACGGATGTAATCTCCTTGCTCATTTATGTCTATTGATTTATCGTACGCACAGTGACTTGGGTTTTTCAATTTGAAAACATTCCTCTCGATTTTCGGTGAGTTGATTTTTGGGGTTTTTCCAATTTTTTTTGAGTTATTTTTGCCAATTGGAGAAAAATTTTGCTTTTTATATGCGTATCTATATGATTTTGTTCACTCAAACGCCTTCAAAAGCTCTCAAACTCATCAACTAAATACTAATATTAACACTAAAGTAAAAGGCTGAAACGAAGGTTTTTTGGGTCTCAGCAATGGCTCAGAACGTGATTACTACCCGAACTCAGGGCGCCGCCCTGGAAGGCATGAAGGATCAGTATGCGGATGGAAAGGCCGCCAAAGTATGGGAAGCCTTTATCGGCGACAAAAACTCCCGGACTCAGAACTACAAGAACTTTCTTCTGGGCGTTTTGCGCCGAAAGGGCTGCAAGCGCATCTTGGACGTTGCCTGCGGAACTGGGTACGAACATTTGGCATGTTTGGAAAATTTCTAATCGCCCAATCTTTGCAGAATCGACTCCATCATGCTAGTTGAAGAAGGCTTCGAGGTGGTTTCAGTGGATGCTTCCGATAAAATGCTAAAATACGCGCTGAAGTCCAGATGGGCGCGCCGCAGGGACTCAGCATTCGATAAATGGAGTAAGTTGTCGATTCATTTCGAGCTAACCCGCCTTATGAAACCGTTCATGTTCTTTGAAGCAATTGAAGAAGCCAACTGGGTAACTTTGTACGATGACATCGAAGATCTGGTGGGCGATGGTTTTGATGCGGTGATTTGCTTGGGGAATTCTTTCGCTCATTTGCTGGATAATTTCGGCGATCAGCGCGAGCAAAAGTGAGGACTGGCGGAAGAATCGTGAAGAGTAAAGTGTGATTGAGGTGTGTTTTAGGCAGGCTTTGAGGAACTTTGAAAAGTGCGTCAAACCTGGAGGGTTTTTACTCATTGATCATCGCAATTACGACAATATTATTGATAGTGGAGAAACAGCTGCTAAGAGTATTTATTACAATGTAAGTAGGGAATATACAGAGTGGGCGAGCTGTTAGGAAAACTGGGAATCATTTTTTGTTGCTTAGCCCACACACACCACGGACATAAAAACCTCAGTTCTCTACTTGAGTGGCAAGCCAGCTTTGGTCACTTTGGACTATTTGATTGATCTCAGTTCGGACAAGGAGGAGCGATGGGTCGAAGAGTCCCAAGTGAGGTGCGAACGGCTGGACAGTTGCGGGTGTTTTGGGGCTAAAGTTGCATTTTTTTTCCAGTGAATTCAGACTCTCCTACTACCCTCATAGACTGAAGGTGTTCACCCATATGCTGGAGCAGGCCTTTGGGGAGAATTCCACCTATCAGATCTTCGGCGATTTTCGGCCATTGGGAGACATTGAGACCCCCAACTTTTACATACACCTAGTGGAGAAATACAGCTCGTTTTTCTAGTTGATTTCCGTAGTTATAAGATATTTATTTTTGTATATTATAGATCTGTAAATACATTTTTTTATTTAGCTGCCTGGTGTTTTTTTCCTATAAAGCGCTAGTTCCATATACAAGCAGTGGCAATTATTGCATTAGTGCGCAATTTAAGGTTCTATCCCGCAGTGACAACTAGAGCTTTCCAACTCAACTGGTTCTCTAAATAAGAGTCAAAGACAAAGCCGGTTTTAAAACCCGCGTTAATTTCAAATTCTTGAATTTTGCGTCAAAACTAGAAACATTTCGAAAATGATGCTTCATATAAAAAAGTGCGCAATTTAAAGCTCTATCCCGCAGTGAGAACTAGAGCTGTAAAGCTCAACTAGTTTTGTAAATATGAGCCAAAGGCTAAGGGCGGTTTTTAAAACCCGCGTTAATTTCGAATTCTTCGATTTTGCGTGAAAACTAGAAACATTCCTAAAATGATGTTTCATATAAAAAAGTGCGCAATTTAAGGCTATATCCCGGGGCGACAACTAGAGCGTTGCAGCTCAATTGGTTCCCTAATATAATCAGTAAGAGCGGTTTTAAGATGCGCTTTAATCATGATTTTCTGCATTTTGCGTCTAAACTAGAAACATTCCTAAAATAATGTTTGGTAGAAGATAGTGCGCATTTAAAATCTTTATTCAGAAATGGTAACTAGAGCTTTGCAGCTCTATCGGTTTTCAAAATATAATCCAAAGACTAACAACGGTTTTTAAGAGCCGCATTAATCTTAAATTTTCGAATTTTGCATAGAAGCTGGAAACATTCCTAAAATAATGTTTAGTATAAAAACGTGCGAATTTTAAATCTCCATTCAGAAATGATAACTAGATCTTTATAGCTCAACGGGTTCTCTAAATATGAGCCAAAAACTAAGAGCGGGTTTTAAGTCCCGTATTAATCTTGAATTAAATGGACTTAAAGAGATCCAAATAATTGCCCCAATTTTTTGAAGAGGCTGATTTGAGCCCCCGTCCAGCCAAGAACGTCCTGGCAATATTTTTAGCGTGGTTAACCGGAGGAAGCCCTAACAATAAACTCACTTTCAGCTAATTTTTCTAAAGTTGGGCCTCTTAAGGCGGTGCAGAAAAAGAGAGCAGCACTAAGTATAAAACGGATGTAATCTCCTATTGATTTATCGCACGCACAGTGACTTGGGTTTTTCAATTTGAAAAAATTCCTCTCGATTTTCGGTGAGTTGATTTTTGGGGTTTTTCCAATTTTTTTTGAGTTATTTTTGCCAATTGGAGAAGAATTTTGCTTTTTATATGATTTTGTCAACTCAAACGCCTTCAAAAGCTCTCAAACTCATCAACTAAATACTAATATTAACACTAAAGTAAAAGGCTGAAACGAAGGTTTTTTGGGTCTCAGCAATGGCTCAGAACGTGATTACTACCCGAACTCAGGGCGCTGCCCTGGAAGGCATGAAGGATCAGTATGCGGATGGAAAGGCCGCCAAAGTATGGGAAGCCTTTATCGGCGACAAAAACTCCCGGACTCAGAACTACAAGAACTTTCTTCTGGGCGTTTTGCGCCGAAAGGGTTGCAAGCGCATCTTGGACGTTGCCTGCGGAACTGGGTACGAACATTTGGCATGTTTTGAACATTTCTAATCGCCCAATCTTTTCAGAATCGACTCCATAATGCTAGTTGAAGAAGGCTTCGAGGTGGTTTCAGTGGATGCTTCCGATAAAATGCTAAAATACGCGCTGAAGTCCAGATGGGCGCGCCGCAGGGACTCAGCATTCGATAAATGGAGTAAGTTGTCGATTCATTTCGAGTTAACCCGCCTTATTAAACCGTTCATGTTCTTTGAAGCAATTGAAGAAGCCAACTGGGTGACTTTGTACGATGACATCGAAGATCTGGTGGGCGATGGTTTTGACGCGGTGATTTGCTTGGGGAATTCTTTCGCTCATTTGCTGGATAATTTCGGCGATCAGCGCGAGCAAAAGTGAGGACTAGCGGAAGAATCGTGAAGAGTAAAGTGTGATTGAGGTGTGTTTTAGGCAGGCTTTGAGGAACTTTGAAAAGTGCGTCAAACCTGGAGGGTTTTTACTCATTGATCATCGCAACTACGACAATATTATTGATAGTGGAGAAACAGCTGCTAAGAGTATTTATTACAATGTAAGTAGGGAATATACAGAGTGGGCGAGCTGTTAGGAAAACTGGGAATCATTTTTTGTTGTTTAGCCCACACACACCACGGACATAAAAACCTCAGTTCTCTACGTGAGTGGCAAGCCAGCTTTGGTCACTTTGGACTATTTGATTGATCTCAGTTCGGACAAGGAGGAGCGATGGGTCGAAGAGTCCCAAGTGAGGTGCGAACGGCTGGATAGTTGCGGGTGTTTTGGGGCTAAATTTCCATTTTTTTCCAGTGAATTCAGACTCTCCTACTACCCTCATAGACTGAAGGTGTTCACCCATATGCTGGAGCAGGCCTTTGGGGAGAATTCCACCTATCAGATCTTCGGCGATTTTCGGCCATTGGGAGACATTGAGACCCCCAACTTTTACATACACCTAGTGGAGAAATACAGCTCGTTTTTCTAGTTGATTTCCGTAATTATAAGATATTTATTTTTGTATATTATAGATCTGTAAATACATTTTTTTATTTAGCTGCCTGGTGTTTTTTTTCCTATAAAGCGCTAGTTCCATATAGAAGCAGTGGCAATTATTGCATTAGAAGCGATGCGAGCAACATAATTAAACGTATGGTACATAACCCGATTGCAAAAGAAGCACGGGCGTAAGAAAAAAACGTTCAACCATACGAAATTGGTTAAATGGGACGCACAAAGCGTCCATCGTCTAGAAATAACGAGTGTTTGTGTACTTTTCTCACGTAAATCAATTTACAGCAATTTGAGGCTAAATACCGAAACCGTCCTTTTTTCTTCTGTCTGTGCCATAAGTTATGTTGTCAACTAATGGAATTCCATTACGCAACGATTAGTTAATTGAGACCGCAGAGTTTATAGTTATGGAAAAAATGGGAAGGTCCTAATTGTTCAATTGGGTGGCCGTAGGCCGTGTTAAAGGTTAACTCGACGCCTTAGCAATGAGGGTTGAGCTGATCGGAAGAGAAAAAGTCAAATCTACAAAATGACCAGCTTCAACAGTTTGTCAACTTGCAAATGAGAAATTAAACCAATAAAAATAAGGAAAAGATCTTTTCAAGCAGGTTCTCCTAAAAAAAATATTGCGGCCAAGCTGCAACAGATAAAATATTCAAATTCTGGGCTTTTGCACAAAAGGGTTTGGTGCAAATTTGTCAAAAATTGCAATAAAATGGAAATACAGTGGGAATTTTTAGGCTCTTGCAAACTTCCTTCCAAGAAACCGTGCAAGGCGAGTTAAGACGGTTTTTTTGAAAAAATTAATTACGCCGAATCTACAACAGATAATATACTGAAATTCTGAGTTTCTATACTCAAGATTTCGGGTTACAACCAGATGAAATTTTAAGTATAATTCAGAGCTCTAGCTAAAAAATGTCGTCTTAAACAAGAAGTGAGTTAGGGGGAATGTATTTAAAAAAATACTGCGACTAAGCTACCACAAATAAAAGGCTCAAAGTTTGGGCTCTTGCACAAAAAAGCTTGATGTATATTAGCAAAAAATTTCATATGAAAACACAGCAACTTTTTAGGCAAACTCAAACTCCACGAGAAAAGTCAAGTTAAGCACGTTCTCCAAAAAAAAATCATTACGACCAAAGCTGTAAGAGCTAAAAGGAAGAAATTCTGGATTGTTATGCGAAAGGGCTCGGGTTATATCCGTATAAAATTTCAATAAAATCGGAATTTTATGGAAACTTCCTTCAAAAAACCGCCTTAAGTGAATTAAGTAGGTTGTTCCAAAAAAAATCACTGCGACGTTGCTACTGCAGAAAAAAAAAGAAAATTCTGGGATTTTACATCAAAGAGCTTGATGCATATCAGGAAAAACTTGCAATAAAATCTGAATGCAGAGAAAGTTTTTAGGCTCTCCCAAACTTCTATCCAAGAAACCGTTCAACACCAGTTAAGCACGTCCTCCTAAAAAAAATCATTGCGGCCAAGTTACCACTGATAAAAGGCTCAAATTCTGCAATGTTATAAGAAAGGGCTCGCGTAATACCCATGTCAAATTTTTGTAAAATTGGGGTGCACAGCAAAATTTTAGCGTAATGCAAACTTCCTTCAAAAAAACCGCCTTAAGTGAATTAAGTAGGTTGTTCCAAAAAACACCGTTGCGACGTTGCTACTGCAGAAAAAAATAGAAAATTCTGGGATTTTACATAAAACAGCAGGATGCATATCAGGAAAAACTTGCAATAAAATCGGAATGCAGAGAAAGTTTTTAGGCTCTCCCAAACTTCTATCCAAGAAACCGTTCAACACGAGTTAAGTACGTCCTCCTAAAAAAAATCATTGCGGCCAAGTTACCACTGATAAAAGGCTGAAATTCTGCACAATTATAAGAAAGGGCTCGCGTAACACCCATGTGAAATTTCTATAAAATTGGGGTGCACAGCAACAATTTAGCTTATTGCAAACTTCCTTCAAAAAAACCGCCTTAAGTGAATTAAGTAGGTTGTTTCAAAAAAACCATTGCGACGTTGCTACTGCAGAAAAAAATAGAAAATTCTGGGATTTTACATCAAACAGCAGGATGCATATCAGGAAACACTTGCAATAAAATCTGAATACAGAGAAAGTTTTTAGGCTCTCCCAAACTTCTATCCAAGAAACCGTTCAACACGAGTTAAGCACGTCCTCCTAAAAAAAATCATTGCGGCCAAGTTACCACTGATAAAAGGCTCAAATTCTGCAATGTTATAAGAAAGGACTCGCGTAATACCCATGTCAAATTTTTGTAAAATTGGGGTGCACAGCAAAATTTTAGCTTATTGCAAACTTCCTTCAAAAAAACCGCCTTAAGTGAATTAACTAGGTTGTTCCAAAAAACACCGTTGCGACGTTGCTACTGCAGAAAAAACTAGAAAATTCTGGGATTTTACATAAAACAGCAGGATGCATATCAGGAAAAACTTGCAATAAAATCGGAATGCAGAGAAAGTTTTTAGGCTCTCCCAAACTTCTATCCAAGAAACCGTTCAACACGAGTTAAGTACGTCCTCCTAAAAAAAATCATTGCGGCCAAGTTACCACTGATAAAAGGCTGAAATTCTGCACAATTATAAGAAAGGGCTCGCGTAACACCCATGTGAAATTTCTATAAAATTGGGGTGCACAGCAACAATTTAGCTTATTGCAAACTTCCTTCAAAAAAACCGCCTTAAGTGAATTAAGTAGGTTGTTCCAAAAAAACCATTGCGACGTTGCTACTGCAGAAAAAAATAGAAAATTCTGGGATTTTACATCAAACAGCAGGATGCATATCAGGAAACACTTGCAATAAAATCTGAATACAGAGAAAGTTTTTAGGCTCTCCCAAACTTCTATTCAAGAAACCGTTAAACACGAGTTAAGCACGTCCTCCTAAAAAAAATCATTGCGGCCAAGTTACCACCGCTAAAAGGCTCAAATTCTGCAATGCTATAAGAAAGGGCTCGCGTAAAGCTCATGTCAAATTTCTATAAAATTGGGGTGCACAGCAAAATTTTAGCTTATTGCAAACTTCCTTCAAAAAACCGCCTTAAGTGAATTAAGTAGGTTGTTCCAAAAAAACCATTGCGACGTTGCTACTGCAGAAAAAAATAGAAAATTCTGGGATTTTACATAAAACAGCAGGATGCATATCAGGAAAAACTTGGAATAAAATCTGAATGCAGAGAAAGTTTTTAGGCTCTCCCAAACTTCTATCCAAGAAACCGTTCAACACCAGTTAAGCACGTCCTCCTAAAAAAAATCATTGCGGCCAAGTTACCACTGATAAAAGGCTCAAATTCTGCAATGTTATAAGAAAGGGCTCGCGTAATACCCATGTTAAATTTCGATAAAATTGGGGTGCACAGCAAAATTTTAGCTTATTGCAAACTTCCTTCAAAAAAACCGCCTTAAGTGAATTAAGTAGGTTGTTCCAAAAAACACCATTGCGACGTTGCTACTGCAGAAAAAAATAGAAAATTCTGGGATTTTACATAAAACAGCAGGATGCATATGAGGAAAAACTTGCAATAAAATCCGAATGGAGAGAAAGTTTTTAGGCTCTCCCAAACTTCTATCCAAGAAATCGTTCAACACCAGCTAAGCACGTCCTTCTAAAAAAAATCATTGCGGCCAAGTGACCACTGATAAAAGGTTCAAATTCTGCAATGTTATAAGAAAGGAGTCGCATAATACCCATGTCAAATTTTTATCAAATTGGGGTGCACAGCTAAATTTTAGCTTATTACAAACTTCCTTCAAAAAAACCGCCTTAAGTGAATTTTGCAGGTTGTTCAGAAAAAAAATCGTTGCGAAGTTGCTACTGCAGAAAAAAATAGAAAATTCTGGGATTTTACATCAAAGAGCTTGATGCATATCAGGAAAAACTTGCAATAAAATCTGAATACAGAGAAGGTTTTTAGGCTCTCCCAAATTTCTATCCAAGAAACTGTTCAACACCAGTTAAGCACGTCCTCCTAAAAAAAATCATTGCGGCCAAGTTACCACTGATAAAAGGCTCAAATTCTGCAATGTTATAAGAAAGGGCTCGGGTAAAACACATGCCAAATTTCTATAAAATTGGGGTGCACAGCAAAATTTTAGCTTATTACAAATTTCCTTCAAAAAAACCGCCTTAAGTGAATTAAGTAGGATGTTTCAAAAAAACCATTGCGACGTTGCTATTGCAGAAAAAAATAGAAAATTCTGGGATTTTACATAAAACAGCAGGATGCATATCAGGAAAAACTTGCAATAAAATCTGAATGCAGAGAAAGTTTTTAGGCTCTCCCAAACTTCTATCCAAGAAACCGTTCAACACCAGTTAAGCACGTCCTCCTAAAAAAAATCATTGCGGCCAAGTTACCACTGATAAAAGGCTCAAATTCTGCAATGCTATAAGAAAGGGCTCGCGTAAAACACATGTCAAATTTCAATAAAATTGGGGTGCACAACAAAATTTTAGCTTTATGCAAACTTTCTTGCAAAAACCGCCTTAAGTGAATTAAGTAGGTTGTTCCAAAAAACACCATTGCGACGTTGCTACTGCAGAAAAAAATAGAAAATTCTGGGATTTTACATAGAACAGCAGGATGCATATCAGGAAAAACTTGCAATAAAATCTGAATGCAGAGAAAGTTTTTAGGCTCTCCCAAACTTCTATCCAAGAAACCGTTCAACACCAGTTAAGCACGTCCTCCTAAAAAAAATCATTGCGGCCAAGTTACCACTGATAAAAGGCTGAAATTCTGCAATGTTATAAGAAAGGACTCGCGTAATACCCATATCAATTTTTTATAAAATTGGGATGCACAGCAACATTTTAGCTTATTGCAAACTTCCTTCAAAAAAACCGCCTTAAGTGAATTAAGTAGGTTGTTCCAAAAAAAACCATTGCGACGTTGCTACTGCAGAAAAAAATAGAAAATTCTGGGATTTTACATAAAACAGCAGGATGCATATCAGGAAAAACTTGCAATAAAATCTGAATGCAGAGAAAGTTTTTAGGCTCTCCCAAACTTCTATCCAAGAAACCGTTCAACAGCAGTTAAGCACGTCCTCCTAAAAAAATCATTGCGGCCAAGTTACCACTGATAAAAGGCTCAAATTCTGCAATGTTATAAGAAAGGGCTCGCGTAATACCCATGTCAAATTTTTGTAAAATTAGGGTGCACAGCAAAATTTTAGCTTAATGCAAACTTCCTTCAAAAAACCGCCTTAAGCAAGTTAAGTAGGTTGTCCTAAAAAAAAACAATTGCGGCCAAGCTACAATAGGTGGAAGGCAGAAATTTTGCAATTTTGTGCAAAAGAACTCGATGTATATTCGCAAAAAAATTGCAATCAAATCGGAATACAAAGCAAATTTTTTGGTTCTCTCAAACTTCCATCCAAGAAACCGTTCAAGTGGAGTTCAGCACGTTCTACAAACAAAATTGATTACTGCCAAGCTGCAACAGCTAAAAGCTTGAAATTCTAGATTATTATATCAAAGGCCTCGTGTTAAATCCACATAAAATTGCAACAAAATCGGCGCGCAAAACGACTTTTGAGCTTCTTGCAAACTTCCTTCTAAAAAACCGTCTTAAGTGAGTGAAGCAGGTTGTCTTAAAAAAATTATTGCGGACAAGCTGCGGTCAAAACAAGACTAAAATTCTGAACTTGTACGCAAATCGGCTCGGTGTATATTCGCAAAAATTCTGATCAAATCGGAATTCTGAGTACATTTTTAGGATCGTGCAAAGTTCCTTCCAGGAAATCGTCCAGGGCGAGTTAAGCACGTTTGCCCAAAAAATAATTGCGGCCAATCCACAACAGCTAAAAGTGTGAAACTTTAGGCTTTTGCACAAACAAGTTCGGTGTACACCCACATAAAATTTTACTAAAATCGAACCGACAATTTAAAATTTTTAATTGCACAATTTCGTGCAAAAAAGCAAGAACAAGAGGGATAACATTTGAGCAATGTCTAAATTGAATTTGCTCCAGCCAGAACAATTGCAAATTTCTAAACGGCTGCAGGCTATTGAAAACTCATCGGTTACATCAGCGAGCGGCCAGCAAACGACTTTAAGGTCAATCTACCTGAAGAAAAGTCCACATGACCCTCCCCCAATAAGTGTGTGCGGGAGTCAAAGACAGTGGGAGATGGTCAGCTTTAAAGCGAACCTGCTACCTCGAGAGATCGAGCAAGTCGCACCAAATTTAGTCACCGTCTCCTGCTGTTGCAGTCAGCAGCATCTGCAGCTTCTTGCGCGATCTGGTGGTACTTTGAGGGCCGCGCGTACTAAAAACCGTTCTATGACTGACCGAGAAAATGTTGCAGTACGAACAAGAGCTTTCGGAGCGTTTGGGCTTCGCCCTGGACTCGAACAACAATTCCAGTGGTGTGTCTGGAAAACGGGGTGAAAAGTACGGGTTGAGACCGCGCACGATTCGCCGGAAGAATATCCTGTCGGACTTTGAAGAAATCCCGTTGGTTCATTCGAAGAAGTGCCACTCGGAGAAGGCGGCCAAGCCGAAGTCGGCTCCTTTGAGCAAATATCGCAGGAAAACTGCTAATGCGAGGGAGCGCACTCGCATGAAGGAAATCAACCAGGCGTTTGAGACGCTGAGGAAGGCCGTGCCTCAGATCACTCCCAATCTGCAGCAGAATGAAAAACTGACGAAAATCACCACCCTGCGACTAGCCATGAAGTATATTGCAGCCCTTTCGGCCGCCCTGAGCAGCAGTCCGGCCGAATTGCCTCAGCAGGACATTTTTTCTGAGTGCTCCGAACTGGAATCCTTTCTGCTGGAGTCGGATGGCGAATCTTTGCCGGTAAATAGTGACTTGTCCGATCATTCGCTGACTCCGCAGGAGTTTTGCGTGGACTTTGATGACTCGCTTACTTCCGTCGATTTTTCCTCCGATTTTTCCGACCATTTGCCCTTCGACACTTACCTGAATGACTTCAGCTAACACCTGCTGAGTCTAGGACGGGCTTAGGAACTTTGTGATATTTTATTGGGGGATTTTGGGGTGTTTTTCTACTAATGTACATTTGGCCGCCCGGTAGGGCGGCAGCAATCGCTGGCAGCTTTATCATGTATTATACAAAGTTTTCGTTATTAGGTCATACATAATTTTAGCAGCAAAATTGTGCAAATCTGCATCGGATTTTAGGTAATTATTAGACTAATTTATTTGTGTACAATATTCATGTCTTTCGTGCCATAATACTGAATGTCCAGAACAGCCGGCCATTTTTTCAGGGGGAAAAAGTGGCCGCGTTTTTTTGGTCATTCCTGTATCTATTGTGTATATTTTTTCGTTTAACACGTGAAACCAAGTGCCTTATTTCCATTTAACGTTGTAAGTCCTTTGATACGACGATGTAGATTTAGGATTTTTTTGTGTATTGTTTCAATAAATAGACTATTTTTTATATTTTATCTGGGTTTTATTGCATTAATGTAAACGAAAATTCTGTTGGCCAAAGGATTATCAAAAGAGTTTCGCGTTCGCGTCCATTGCTTGAAGCTGGCGAGTTTCTTAACCAACCCAGATTTTTTAGGAGCATTTTTTTAAGCAAATCTGGTTTTCTGATATTTTGGGCATCTTGCCTTAAAATTTAGAAGTTGATGGGTATTGGTGGGAAAAGACTTGAAAACTGAGTGTTTTCCATTGAAACTCGTCTAGTTTCCAGAGTTTTCAATCCACAACTGGGCAGATTTCCGTAAAAACTGGCGTTTAATTGGTTTCATGGCAGACAAATGTAATTTTTTAACGCTGAAAGTAACCTGAATTAGATTTTTTTAGTCAAATCTAACGAGTTTTAAGAAATAAGATTACAATCTGATTGCCGAGCAAATTTTTAGGCTCCCACAACTTTCCTCCAGTTCAAGTCGAGTTAAGCACGTCCTCCGAAAAAAATTCCTGACGGCCAAGCTCCAAGAGCTAAAAGGCTGAAATTCTGGCTTGTTATATGAAAGGGCTCGGGTTATATCTACATAAAATTTCAATAAAATTAGGTCACACAGCAGAATTTTAGCTTCTTGCAAACTTCCTTCTTAAAAACGGCCTTAGGCCCAGTGCTCTACTGCATCTAAAAGACTGAAATTCTGAGCTTTTGTACAAAAGGGCTCTTTGCATATTAGTAAAAAACTTCAAAAAAATTTAAATGCAGAGCAATTTTTTGGTTCTTGAAAACTTTCTTCCAAGAAACCGAGCAAATCAGGCTAAGCATGTTCTCCCAAAAAAAAATCAAATTACGTCCAAGCTGCAAGAGATGGAAGGCTGAAATTTTGGACTTAAATACCAAAGAGCTCGGGTAGGACCCACATTAAATTTCAGTAAAATCGCGGTTAACTGGAAATTTTCATCTTCATGCAAACTTTCTGCGAAAAAATAGTCCCAAGTAAGTTGAGGAGGTTGCTTTAAAGAAAATTGTTGTGGCCAAACTTCAATAGATAAATGACTGAAACTTCGGACTTTTGCACAAAAAGGCTCGTGGTATATTCGCAAAAAAAATCACTAAAATCGGAATTCAGACTAAATTTTTCGGCTCTTGCAACCTTTCTTCTCGCAAGCACGTTCTCCTCTCACAGATGAGAGGCTGAAATTACGAATTTTTGTACCAAAAGGCTCGGCTTTTTACCGACTACATATGAACTTCACCTTTTTTATTAGAATTTATACTTTGTACAAAAAAATGATCGCTTTTACTCCTCAGTAGCTCGAAAACTCACTTGTACTGGAAACTTCTTAGCAAATTGTGTAAATCCTTGGGAAGTAGAGGCGCTTCTAAACGTTTTTTGTGTGGTAAACGTAAAAAATGTGGATTTGGTGGCAACAATTGTCCCTTTGCAGCTTATTTATACTTTAAAGAATATTTTGCTTGCATGGAAATATCGTAATATGCTGCAGCTGAATGCAACGTTTTGAGCTCAATCCTAAGCTAAATCTTTGGAAATATTTGCCAGATTTTATCCTGAAAAACAGACAAAGAATGCGTTTCTGGCTAATTTTCAGCTTTTGAGTCAATTCATGATAGTTTGAAGAATATTTACAAGAAAAGGCACAAATAGTTCAGTTTTACTGGCAAAGTTTGGCAATATTTCAGCTGAAACTCCACCCAAATGCGCTTTCCCTACGGTTAAAATAAGATTCTGAACTAAGAAAGTGAAAAATGACTATTTTGATGGGACCAATTGCTCACTTGAAAGTACAACTCCCCTAATATTTGTTTTTTAAGGGAAATAGTTGCAACTTTCTCCAGCTGGTGATGAAATATTGGGAAAACTAATGCTGGTTTTCAGGTAATCTGCAGCTAAAAGCGCAAATTGTTAAGCTTTAGTTTTTAGTTTTGCTGCTGAAGTAAATTTCATCGACAAATTGGTGCTAATAATTGCACTTCTCTACCTATTCCTTATAGGTCTTTCCAACGAAACGCTCAAAATTCACTTATTAAACACCCCAAAGCGTTCTAAGGGTCGGTCCGGCTGACCAAAGAGATTTTGCAAGTTAGGAATCATTAGAACTATCCAATATTCCTGCTTCTTCACGTTTGGCCCAACCCCTTGATGTTAATCTTTGGCTAATCTTTCGCGAAGATGGTGGTCACGATGCGGCCTAATCTGCTGCGACCTGTTTGTTCCTCCTTGGTCAATTAACTGCTGCCGATACACTCGGGAGATTTATACCTCCTTAAGGTGGTATAAACGTTCGGCTTTGGACAATTGATTTGGCGGTTTTCTCATGCCAGTGAAAAGCCGCCGCATTCACCGTCCAGCAGCAGTTTTCTGCACGGTTTCGCGCAAAACTTCTTCATTAGGTGCCTAACAACCACCATGCTGAAGAACAAAGAAACTTTCGGTATTATCAGAGCCGTCACAGGCTGCTGATGCACGAAGGTATCGAGTAGGAAATGGACGAATTTCAGGCGACTTTCAGGAACAGATTTGGGACTGTTAGGCTCTGATATGGAGGAGGAATTTTGGCTCTATATATGCTGGAAATTTCGTTAGATATAGACGAGGTTTTCTGGAATTTTCGCGCTCAGTATGATTTTGTTAGGGCGTTTTTTGCACCAGTTGCCCTAAAAATGTATAACTGCAAAAGGAAAGACGCTATAAACCTCATTTCTATTTCAACAGATAGAGAAAATATTGCCTTAAACATGGTAAAATTATGAAATTCATAGAGAAGTTCTGGTTTTTTTGCAGAATTTTTTACTGAGCAGATGTAGAAGTGGGTTTTGCTTGTTGGATGGAGCAAATGTTGCAAGATTTGTGTTGTTATATGATGATGTTGTGGTACCTTAATTGTATCCGCATTTCCATTCATACATAGAGCGAAACGTCCTCTATAGATTGGAAGAAGTCAAGTTTGGACCACCCGTTTGCAGGATTACTCAAGTCGCCCGAAATAAATGATCGTAAAAATTGAAGTCGCGTATCGCAATCGCGAACCCCATGACCTCAAATCACAATACTTACATCGAAAATTTGCATTCGGGCGACATAAAAACAGCTCATCGAGGTAATAAAATTGGCAATAACAATGATTTCATTACGTGTTTTGCTCCACTGGCTGGTCGGCCATCGGACGACTTTCGCTAACAAATCCCCAAGAAAACGCCAATTCCAACCAATAACAAACCAAAGGAAAGAAATCCTTGGGTGTAATTTCACTCATTGTCTACCTGAAGCTGAGGAACTTTCCTCAATTCTGCAGGCATTCAAAATCTGCCAACCTTTGCATCTTCATCTTATAGTCTCTCACATCTTCCCTTGAGCTTCTTTAGTTTCTTACACTGTTGTTCTTCCTGCTCCTGCTTCAGGCGATGGTCCACTACTCTTTACAAACGTGAAACTTCGTTGCATCTTCCTTAGTAAGTTGAAGTACATGGCTGAAGTTTCCCAGGAAATGTTTGAGGCATATTTTTGAGGACGTTTGGCGGACTGAAAAAGGCAAATCAACCAACTCAATCAATGTTTAATGAGACATTAACATTCGATCTGAGCGTAGAAGAGACAATGGTTGAGCATCGCCACATCGCGTTTTACAACCATATAATAATCGACAATTTATGTAGATGCGTCCGCTTAATTACAATCATCGGGCAATAAAACTTTTTAAACTCCCATTATTTAAAGTGTTCTAGCCGCATAATGAAAATATACGATGCATCGGATTACAATAAAGATCGTTTCTAGGCGAAATGTTCGATTAATGGGCTGAACAGACGTTTTCTGGTTTAGTTTCTCTCTAATGAAACATGCGTTGAGTGGCTCCCCACGATGGGCACGCCCCATTTTTCAATATTTTACTACTTTGGAACAGTCGTAACTGTTCAGTGATTGTAATAAACTAGGCCCATTCCACCCTGTACAGTGTTTAAACTGCACTTCCTAGCAGCAAAATATACCCGGAAAAAAATTGAGTCAGTTAACGCGTTTGCTTTCACTTGAGCCACATCAGCACTTTTTCTGCACATTTTCTGCAAACTATTTACATTCTGGCACGCAGCAGGTGTTTAAGAAAGAGTCTAGCCAGATCTAGGGCCATAAATCAAAAACCGAAAATTATACAGAATATAATTCAAGAGCCCTATGTGTTTACATATAATTTACGAATACCCTCTGCGTAAAATATCTTCATGAATATTCTCCGATTTAAACGTGATTTATGCGTCGAAGATCTTCAGTTCCGTACCGACGATTCCTCCATGTGACACGGGGACTGTTTGGGAAATTATTCATAAACAATTAGGGGGCATTATTAACTCACCACGGAAAAAAGCACATTTTTAACGCTCGTATACTTTTCATTTTCATGGTAATAGGAGCCATTTGACAAAGCACCTATTGCTCGGTAGGGGGCCCGATGAATTTGTTACGTCCCGAAATTAGGCAGAATCGTTCATCAAATTACTCAGCTTTGTTTCAACAAATTTCAATGGTCAAATTCAACTTTTTGCAGGAATCACTTGGAATTTGGATCTTCTGAAGACTAGTAGACTAGTAGACTGAAAGTACCCATATCAACAGGAATAAGGCAGGGAGACATCTTAAGTCCTGCATTATTTAACATCATAACGGACGAAATTATTACAGAAGTCAAGAAGGTTGGCAGAGGGTATTGAATGGGTGATGAGGAAATAAAGGTGATATGCTATGCCGACGACGCCGTGCTAATCGCCGAAGATGAGGACAACTTGCAAAGGCTTCTTTATAAGTTTGAACGGATGGCGTCCAGGTTTAGCATGCAAATATCCACAACCAAGACCCAGTCTCTCACGGCATCAAGGGAACCGCGCAGATGCAAGCTTGCCATCTACAACAAGAGCGTCGAACAGGTTATGCAGTTCAAATACCTTGGGGTCAACATAACAAGTAGTAGAGACCTAAAAGAAGAAGTGAGAGCGCAGACAACAAAAGCAGCCTTGATATCGGGATATTTGAGAGACATAAAATGGCGAAATAAATATATGTCTGTGGAGAGCAAAGCCAGAATATACAAAACCTGTGTTAGACCTGTGATGACGTATGCAGTGGAAACCAGAGCGGAAAATGCCCTAACTAAACGGCTTATAAGAACAACTGAAATGAGAACACTAAGATCTATGGTGGGATGTAGCCTACTGGACCATGTAAGAAGCTTCTTACGTCGCTTCTTACGACGACATAAGAACTAAGTGCGATGTCCAAGACGTCGTGAGATGGTCTCGCAGCAAGAGACGAGAGTGGAGAGACCACGTTGACAGGATGGGCAACACCAGACTGCCAAAAATTGCCAGAGAGGGACGTTCCACGTTCAAAAAGACTCCCGGGACGACCAGCAGCCCGCTGGTATGAAAGCTGGAGTTCAGCGTCACAACTGAAGCTATGATGTTGATGAAAAACAGGATATAATCCTAATATAGGAGAAAGAAGAAGAAGAAGATAATTTGTTCTATGCATGTTGAAAATTTGGATTTTATAGAGTATTTTAGGTTTTTTTATGGTCTTCTCTATGGTTCTGAGAGCTGGACTTTCTACCAATCAATGGGGAACCGAATCAACGTCTTTGAGATGTACATGTACCGTCGTGTGCTGCGCGTGACCTGGGTAGATAGGGTCACTAATGAGGAGATACTCAGACAAATGTATGAAGGCAGAGAGCTCATGTTGGCCATAAAAGAGCGTAAGCTACAATACATAGGACACATAATGAGAGGAGAGCGTTTTGGCACCCTTAGACTCATCATTGAGGGAAAATCATGGGCAAAAGATCGATAGGAAGGCGACAAAACTCATGGCTCAGAGACTTACCTCAAAGGATCGGAAAAACATCAAAAGACATATTTAGAGGTGCAGTCTGGCACACCATTGCTCCAGTTGGATCGTCAACATCCGGAGGTAGACGGCGTCCTAAGAAGAAAAAGAAGTATTTTTGTATACTCAGTTTGCGCGCTTTGGTTTTGTTACCGCATATTCGGAAGCACTTGCTTTAAAAAAATTGATCGGTTTCAGACTTTTATTTTTGAGTGTAAAGAGGAAATGTGGTTTTATAAATGCTAAAACTTTTCAACTCATCGAGAATTTCCAGAGATTTTTCCGACCAAAATAAACCTTCGAAGGCCCAGAAGCAGGCGCAAAAACCCGGTCCAAGAAGCCAATTGATGAATCTGTTTTTCAACCAGTTGTGCAGTTTATCGAGTAGCAACATTTAGATCTCTATCGTCATATCGAAACTGTGTCGTTATCTTCCGATTCCTTATCTTTGATAATTCGTCAAATCGATGAGGCGTTTAATTGCCCAGCCTGACGTGAACTGCCTGTATTTCGTATTGTCTTCAATCGAAAAAGTTTAATTGCTTTTAAATGAGGATTTAAAGAAACGTTACTGTATGGGAAAAAGCGGCTTCCAAGCAATTAACGATGATGTTGGGAACAGTGCAAAAAAACTAAAGCCTTGACTATTGGATAGTTATCAAAATTCATACGTTTATATCTTATAAAACCATATAAGAAGCAGCAATTTATTAGATACTAATCAGGGATTAGCTTTCGCCTTCTCTAAAATTCCGCCTCAAATTTCGTATTTGAAAATAATTTAAACAGAAATTATTAACATTTTTATTACGGATCCATAAAGAGAGCTTTTATTTCACAATAACGAACGGATTATTTATCAAATGGCAATCAAGAACTATAAAAACGAGCTTTCGTTTTGACAAATTTCCTATAACTGAAACATTTATTTCGTTTTTAATTTCAGTTTTATTGATCCTTGTATGAAATTCAAACAGATAAAAAACCGACTAGAGGCCCATCGACAAAACCGACCGACTTTGTCTTGGATGAAGCTTCGAGATGACAATGTCGATGAGAGAATTAATTGGATGAAAATAATCTATTGAAAGAACATTTTCTGGGAGAGTTTTAATTGCATTTATGAGGCTAAAAAAGGGTGAAAAAACACCAAAACCTTACGAAATTCAACATTTGCAACACAGTTATTTTAAAAATTTCTCTAAGTTTAGTCTTGTTGGTTCAATCCGCCCTGGATGTAAAATAGGCTAAAATATAGGAATTGAGGAATTAATTATAATAATTCAGGAAAAATATAAAATTTACAGTCTCCACTAACCCTAACTTTGACGACCAAAACTTTAACGCAATAAATGATTGGTACGAGATCTACTTCACAAACGAAACAAATAACGCACATCAACTAATTACTGAAGCAGAATACGATGAAGCATTCGCACACATAAAAAACACGGCGCCGGGAAAAGACAATATATAAGGCAAACTACTGTAAATCTTACTCCACAAACACACACACACACACACACATACTGAACCTATTCAACAACTGTATTGAAACTCACACGATACCAGATACCTGGAAAACAGGAATAATAATACCAATTCCTAAAACCGGACTAGACAATACACAAACACAAAACTACAGACCTATCACACTACTCCTTGTACTGGGTAAAATTTTTGAAACTATAATAAAAAATAGACTGCAACAATCAGTTGGACAGCACATACCACAATACCAATTCGGATTTAAACCTAAACACTCAACTGTTCACCCACTTTTTATACTAACCAACAACATACAAACAACTCACCTCACGAACAAGAACACAGCATGTCTCTTCATCGACATCAATAAGACCTTTGACAGTGTCTGGCGCAAAGGACTTTTATATAAACTTTACCAGTTTAAAACCCCAAGTACATAATTCACGCAATCAGAAACCTACTCATAAACAGACACCTAGAAGTACGCATAGACCACACTCTCTCCTTTGCTTTCTCCCCTGAACAAGGACTCCCGCAAGGATCCCCGCTATCACCCCTTCTTTACAATATATACTGCCACGACATATACAATCACAGTCTCCACGACAAAAGACACATTGACAAATCTGCTTACATACTACAATACGCCGACGACACCGCATTGACCGTGCACGACAAAACTACAGTAAAAGCAGTACAAAAACTTCAAACACTAACAGACAATACAATTGCTTGGTTCTACAAATGGAGACTTACACCAAACGCCACGAAAAACCAACTAATTTTACCAAACCACCAAATTAAAGACGGCTCTCCAACAGTAACAACAGACGGAAACAGAACTAGACCAAAACAAGAGGCAAAATACCTAGAAATGACACTGGACCAAAAACTAAAATTTACAAAACACGCACAGAACGTAAGAACAAAAATCATTCAACGGGCAAAACACTTCCGATCACTGACGTACAAAGACAAAGGAATTAGTACAAAGACCGCCACAAAAATTTACCAATCAATATGTAGACCTCTGCTTGACTACGGACATATACTGACAGCGAATGCATCTAGGAAAACTAAACAACACATTCAAACAACAGAACAGATTGCCCTGAGATCAATAACGAAAATAAGACATCCTCAAAACCAACTACACAACCCCTCAAACCAACTACTCTACGAACGAACAAAAATAACGAGAATAACAGAAAGACAACTCCAATTGCAAACGAAATGGAAAAACAATCCCTACAACTGGACCCTTTACTGAATCCCCTTTGCCTCACAAGACAAACGAGACAATCCCTTACAACCTTTAAATACGAAAGTCATTTCGGTGCTTGGTGGTAAAACGGAAATTTTAGATATAAATCTGTGGGTCTGAAAAGTGAGTTGATCAGCTTCTTGTATCCGTGTAACTAACTCCTGCTCATTTTGTACCGGTGTTCGATAGACAAGAGATTTAATGTGTCCCCAAAGGAAAAATTCCATAGAAAAATGGAGTCAGGTCAGGAGACCTTGTTGGCTAGTTTACTGGTCCATTTCGGCCTATCCACTTGTCAGTGTGCTCCTGATTCAGTCAAGCTCTTACCGGAGCAGCGAAATGGGCTGGAGCCCCGTCCATTTGGAGCCACAGATTTTGAACGGAGGCTAGGGGCTGATTGTCAAGAAGATTTTTCTCACCATTGAGTCGAGATGGCAAAATTACGGGTCCCAGTAGGTGAATACCCAGAATACCTGTCCAAACATTCACTTTAAAACGGTTTTGATGATGTTGCGAAATGGAAGCATGTGGGTTGTCGGTGGCATAAACATGAGAATTGCGGGAGTTGAAAAATCCATCTCTACTGAAATTGGCTTCGTCGGTCCATAAAATATGTGATAAAAACTGAGAATTTTGTCGATTTTGCTCCAAAAGCCAATTACAAAAACGCTGCCTTAATGGAAAATCTGAGGGTAAACGCGCGTGTGTCTTACATTAATGGTAAAGATGAAGCCCTTCCTCGGCAATAATCCTCGGTGTACAGTTGATTGGGAAAGTGTCAGTGGTTGTGCAATGCTCCGTGTACTCCTGGAAGAATCTGCTGCAGTGATATCCAATACATGTTCCTCTATGTCTGGAACCTGAGCACCTCTTGGTCGTCCAATATCTACTTCAATTACAGGAGCCAATCGTCCAGTATCTCGGGTAAGTAAGTCACAATTTGACAAATGCTTGTTGTTCTTGACAAAAGATATCTACCTGTGACTACCTGATAATGACAAAAAACATCATTGCCGCTTTGACTTTTCATCAAAAAATTGTAGAAGAGTACTTTTTTAATATCGAAAATTTTCGTAATTTGAAGTAAAGATGGTAATTTCTCTTTTCGAATGCTTAAGTATTCCAATAAGCTACCAATCAAACATGGAACAATTTCAGAATAATGCTTAATAACAAAGTTGAAATTCGATTTTCAACTGTTAATATCTTCTATAAATTTTCGAAAAAAATGTGTAAGACGTAAGTAGACACAGGGCCATATAAATTCCAAGAGGATGCCCAGGTGGACAGCAGGTGTCGTCTTTAGACAGTTCGTCTCATTCATTCATTGTTTCATACGTTAACAATACAAACCTCGCGAATTGCTGCTAAAAGCTAAGACAATGCGCAAACTATTGAAGAGCGCCTTATTAGCTACCACCCGCAGTCGTTGTCAGTAAATCACAAAGACGGCTTTCTTCATCACTTCCGAGACACCTTTCGCAGGTGTTTAGAATCGATGGTCGAATTCCAATCTTAACTCCTCCCAATACTCGAATCCGGGAACTAACTTGATCGAAACTCCACCTAATCTGAGGGTGGGAACATTGATATAAATAAGGGAAACATGATTCGTAATGCCATTAGTCCCTGCTGAAAATCAGTGCCACTTTCACCAACATTGATAGTGCCAGCCCGTGATAGTTATTTACCAGGTGAGTGTTTCTCACAGAGTAGCCTCTTCAGCATATTTCTATTGAGTGAACCATTAACGATAATGTTAAGTAGTGAGTGTTTCTCACAGAGTAGCTTATTCAGCATATTTCTATTTGGTAAAACATTAACGATAGTAACCTCTTCAACTATAGTTCAATATTCATTCTGTCTTTCTTCTATATTTATTTACCTTTCTTAATATTTAACTGGTTCTCTTCAATGTTCATTTAAAGTTAGATACTGTTAACGCTTCGTATAAAACCATAAAAAGGAAACGAGTGCAGCTCGTTAAGTTGTAATCTATTTAGTCAGTTTGAGTAATATTGTTAGGGACGGGTACTGTTTGCGCGTTGTTCCCGCAGTACCTGGGCTCTGAACCCGTTGAGAGAGAGAACGCTAGTAGGCGGGTGCTGGCTGTGTGCTGATTCCAGCAGTACTTAGTATGGCCAATTAAGAGACTATTTATCATGATAAACGCCGATGACTGGTAAGGCTCTCCTGAGGAGGCATTTCGCGCGCTGTTCCCTTAATGCCTCTTAACAACTCAGGAGTAGCGGTGATTGGAGGCTTTTCCTGAGGAGGTATTTCGCGCGCTGTTCCCTTAATACCTCTTAACAACTCAGGATTAGCGGTGGCAGGATGCAACTTCGGTTGTAGTCTTGCGGGGTTCAGAGATAGTGAAAGATATCATCCATTAAAGTTTCCCTAAGAATTATGGGTTGATAACTGTTGGCTCCAAGTGGGGACTCTGGATTGAGTCATATCTTGTCGAGGCACGTTTGATGCTTGTAGCTGAATCTGATGTATTTACAAGTTTCTATAATTAACAATCATACCCCTTTTCTTGTTGAACTGGTTACTCAATTACTTTTTCTAAATTGGTTTCAGATGTATTATCTCGATCGACCACCTGACGAACTGCCATTAAATTAATATTGTTAGTTGTAACGTAAGTGTGGTGTATGTGTAATTATATGTTTATCAAAGTAGTTGATGTTATCTGTGACAAGTATAAACTAACGCCCTATAAATGTTTTCAATATTTTTCCCGTACTCTCCAAGTGAGCCCCTATCACCCCTTAAAAGGAATGACGCCACTTTTGAATCACCCTGTATATATATAAAATTTACAAAAATGGAAAATCACCCATGTCTATATAAAAATGAATTAAAAATAATACAAGATTTATTTTACAACTTGCAATTTTAGGATTAGAGTGTTACTAGTAGATAAATATTATTCGCATTATTTTGGTCTGGTTTTAAATAGAAAAAATTGCAAAAAAAATTTCATGGTTTTTTCATATTTATTCTCGTTGCAATGCATTTTAAAGTTCCGAATGAGGCAAAAATGATTTTAGCGTTAAACTGAACTTGAACTTTGAACTGCTCGTAACGAATTTCCACACTTTAATACACGATTCGGTAAATGCCTTTTTAGGGTTTGTAAATTTGTCGCCCGACAGTTGAGGCCTGAGACTTAGACTGAAATATTTGGAAAATTGCTAATCTTCAACTGAAAGTTCCGGATTTAAAAAAAAACTTCATTGATTTGGATGGGATGGGAACCGCCGTAAATCTTCCACTGTCATGTTTATCTTGGCGATTTGCGTGATTCTTCACGAATAGAGCCGTTTCATTAGCACCTTGTTCCAAATTTTAAAACGCCATTAAATGCTGTTTGCTTTTGACACGTCCGCTGTGTTGTGTGATAGGATTGGACACAATATAAATAATGTTTCTCACGCCGTCTTCATTTGTTGTTGTTGTTGTGGTTGTTTAGCTGGCAAAATCCATTTACCAGCCGCCGATTTCGATTTAGAAGTCACTGTGCTGACAAGTCCGGATTCTTCAGGTTTTCCCGTATTAAATTTGCTGATTTTCCTATGGGAAAAATTCAAATAGTCGCACGGAAAGTAAAGCGTCGGATTTATGCCTAATTTGATTCCTGCATCCGCATTCCGCCTCTTCTCGGCCTGATCCGATTCTACTGTTGTCCCGACAATAATATACGGACCACGTATATTTATGTCATACCGGAAAATGCAGAACAGAGCCCAGATAGCAGAATGCATGGAAGATAAAAGCTAAACTGAGAATATTTGCGTATAGGCAAAAATGTCCAAACAATCGCGTATCAAGATAGGTCGTCGCTAGTTGCAGTGGAAAAGGCATAATATATGCAATTTGCGTGCCTAATGATATGGAATGCGCATTTTTGCCAAACTATTTTATGCTAAAAGCTTTGTATTATTTAAACAAGGCTCGGTTATCGATTTGGCTCCGGCTTTGGTAGGAAGACATCGGAGCGTAGGCTTAGAAGAATCACTTTGGACTTGACTTGAAAACACTTTAGATTATCTGGTTGATTTTTTTCAGCGAAAAGACCAGAGTTTTTCTAAAAAAAAATCAGTAAATAAGAGTTTAAATAATCCACGATTTTCTCATTATTAGGGCGACGTTGATAGAAATTTGGTCTGGACGTTTCGCGGGCAGGCATTGATGGCATCTTCAGAGTGAAGCCCACACCTTTTTGAAAAAAATCTCACATGGGGATATTGGAAACCGTTAAAGATACAGAGTGGACCAAATGGGGAAAGAGTGGCGCAATCAAGTACCTATAATAATCTGTCATCAACTTCCTTGAACTCGGAATAGCAACGGATATACAGGGAAAAAAAGAAAAAAGTGCGTTTTATAAAATCCTTTATATCGTGTTTATTATAAAAGATACAATAACGAAATTTTCAGGGTGGGGGTAAGAAATGAGGCGTGAATTTGAAATAAAGTAAAAAATAATCTAGGCCCACTATGTTCAATGAGGCCGAAGTCAACTTTTGTTTTTCTTATGGGCGCCATATTGAATTTCTGCATTTTTAAATTCCCTTTTAAAATATGCTCTTCAACCATGTATAACATGTTTATGTTCGGTCAAGATAAATAATTAAAATTTACAAAATTAAGATTTAATGGTAGTAGGAATTTTTTATTTATTAAATTTTTTATAAATAATTTATAAAATTTAAATATAAAATTTCTATCTCAATGAATCTCTAAGTTCCTCTCCGAAGACTAACATAATAAATTTACAAAAAAAGGTCCAAAAAAAGCGGAATTAGTTAGTGCAGAGCTACGATAGAACCCTCAATTAAATCCCATTTGCGCCCGGCAGGCCATAATTTCAGGTTGTCTATGCTGAAGAAATCCTTCATAACATAATGCCAAGTTATTGTCTGAGCTTGCAGACAACGTCACCGCTAACCATGTATTTCGGCTTGAAGCTGTCTTGTTGGCTTAGTGTCGAAACGTGGTAACGAACTGATGCCTTTGGGACAACAGGAAACTGTTAGTCTCGTAATTGCCTTTAGAATGGGTTCCGTTAGAAACCACTTTCTGGTGTTGGTCCTCGATGGGAATCCAAACAGGCTTTTTGCTTGTCAATGTTTTCTGTTCTTCTTGTGATTTCCGCCAAGTGCATAGCACGCAATAAATCGCGATTCCGTTTAATTTACTACATATTGTTGCGGCCAGATGGGTAATGTTATGATTCTTCGGCTTGATAATGCCGACAAAATAATTAAGCGATCAAAACACGAACTCACGAAAACGTTCCCGAGCATGACGCTCAGCTCTGTAGATTGGCGAAATAATCGAAAAACCCTGCAGATTTTTTTGAGTAAAAACCCGAAAACTGGCCTTGGAAGACTCCAGCTTTAAACCTCTTTGCATTTTTGCCAGGGGAAAGTATTTTTAAGCCTCCAGTAGATTGTTTTAGTCGTTTCTTACGTCGATAGGCTTAGAGAAGCGGCTTTGCCCATACTACTCCCTTAATGAGCCACGCATTCAGTGTATAAATTAAATTCATATTTAATATTGAATATCGATTCCCGTTACGGGATTCCGCAAACCATTCAATGACTGAACTTAATTAGAGATTGGAGCAATAGAGGAAAAATTCGCTCCTCGACGGAGTCAGAGGTCGATTCCGTGAACTTATCAGCGTTTTTTTAAGCTGCTGCCCGGCCACAATTTACACAATGGACCCTGTATAGGCATGATAAATATGTGGACGTCTTCATCGTTTAAGCATCGCTAACAGGAAGCAAACCCGCTTAATTGACTGAAGATTCAAAAGTTTTCCTGGGTTTTTGATGCGACTTTTTGCAAATATTCCAGAAGTCCCAAATCCTTTTCTTATTGAATTCGCTGTGAAGTGAATGTGCAATAGAAAAAAATCAGGCACAGAACTGAAAAATTTTTCCAGTTGAGTGTAGTTTAGCGCAATTTTTTATAACTGCTGGTTTTGAGGAGGAAATTTACATCTTTTGGTTGAATTTGATTAAAATTTGCTACTGTTTGAAGATGTTCGACACGCGAATGTTCAACAACCAATGCAAGTCTGTAAAAACGATTTTTTTTGCGATAAATGAGAATAATGGACAAAGGACAACTTGCTCCATGTATTGGAAAAAACGCGTTTTGTGGCGGGTTTCTGGAAATTTTGCCAGATTTCCAAACATTGCGGGATGAACATTTGTTTCCACTGAATTGAATTCCATTGGATCCACCATAATTATAAAATATCATTATCTTCCAATAAATAGAGAATATTTTGTTCTATAAAGGCGAGGTATTTTCAGTTTTATTAGTTTTTTTTGGAATTTGATAAATTTTTCAATTCCGGTTAAATATTGCATGTTTTTCATATAGACCATTTGGGCAGTATTTTTTAGAATTTAGAACAAATTTACAAACATTTTGTTAATTTTGCAGCGTTTTTCAAACACAAGTGTGCAGAACATGTTTCAAAAATTTATTTCTCTCAAAGGAAATTGGTAAACGCATAAGGTTTTCTCGATAGCTAGAGAAACCTTCGCTCTGTATATGCTGGAACGTTGAAAGTTGTAGAAAATTTCCTGAATTTTTCGGCACATGTTTTTCTGACTAAATGAGAATGTTCGCTTTTTTTTCAAATGTCGCAAGGTATATTTGAGAAAAAATATTTCTCGAAAATAAAAACAGTCCTCAAAATATGGTTTTGGCTGATTACGAAGACGGGATTTTGCTTCTTGCGTGTTGGTTTTTTCAATGGCATGGAAGTTTTCTTGGCCCTCTTTTTCAACCTCTTCGATGTAGTGGAGATTTTTTTGGAATTTCTGGAAATTTTTAAAATCTTCTATACCTGGAGCTAAGCCTTCAAAACTTTATTAGTGGAAGTTAAGAAATTTGTGGTTGAAAATTCGTTTCTTTTATTGATTTCGTACAAAAAAGTTGGTTCTACCAGTTAGAGGGCGTCAAGCCGAGTGAAGTCAGCTGAAGGAAGCAGGGAAAGTATTGAGAAAATTTTGCCAGTTGAGTAAAGAGTTTAGAGCGATTTTTTCAAATTTGCTGGTTTTGAGGAGTAAATTTATGTCGTTTTTGAAATTATGGCCTGCCGGGCAAAAATGGGATTTAATTGAGGGTTCTATCGTAGCTCTGCACTCAACTAATTCCGCTTTTTTTAGACCATTTTTTGTAAATTTATTATGATAGTCTTCAGAGAGGAACTTAGAGATTCATTGAGAAGTGAGTTTTGAGTGATTCAAAAAGTTCTGGATGTGAAACTTGAGAAGTTGATCAAGTGCCTTTTTGCCAATGGATAGAGCAAGAATTGCTCTATGTTTCGGAAAAACCGAACTGCATGGCGGGGTTTCTGGAAATGTTGCCGCATTTTTCATATTGCTGTCTGTTTGATTTTGATAGGGTACAGTTTCAGGTACTATTTGAAAAAATCCTTGCAGTAAAACTAACTCGACTACTAAAAATGATTCTGCTCTAGTACATGGAGGCGATTTTGCTCTATGCATGCGAGTTTTTTCAGTTTTATTTAAACTTGTTCGGAATTTAAAACAAATTTTTCAATCCTGCATCTTTTTCATATAAAACATTTGGCACGATTTGTTTTAAAAAATTTAGAACCCATCAAGAAGAAAACCTGATAAACTGGAATTTTCTTCATCTGTGGAGAACATTTCGCTCTATTTATGTTGAAAATTTTAAACTGGATTGTAGTTTTGCACAAATTTTGCGAGGTTTTTGAATACAAGTTTGCGTTCTTTGATGCTGTTAGGACACATGTTTCAAAAAACTTTTATTCGCAAAGGAAAGCAGGTTTTTCCAGCCTAAGGTTTTTCCAATACTTAGATAGAAAACGGTCACTCTATGTCTGCTGCAACATTGAAAGTTGTAGAGAATTTCTGGAATTTTTCCCCGCATTTTTTCCAACATCTTCGATGCCGTGGAGATTTTCTGGAATTTCTGGAAATTTTTAAAATCTTCTTCTATAGCTGGAGGAAAGGCCTTCAAAACTTATAAGTGGAAGTTAAGAAATTTGTGGTCGCAAATTCGTTTATTGAATTCGGACAAAAAAAGTTCGTTCTACCAGTTAGAGGCGTCAAGCCGAGTGAATCCAGCTGAAAGAACCAGGCAAAGAATTGAGAAAATGTTGTCAGTTGAGATAAGCGTCAATAACTGCGTTGATGTATAGTTCAGTGCAATTTTTTCAAATCTGCTGGTTTTGAGGAGTAAATTTGTACGTTTAAGCTAAATTTGCTTAAATTTTTCTACTGTTTTCAGATTTCTCATCTATAAGGAGTGCGACTGATTTTCCCAAAAAAAAAACCCGAATGTTTAACAACCAATGCAAGTCTCCGGCAGGCCAAATGAGAATAATGGATAGAGGACACCTTGCTCTATATATTCGAAAAATACGCGTTTTGTGGCAGGTTTCTGGAAATTTTGCTAGATTTTCAAATATTGCGGGATGAACATTTGGTTCTGTTCACGCCCATTTTTGAGGTCTTATTTGTAAAAATCATTATAGTCAACCCAATCAATCAGACAAAGAACTGAAACATGTCCCCAGTTAAGTATATTTTAGCGGGATTTTTTATAACTGCTAGTTTTTGAGGAGGCCATTTACATCTTTCGGCTGAATTTGCTTATACTTTTCTACTGTTTTCAGATATTTACGCCTATTAAATGTGCTGACTTGATTTCCCGAAGGAAACGCGAATGTTCAACTATTGCAAAGTCTGTAAAAACGAATTTTTTTTGCGATAAATGAGAATAATGGACAGGGGACAACTTGCTCTATGTATTGGAAAAGTACGCGTTTTGTGGCGGGTTTCTGGAAATTTTGCCAGATTTCCAAATATGGCGGGATGAACATTTGTTTCCACTGAATTGAATTCCATTGGATCCACCATAATTATAAAATATCATTATCTTCTAATAAATAGAGAATATTTTGTTCTATAAAGGCGAGTATTTTCAGTTTTATTAGTTTTTTTTGGAATTTTGACAAATTTTTCAATTCCGGTTTAAATCTTGCATGTTTTTCATATAGAACATTTGGGCAGTATTTTTTTTAGAATTTAGAACAAATTTTACAAAAATTTTGTTAATTTTGCAGCGTTTTTCAACACAAGTGTGCAGAACAAGTTTCAAAAAATTATTTATCTCAAAGGGAAAATTGGTAAACGCATAAGGTTTCTCGATAGCTAGAGAAACCTTCGCTCTGTATATGCTGGAATGTTGAAAGTTGTAGAAAATTTCCTGAATTTTTCGCACATGTTTTTCTGACTAAATGCGAATGTTCGCTTTTTTCAAATGTCGCAAGGTATATTTCAGAAAAAATATTTCTCGAAAATAAAAACAGTCCTCAAAATATGATTTTGGCTGATACGAAGACGGGATTTGCTTCTTGCGTGTTGGTTTTTTCAATGGCATGGAAGTTTCTTGGCCTCTTTTTCAACCTCTTCGATGTGTAGTGGAGATTTTTTGGAATTTCTGGAAATTTTTAAAATCTTCTATACCTGGAGCTAAAGCCTTCAAAACTTTATTAGTGGAAGTTAAGAAATTTGTGGTTGAAAATTCGTTTTTTTTATTGATTTCGTACAAAAAAAGTAGGTTCTACCAGTTAGAGGCGTCAAGCCGAGTGAAGCCAGCTGAAGGAAGCAGGGAAAGAATTGAGAAAATGTTGGCAGTTTGAGTAAAGGTTTTAGAGCGATTTTTTTCAAATTTGCTGGTTTTGAGGAGTTAAATTGTATTCGTTTTGAAATTTATGGCCTGCCGAGCAAAATGGGATTTAATTGAGGGTTCTATCGTAGCTCTGCACTAACTAATTCCGCTTTTTAGACCATTTTTTGTAAATTTATTATGTTAGTCTTCAGAGAGGAACTTAGAGATTCATTGAGAAAGTGAGTTTTGAGTGATTCAAAAAGTTCTGGATGTGAAACTTGAGAAGTTGATCAAGTGCCTTTTTGCCAATGGATAGAACAAGAGTTGCTCTATGTATTCGGAAAAACCGAACTGCATGGCAGGTTTCTGGAAATGTTGCCTTGCATTTTTCAATATTGCTGTCTGTTCGATCTTGATAGGGTACAGTTTCAGAGACTATTTGAAAAAATCCTTGCAGTAAAACTAACTCGACTACTAAAAATGATTCTGCTCTAGTAAATAGAGGCGGGTTTTCCTCTATGCATTGCGAGTTTTTTCAGTTTTATTTAAACTTGTCGGAATTTAAACAATCTTTCAATCCTGCATCTTTTTCATATAAAACATTTGGCACGATTTGTTTTTAAAAATTTAGAACCCATCGAGAGGAAAACCTGATAAACTGGAATTTTTTCTTCCATCTGTGGAGAACATTTCGCTCTATTTATGTTTGAAAATTTTAAACTGATTGTAGTTTTGGACAAATTTTGCGACGTTTTTGAATACAAGTTTGCGTTCTTTGATGCTGTTAGGACACATGTTTCAAAAAATTTTATTCGCAAAGGAAAGCAGGTTTTTCCAGCCTAAGGTTTTTCCAATACTTAGATAGGAAAACGGTCGGTCTATGTCTGCTGGAACATTGAAAGTTGTAGAGAATTTCTGGAATTTTTCCCGCATTTTTTCCAACATCTTCGATGCCGTGGAGATTTTCTGGAATTTCTGGAAATTTTAAAAATCTTCTTCTATAGCTGGAGGGAAAGCCTTCAAACTTTATAAGTGGAAGTTAAGAAATTTGTGGTCGCAAATTCGTTTATTGAATTCGTACAAAAAAGTTGGTTCT